>OZ012738.1:530242653-530685153 GCA_963859935.3 Lathyrus sativus
TTCAGGAATCATCCTGAGCGAACACCCTGTTGGGGATTTCAGGAATCATCCTGGGCAACCTTTACTGGGGACTCTCAGCATCAGCTTGAGCAACCAACTCTGGAGACTGCACTGGGTACTTAAGAATCATCTTAGGCAAACGACACTGCTGGGGAATTCAAGAATCATCTTGAACCAAAGACTACGCTGGGGATCTCGAGAATCATCTTGAGCAAGCGACTTCGTTGGGGAGAATGTCAGGAATCATCCTGAGCAATCCATTCTGCGGTGGAACACCTGCAAAACAAGAACGGTAACAACCTAGATCATGTTTATTATGCATATGCTTCGGCAATGGCACAATGCTCCACACGGTGGAAATGCTATGCGTTTATGATAAATGCTATGCAATCATGCACTATGATGCGATCCTGTCAGCAAAATAAATGCTGAAGGGAGAATCCTCCTGTCAAGGAGAAAGAACTACTCAGATAGAGGAATCATCCTGCTGAGGAGAACATGGTCACGCCAATATCAATTGGACTCCGCAGGGGACACAACTTCAGTTGACTGCTGCGGGGGAATGAACTTCAGTTGATTGCTGCAGGGGAACAAAGCTCTACGAGAACTAGGACCTGCTGAGGGAAAGCGATGTCAATCGCGGGAATAAACTGCATGGCCGTCTCGGCTACTTCTCTGGAGATAACGACTGTGTGGGGAAACAACTTCAGTTGATCAATACTCCACTGGGGAAAACCAATCACGGCTTGAGCAGCTTCCAAGGATTCGACTCTCTTAGGGATCTACAAACTCGGCTGGGGAAGGAGAAATCATTCTGCTTCGCTGGAGAGAGTACGACTCTGCAAGGGAATTTCAATTCCGCTGGAGAAGAAGAAATCATCCGACTTCGGGGGAGAGTACGACTCTGGTGGGGAATTTCAATTCTGCTGGAGACTTCAGTCTTGCACCATTAGTTGCTGCATACTTCGGCGTACGGATAGTTTCCTACGAAACCTGCACTTGTGACCCGGTGCTGGGGGGATGAACACGCGCTTTGGCGCCTGACTCAGCTGAGGCGATGACGTTCCTTCAGGATACATCTGATTGGGGAGAGAATCATCTCTGCCTGGGGAGACATATCAATGCTCATTATCTCATGTTCAGACTCTGCAGGGAGCTGCTACTGAACTCTGCTGGAGAAAGAGGAATCATCCTGCTTCGGGATGCGCACGGCGCTCTGTCTGGAATATGCTACACCTGTAACAACACAAACAAACAGACAAGATACCCTCCTCAAAGGGGACTATCAAGGTTATTATCTCGTGACAATATTCAAGTAATTAATTGTTTCAACAATCAGTGGCCTAGGCCAGTAAGTTTATGTATGCGCATTTTATCAAAAACATCGGCGTTCTTTTTCGCAAACAAAACAGATAAATGCTAAACAGGCAAACAAAATTGCTGAATAATATGCATTTTATTGATAACGAACCCCTGAATGGGTAAAAATGTTTTACAACAGAGGCAAGCTCCTGGAATGAGGAAGTCGCGCAAAATAAAACATAAATATACATCAGTATATACAAATGTCGGCAACGAGGCGTAGACGAACACCATGAGTTGATCCCTCTATGACCCACTCGACTTCGATACTTCTCCGACGCTTCAGCTTCGGAAGAGATTGATTCAGATGAAAGGCCCTCAGGTCCTCCAAACCACTAAACAATGAAATTCCACACGCGGAACGCAATCATTTGCTTTTTCAAATCCCTAACTTTTGCGTGAACCGCCCTTTGCGGGTTTTCAGTTCACCGGGATACCCTTTTTTGCCGAAGCCGCCCAGTGTAGGTTTTCGACTTCGCGGGTGTACCTTTTTTCAATTTATATCCCTAATTTTTTTCCCGAACCTTTTTATTCTGTTTTTGGTTCGCCGGGATGCCCCTTTTTTGCCTGGACTCTCTTTTTTTGTCCAGCGGGTCGCTTTCAAGCAAAGTATTTTTTAACTGCGTCCACGTTCATCGGGGATGCAAAATCTTCACCATCCATCGTGGATAACAACAAAGCTCCTCCCGAGAAGACCTTGCTGACGACGTACAGACCTTCGTAATTCGGAGTCCACTTGCCTCGGTGATCGGAGTGTGGAGGAAGAATCTTCTTCAGGACGAGATCACCCGTCTGAAAGCTTCTAGGACGTACCTTCTTATCATAAGCTTTCTTCATTCGGCTTTAGTATAGACGACCAAATGCAATCGATGCTAACCTCTTCTCGTCCATCAGGCTGAGTTGGTTCAGACGATTCGTAATCCATTCTGCCTCGTCGAGTTTCACATCAACCAAAACTCGCAAAGAAGGGATCTCCACTTCTAACGGTAGGACAACTTCCATACCGTACACCAAGGAGAAAGGAGTTGCCCCAGTTGACGTACGTACCGTCATACGATAACCGTGTAGTGCAAATGGCAGCATCTCGTGCCAATCTTTGTAGGTCACAACCATCTTCTGAACAATCTTCTTTATGTTCTTGTTGGCCGCTTCAACGGCGCCATTCATCTTCGGCCGGTAAGGAGATGAGTTGTGGTGTTCAATCTTGAAACTCTGGCACAGCTCCTTCATCATCTTGTTATTCAGATTCGAACCATTATCAGTAATGATCCGCTCGGGAATTCCGTAACGACAGATGATGTCCCTCTTTATGAATTTAGTCACTACCTGCTTGGTCACATTAGCGTACGAGGCTGCCTCCACCCACTTGGTGAAGTAGTCGATAGCTACCAGAATGAAGCGATGACCGTTAGATGCAGTGGGCTCGATCTTGCCTATCATGTCGATGCCCCACATGGAGAACGGCCACGGGGAGGACGACATTTAACGGGCACGGCGGCACATGAACTTTATCAGCATAAACCTGGCATTTATGACACCTCTTCGCGAATTTGAAGCAATCTGACTCCATCGTCAGCCAGTAGTATCCTGCTCTCAAGATCTTCCTCGTCATAGCATGCCCGCCGGCGTGCGTACCAAATGTGCCTTCATGGACTTCTTCCATGAGCATACTCGCCTCTTTCTCATCTACACACCTGAGTAGCACGAGATCATGGTTTCTTTTATACAACACTCCATCAGGATTGAGATAAAAATTTCCAGACAGCCTCCTCAGAGTCTTCTTATCCTGGGTTGACGCACCCGCAGGATACTCCTTAGTCATAAGGAAAGTCTGGATGTCATGGAACCATGGCTTGCCGTCGGCGGCTTCCTCGATTGCAAAGACAAATGCAGGTCTATCAAGACGCGAAAGGACAATTCTTGGAGCCTCATTCCAAAAATTGACTTTATACATTGAAGCCAACGTGGCTAAGGCATCAACCATCTGATTTTCAGCCCTGGGCACATGATGGAGTTCCACTCGATCAAAGAACGGAAGTAGCCTTCTGGCATAATTCATGTATGGCACCAAATTCGATTGACGAGTCTCCCACTCCCCCTTAATTTGGTTGATCACAAGCGCTGAGTCACCATATACGTCTAGATTCTTGATTCTCAAATCAATTGCCTCTTCTAGACCCATGATGCATGCTTCGTACTCCGCCTCATTATTGGTGACTGGAAATGTCAGTCTCGCAGTGAACGGGATGTGGGATCCGTGGGGAGTTGTGATGATAGCCCCGATGCCACTTCCATAGGAATTAACCGCCCCATCGAATATCAATTTCCACTGGGATTTCCTATCTGGCCCCTCGTCGGGCAACGACTCATCGCAATCCTTTGCTTTGAGAAACATAATATCCTCATCCGGGAATTCAAATTTCATCGGCTGGTAGTCCTTGATCGGCTGTTCGGCAAGGTAATCAGACAATACGCTTCCCTTGATGGCCTTCTGGGACACGTACTGAATATCATATTCCGTTAACACCATTTGCCATCTGGCAATCCTGCCCGAAAGAGCCTGCTTCTCGAAGACGTACTTGATTGGATCCATCTTCGAAATTAGCATAGTGGTGTGATTGAGCATGTACTGTCGTAAACGTTTGGCAGCCCAGGCTAGCGCACAACACGTCTTCTCCAGCATCGAGTAGCGAGATTCACAGTCCGTGAACTTCTTACTCAAGTAGTAAATGGCATGCTCCTTTCTGCCCGTCTCGTCGTGCTGACCGAGAACACACCCCATACTATTCTCAAGAACCGTCAAGTACATGATTAATGGCCGTCCAGCCACTGGGGGTATCAAGATTGGAGGTTCTTGAAGATACTGCTTTATCTTGTCGAATGCCTTCTGGAAATCCTCATTCCAGATAATTGCCTGATCTTTCTTTAAAAGCTTGAACATCGGTTCACAAGTGGCCGTGAGCTGAGAGATAAACCTTGCAATGTAGTTTATTCGGCCCAAGAAACCACGAACTTCTTTTTCTAGTTTTTGGCGCTGGCATTTCTTGAATGGATTTTATTTTCGCAGGATCAACCTCGATGCCTCATTCACTCACGATAAACCCCAGTAACTTTCCGGACCGTACTCCGAAAGTACATTTGTTAGGATTCAGCCTCAACCTGAATTTCCTAAGCCTCTCAAAAAGCTTCAATAAGTTGACTAGATGCTCTTCCTCCGTTTGGGACTTCGCAATCATGTCATCAACATAGACCTCAATCTCATGATGAATCATGTCATGAAACAAAGTCACCATTGCTCATTGGTAAGTGGCCCCTGCGTTCTTCAGACCGAAGGGCATTACCTTATAGCAAAATGTTCCCTAGGGGGTGATAAACGTCGTTTTCTCCATGTCCTCCGGCGCCATCTTGATCTGATTGTAACCGGAGAAGCCATCCATGAACGAAAACACGGAGAACTGGGCTGTGTTGTTGACCAACACATCGATATGAGGCAATGGGAAATCATCTTCAGGGCTCGCCCTATTCAAATCCCGATAATCGATGCACATGCGTACCTTACCGTCCTTCTTTGGTACAGGCACTATGTTGGCGACCCACGGAGGCTAAGTGGTGACCGCTAAGAAGCCAGCATCAAGTTGTTTCTGCACTTCTTCTTTGATTTTAACGGCCATATCTGGTCTCGTCCTCCTAAGCTTCTGCTTAACGGGAGGGCAATCTTCTCGCAGCGGCAAGCGGTGGACCACGATGTCTGTGTCAAGTCCGGGCATATCTTCGCATGACCAAGCAAAGACGTCACTATACTCTCGAAGCATCTCGACCAATCTCTGCTTGACATCACTCTGCAGTGCAGCCCCTATCCTGACATTTCTGACGAGCTCTTCAGAACCCAAATTTACGATCTCAATCTCCTCCTCATGAGGCAGAATAACTTTTCCCTCTTGTTTCAACAAACGGGCCAACTCTTCAGGAAGGTCTTCATCTTCATCAATCTCTTCTTCGGCTTGATAGATCGGGCAATCAAAGTCGAAGTGAGCCGTAGAAGGTCCAGAGTCGATGTCATCTGTTATGTGGATCCTGCAGTAACAAGGGTTAAGTTTAAAACAAGAATATGCAGGTTAGCACAAACCCCATTTCCATTTTACTGTTTTTCAAAACAAATATAAAACAGGAATAACAGAGATCACAAAATTTGAATACGAAGAAAACGCCTTTGATTTATTAACAAAATGCATGTACATAATCCAACAAGTCCCTGACAATAAAACCACTATGCCCCGGGTAGGACATAGGGTTGTACAATGATTGGAAAAAGTAAATCATTAGTCTTCACTTGTCAGCTGGATGATATCCTTGATGGTCCAATTGTTGAGGCCCTCGCCCGGCTTGCTTGGCTGAATCCAAGAGTCGAGATCACAATTGCTATCCCCGCTGTCTTCAGACGCCGCGTTGATGCTTTCGAAGATTACTCCGCCACTGGTAAATAGGATCGGCCCTTTACCCCGTGACGCGCTGCTAGACGAAGAAGAAGAAGCTTCAGCTCCGGGAGAATACCCCAATCCAAACTTATCCTGCTTGTTGGGTATCTCCAAAATACGCCCCCAGCCTGGGGTGGATCCAGCTTCGACGACGGCCCGAGCTTCTTTGAATGAAGAGAGATTCATCTCTGGCTTTTCTGCGACTACAGGAGCTACTTCCTTCACCTTGACGGCCTCGAATGCCTGGCAGAGAGTTTCATGGATTTCGCCATCCATTTCCACATACTTGAAGGATGACAAATGGCTCACCATTATGTCTTCCTCGCCACACACGGTTACTAGGCTTCCCCCGACAGCATATTTGAGCTTTTGGTGCAACGTGGAGGTCACGGCGCCAGCAGCATGGATCCATGGCCGGCCCAGGAGACAACTGTAGGCAGGCATGATATCCATGATATAAAAGACAGTGTCGAACGTTTCCGGGCTGACTTGGATCGGCAGGGTCACCTCTCCGAAAATGTGGCGTTTAGTTCCGTCAAATGCTTTCACCACCAGATCACTGGGCGTGCAAAGCAATCCGCGAGTGTCCAACTTCATTAATGCCTTCTTCGGAAGCACATTAAGCGACGAACCCGTGTCTACCAGCACGTGCGACATGATTGTGCCTCTGCACTCTATCGAGATGTGCAGGGCGCTGTTGTGATTCCTTCCTTTTGGTGTCAGCTCCAAGTCTGTGAAACCTAGCCCATTGCCAACATTTACGTGGGCTACCACCTCTTCTAGCTGATTCACCGATATCTCTTGCGGTACGTAGGCAGCGTTCAATACCTTCAGTAGTGCGTTGCGGTGTGCTTCAGAACACAGCAACAAGTTGAGAATATAAATCTTCGAAGGCGTCTGATGGAGATGGTCTACAATCTTGTAGTCGCTCTTTTTGATCAACCGCATAAAATCCTCGGCATCTTTGACCAGCAAATCTTTCTCTACCCCACACGGGGCCTCTTCGACGACTTTGCTTTTACCCTTATCGGCCGCATCAGCTCTGACCGCTTTCTCTGCCACAACCTCCGGCGGTGCAAACACTCTTCCACTACGGGTAATACCACTGACTCCTGCGAGATTCTCCACAGTCGACCCATACGGCTCCAGCTCCAACTTCTGTCCGTTGCAATAGACTTCAGCCCCATAATGCCATGGAACGGCGTTAGTGCTCTCGAATGGTATCGGCCCAGCTTTGGTAATAGTGATTGCAGGCGGTCTGGGCGCAGAAATGGTTATTGGTTGGCGAGGGATGGTGATGGTGGCGACTTCATCGGCCTGCTTCAACACTACCTCTCCTAATACACCTTCAGCCCTCTGACTGAACTGCATAATCCCCTCAGTCATCAGACTTTGAATTCCTTCTACCAGCTGCTCGCATCCATCAGAATGCATGGCACAGTCCATGCATAACTCTCCGCACCCTGGAAAGAACCCTCTTTTCAACAACTTAGCTTTGACGAAGCTAAGCGGCGTCTTTAGGTCTTTGACATCAGTCAACAGATCTGCGCTCTCTTCTTCGATAATGGCGTTCACTCCGCCCCCCCTATGATTTGGCATAGGGTTCTTCGTGACATTGGGCACATTATCGGAGAAGTTGATGATCTTGGCATCTACCAGGTCCTGCACCTTGTGCTTAAAGGCTTTGCAGTTCTCGATTGTGTGGCCTGGTGCCCCTGAGTAGAAATCGCAAGTGGCATTTGCGTCGTACCCTGGTGGAGGTGCCCCTATCAAGGGAGCCATCGTCCTCTTCTGGACCAACTGAAGCTGAAGCAAAGTCTGCAAGAGTTGCGCGTATGACATGGGCGGTGCCTCGAAGTGACAGTTTGCTAAAGGTGCCCGATTATGGTACTTTCTATATCCCTGCTGATTCGGTTGCTGTTGCTGCTGTTGTTGCGGAGCCGCTGGGATATTTATACTGGCTACCTGCTGCTGAGGGCCCTTGCCCTTCCTTCGAGCGTTGGTCACAGCGCTCGCATCTCCTTCTCGCCTTTTACCAGCATAAGGTTTCTTTCCACCTCCTCCAGCTGAGGATGACTCACCTTGAATTTTCTCGATCTTGATTCCATTCTAAACATGCTCGCCCATGATAATGAGAGCTGAAAACGTCCCAGACATACCGCTGACTAACTTTTCATAGTAAACCCCCGGGAGGGTGGCAACAAACATCTGCACGAGCTCGCGCTCAACCATCGGCGGTTGAACCCGAGCAGCCAACTCACGCCACCACTGGGCGTACTCCTTAAATCCTTCATTATTCCTCTGCGACAGGTTATGGAGCTGGACTCGGTTCGGAGCCAAGTCGCTATTGTACTGGTAATGGTGCACAAACGCTTCAGCGAGATCTTTCCATGTGCGCACGCTAGTGGGCTCTAGACCCATGTACCACTCGAGGGATGGCCCAGAAAGACTATCTTGGAAGAAGTGCATCAGCAACTTCTCGTCTTCGGAATAGGCAGACATCTTCCTGTAGTACGATCTCAGATGGACACGAGGGCAAGTGGTGCCCTTATATTTCTCAAAGTCAGGCACCCTGAACTTAGGAGGTACCTTGAAATCAGCAATTAATCCCAGCTTGGACATATCAACGCCCAAAGTATTCTGATTCTCAATATCTCTCATTTTATCTTCAAGTGCTTTGAATCTGAGCAGCGCTTCAGCATTCAGCTCCCCTTCAGCACCCCTTTGAGAGAACACATCATCCTGATGATCCTCAAGCCACGGCTGAGGCACCAACAGATTCCTGACGCCTGCATTGCCGTTGCCCGGCCCGATATTGACATTAGCTCCCAGACTCCCATTACCGACGCCCGTCGTATTGAGTCCGATATTGGCCATCACATTGCCATTAGCACTGCCGTTGCCCCCGGCCACGGGGACACCATTCTGTGGAGTATCAACTGGTGGAGGAGTAGGCACGGCCCCACCGTGAAGTATGCTGTTGCTATCAACCCTGGAGATCAAAGGCTGAACCAAAGTCCTGAGCTGGTCTTGGCCATTGGCGACCAATTGCATGAGTTCCATGAAGCGATCCATCCTCTCGCGAAGCTCTTGAACATCTGTTTGCACTTGGTCCATGATCCTGGTCTGATTAGCTCTAGTTGGATAACGGTGAATTAGTCTCTGATCAATCCTGGAGTCACCGGGAACAGCCTGGGACACCTGTAAACCTGAAAAACTTGTAAACACTAAAGGGTTAGGAAAAACAACAGAATGCTCGTTGTTGCACCCTAAAATTTGCTCAACCTTAGTCACTTGGTTTAGGTTTCAATATCATTAGCACTTGCATATAGAGTCATGTACATAGTCTAATCATCTGCATAGCATAACATAGCAAATCATCCAACAGGGGACCAAGCATTATTCTCATCTCTATGAGCCTATCAAGAGGTTATTATCCTAATTCAATCCCATTCAAGTCATCAGAAAGAATTTGAAGACTGGGAAGTCAATGGATCAAGCAGTGCATCCATCTCCCATCTGAGGGTATCTGGGGATCATCAAAGAAGTTGCGAGCTGTGGGCTGAGCATGGAGAGTATGTGGACATCATGAGAGACTTAGAAAGTCATTTGGAGAAGGAGACAAGTCATTGGTATGATTACAAGAGTTGCAGTTGAAGACAGTCAACTAGGGTTTCATCTGGGTCAACCCTGGGTCAACTCTAGGTCAATTGATTGATTGAAAGGCATTGAGGTCTATCGGAGAGATGTGGGGTTCATCATTTGACATGTAAAGAAGGATATGTTGTTGTTCTAAGAATAAATCAAGAGAAATCAAGGAGAAGAGGAGTTTCTAAATTAGGGTTTCTGTGTAAAATCCCCTAGTTTAGGTCAAATTTCCAAGCAAGATAAGTCAAAATGCAAGCTTCAAATGGATCCTTGGCCAACATGAAACTTGTAGAGGATATCAAGACCTTTAATTTTAGTGGTGGAAGACATTAAGGAGATTTATAGAACTCAAGTTATGGTCCTTGCAAGTTACAGGTCATCTGAGGTATCTGAAATTTTGTCTGTGAAAATGACTTGACTTCCAAGCAATTTTTACCCCTCAAGGAGATTTCAAATGGATTTCTGGTCAACATAAGAGTTGTTCCTCATTGTCTTAGATTTCTAAAGAGGTATGGTATGCCTTCATCTTATTTGTGGAACTCTACTTATGGTCTTGGCAAGCAAAGGGTATTTTGGTCATTTGAGAATTACAGGTCATTTCAAGCTTATGCCCAAAACTCATACAAGGAAGCTTCAAATGGAAAACTTCACAACATCAAACTTGTTCCAAATGACATTTTGAGTCTAGAAAATTGACCATGAGAGATTGGAAAGATTCATAGCACAAGGTTTCAAAATTGGTGAATTTAATGAATAAAAAAGGACCTAAAAATGAGATTTTTCATATTTTGGCCAAATGAGGTGAAATTATAGGTCATTTTGAATGGAAAAAACATTTTGAGAACATTGGCTAAAGTAGAATTTTGAGCTTGGTTCAAGTTTTGAAAGTTATGCATGGTTACTTACACATGAAGTTACATAATCCAAAATGTAAGGAAAGAGTGCATGGGAAGTTTCTCCAAAGTTCTAGGAGGTTCTAATGTCATATATATATTGAATTGAGAGAGTTCATTCAAGGGTTGGTGAATCACTTTGTCCAAAACACAAGTTTCATACCTTTCTTTCATTTTGCAAAATCAACTCAAACTCTCTCAAACTCTCATCAATTTCCACATTTTTTGATTTGATCATCATCACCATCATCCATAGATCACAATTCACATCAAGATTTGGTAGAATTGAGGAGGATTCGTTCTGTTCAAGTTGATCATCCAAGAAGCAAGAATTTTGGAATTGTGAGATTCAGAGCATTGGAGCAAGATTTGTTGCATACAGAACTCAAGAACAAGTTCCCTGATCCATTTCCAATCATTACAAGCATCTGATCAGAGCATTCCATAGCTGTTTTCTTCACTTTACACCAGGTATGTTTCTCCTTCGAATTGCATGTTTTAGTTAGAATTATAGGTAGTTATTAGCATAGAAAGGTTAGGATAGGTTAGATGACTAAGTTTGGTGAGTTTGGAGAGTTTTCATGGAGCTTGATCATGGTGTACCAAAACTGTTTGGATGGATAACTCTTGGAATATTGCACGAGAATCTTAGGTTAATAGCTTGTTATGATCAGCATAAGGTATAGACAAGGTTAGGATAGAATTGAGCAAGCTTTGGAGAGGTTGATGACAGGTATTAATGGTGGAGTCAGACTGTTATTCCTATCGGGTTGGTTTATTGAGTGAGTTTTAGGAAGAGTTATTGGCATGGCTGTGTAGAGGGAATGTTCTAGAGCATTTTTGCTTTTGGAATTGTTTGATTTCATGGAGAGACAAGGGAGAACAGGGAGCTCGAAGGTGCATGCATGGTGAAGGGAGTTTCAGAAACCCTAGGGTTTCTAAGGTTGAAGACAACCTTCTGGCCGTTCGATCTAGACTTTGACTTTGACTGGGGACTGAAACCAATGGTCGCGATTGAAGGACGAAAACGGAGGGAATTTCAAACACCAAAATGCCCCGTTTCATTTAATTTTCTTGAATGGGCTCAGATAGTTGTTGCTATGCACACCCTCCCAATTAGGCCCAAACTCAAATGAACTGAAAAACTTACTTTCTGCACCGTTTTTACTTTTTTTGTTTTTTGTGAGTTTTCTGAACGTGCTGGGCCTAGCGCCAATTGCTAATAACACCCCACTGCCTGGCCCAGTTTATCCTTTAACTGATTTTTCTTACTCGCTGCACCCCATTTCCATTTAATTCACATATTATTTTCATTCATTTTTATTAATTCTTTCAAAATTCATAACAAATAGGAAAATGCATGTTTTTCATTGGTTCTTTTTGCATTCTTTTCATAATTTTGTCAAGAAAATTATCATACAAAAAAATTAATATTTCATTTCATTTTTATATTTTTGGCATATTTTTCTTTTAAATAGGTATAAATAATAGTTTTGTTTAGTACATGATTTTGTTAATTTTAGTTTGAATAGATGCTTTACCATTTTTAATCCATTCTTTTTAGGTTGGTTAGTTTGGATGTTTATCTTGTATATAAAATTTAGTTCCCAATTTTAGAAATTAATTTTAGGAGATTTGTTTAGGTGTGAACAACATGAACAAAACTAGGGTTTAGGAGATGACATAGGTGAATTAGTTCATTTCCCTTAGGACTTAGAGATTGAATTTCTGGGGTATGGGACTATAGGGACTATGGGTAGTTATTAGATCCCTTAGAAAATATTAGGATTCCCCTACTGCTATTAGTACTGTCTATATTTGCTTGACTGGTGTGGTGTTCCCTCTCTGGGGATTATGATTTGTCTGTGTGGGTATTGGGATTGCTTGGGGATTGGGAGAGCTGAAGACTGGTGATGATGAAGCCATTGGAGATCCAGAGCTTGAAGACCAACTTCCAGAGTTGAAGAGGAGATTCCTTTGCTGGCAGCTGTTGAGGGGCCTAGGGTTTAGGAGCTAGGCAGAGCTCTAGATTAGAAAGCTTGTTTCTCAAACATGGAATGCCTTGTCTGCATCCATCCTTTCTCTATGATTCAAAGTCTCTTTCAAATATCCACCTCCTTCCTTTGGAAGGATCAGTGAATGTATTTGAAAGATAGAACTTTTGAGAGAAAATTGTCTGTATAATGTTAACAGTTGATGAGCCACCCTTGGAAGGCAGTCTTCTGTTTAACATTCACTTCATCTGGTTGACTGATATTCCTCTTGGAGTTTGAGACTTGAAGAAAAGCCATTGCAGATGGAAGACTGAGCTAGAAGGTTGTGGAGATGGAGATTGATGCTTGC
Organism: Lathyrus sativus; assembly: GCA_963859935.3. Lineage (NCBI taxonomy): Eukaryota > Viridiplantae > Streptophyta > Magnoliopsida > Fabales > Fabaceae > Lathyrus > Lathyrus sativus. The sequence continues at coordinate 530,255,375 of OZ012738.1, forward strand.
TGAAGTTTGTAGCTGTTTGGTGATGACTTGAAGACAGGTGTTGATGCAGAGCTGCTGTGGCTGTTTATTTTTGCTGTTTATCTTTCCTGATGTATTGATTGGTTTTCTGGACTGTATTGTTTGCTGTTAACCTGTTGGGTTGAAAGTGAATCCTGTTCACTTTTGCCTATTGTTTTCTAAGTTCGAGGTTGAGTGGGACTCCCTTGCCTCGCTTGTATTGTTGCATCCATGCATTTTACTGCTTTACTGTATATATCTGCTATTGTTTCTGTTTCCGTCTATTCCCTTAGGATCTCTGTTTCTCTTTGCGCAAGAGAGGAGCATGATAGACACTAGGTCTTAACCCATGCGTGATAACACTAGGTTAGTTTGATTCCCTTTTCAACCGTAGGTTAGAGTTCTGTCTCTCCTTTCTCAAAAACAAACAGAAAAACACAATAAGATTTCAAACACAATAAAAGACACTTCTTCCGTAAAAGAATGTGAACTCATCAAAACGTCATTTTTGTCCGCTTGGACCAGTAATCAGAAAAAACCTTTTTCAGAAGGAATAAAAAACAATCAAGACAGACTTGTGTCGTACGTGGCCCGAACTACGTTTGCTCTGATCTTTCATGCCGGGTGAAAGTACGTAGGCATAGGATGCGATATCCTAGCGAGCAACCTTCCCCTCCTTTCCCGTAGGTAGGCGAACTACGTTGACTCTGATTTCTCGTTCCAGACGGGAATACGTAGGCATAAAGTGCGATACTTTGCCGAGTCATTTTCTTTTCTTTTTAACCCTTAACCCTTAGTTTAGATAGAATAACAATCCATACCCGAAAACAAGCGTGGATCCCGTCGAGTACGACGGACGTGAGGGGTGCTAATACCTTCCCCTTGCGTAACCGATTCCCGAATCCAGGTTTTGGTTGCGACGACCATACCTTTCCCGTGTTGTGCGAGGTTTACTCTAAGTGTTTCCTTTCCCTCCCGTGGGATCAATAACGCACGGTGGAGACTCTTCTGTTCAGCCGACGCCAATTTTCGCAGTAGCGACACTCGTCATGCAAATGCTTCATGCAAATGTATGCGTGTGTCTGTGTGTTTGGGAGATTTCCCCCGATCCTAGTGCCTGAGCACCAGTGCTGATAATAATAAGAAGAAAAAGCCGGAGTCCAATCATGGAAACAACAATCTCATATATAAAGAAGGCCTATCAAAGCAGTACATAGCATCAGCGAGTACAAGATGAATCAACAGCGTGACCTCAGCCAACAAGCCTGGTTATGGTCAGCATACAACAATGATCAACATAAAAGGAATACAAGTAGTCAAGTACGGCCACGGGCGCGATACTCTTTTAACAACTCCTTCGTCTTTGGATGATCAGGCAGAGTGAGCAACCCCTCGACGAGTAATTCCCTCTGCACAATGGTATACTGAAGTCCTTCAACCGAACCTTCCCATGCTCCTTCGCCGAAGCAATCTTCTAACTTCCGCTTTTTGGATTCAAACGTCAGCTTGCGCTCCTTCAGGTTAGCGAGAGCTTTGTTGAGCTGGCCTTCGGCGGCGTATCTGCGGGCGGTTTCTTCATCAAACCTCTGTTCACTGTCCTTCACCTGGGCTTCCAGCTTGGAGATCTGCAGCATCAGCTTATCCTCCCGCTCTTTCCTGGTGGCCAGGGAAGCCTTCCAGTGCTGGTTGAACTTGGATATCCTCCGATATGCCTCGTCCAAGTGCTGCTTCTTCGTAGCTAGTACGTCGTTGACAGCTTTGAAGTCTCGACCCATGCGTTCCCGCTCGGCTATCTGCTTAGTCAGGTATGTGCCTAGCTGGTTCACCAACTCTGTTTGCCTTTTGAAAGAATGAACGACTTCGTTCCTCTCGCTTCGGAGCTGAGCTAATTCCTTCTCCAGTTCTTCGTTCGCCCGCTTCAATTCATCCCGCTCAGCTAACACCTGATTATGCTGCTGAATGGGCACAGTAGTAGGCTATTCGATTGTGGGCGGGCTTTCCGGCATGGCATGAGGAAACGGCATCCCTATAGCATTGACCCTGGCTCTGATCCAAGTCAAATACGGAGGGTAGGCTTGATTGTTGCTTTTTCCCAACAATGGCTTTCCCCGCTTACTGATACCATTCCACGCGCGCTGAAGCTTGGACAACAAATCCCCCTCTAGAATACCAGTGAGGTATAGAGATTCATGTACCTCTTCATCCTTCGGCGGAGTCCTCAAGGCATACGCGAACTGGCGGACCAACAACGACAGATTGTAGTTTATACAGCCCTTCCTGCCTACCAGAGGCACATTTGGAAACCCGCTGCAACTGAAGATCACCTCAGTACCCAACCTATCTCTGTCGAACCAGTCAATGTCCTCTGCAGATAAACTCATCAGACGCTCAGGCCACTCAGCTGTGGCTGCAGACAAGACAAAAGGACCCCTCTTGGGCAGATGAATATCAAGCCATTTGTAAAGCAAGGGTACGCAGCACGAGACGTTCTTCCCCCTCTTGTTCTCATTTTTGTAGTGGACTGAGTGATAGACATCTCCTATCAAGGTAGGGACTGGATTCCCTGAAGCAAAGATGTGAAACGCATCAAAGTCTACAAAATCGGGCATGTTGGGGAACAGGATGATGCCATATATGCATAGAGCGAGGACGGCATTGAACGCGTCCCAACATCCGTCCTTGGCACACTGCTGAGCCTTACCCACCAGAAACTGCAAGGAGAACCCAGGAACCTTGTTCCAACTAGTCAATACTAACTCGGAGGCGTCCATGTGAAGTGAAGGAGCTAAACCAGCCAGATCAGGCTCAACATCCATGTGAACAAAAGGCATCTGCCTCTTGATAGGCACCCCTAGCAAATCAGCATACTCTTCTAGCATAGGTGCGAGGACAAAATCCTGAAAAGTGAAACATCTCAGCGGGGGGTCGTAGAACTGCAGCAGAGCATGCAACCCATTCAACTCGAACGCAGAAGGCTTACAAACCAAGCTGAGCAACCTGCCATAAGATTTTCTGAACTCATCCCTCACAGAATCATCTGCTAGAGCTATCAAACCAGTCAGCTTAACCACATCAGGGGCAGGGAACTTGTAAGCCATAGTCTTCCTCAGAGAGCCCATAACAATACAATAGGAGGCAAGAAATCCTGGATCGGGGAAAACGGTACCTGCAACACAGACACACGTTAATGAAATGCAAATGAACATGCAAACTAATGCAAAATGCAATCATGCAATAAGAGGTCAGGGCGGCTGATGTTGTGGAGATTTTGTATCAATAAAACCATAATCTTGCTCTATCAAGCACAACCACTGCATCTGACAATAAGAGAACCCTGGTGCAGGACCACAAATCTGATCTGCCAAGAACAACCATCTGATAGGACCATATGCATAGGATCATAATTCTGCTCTGTCAAGAACAAATGTCTGATAATAATGACCTCTGATGTAGGATCAAGAAATATCTGCTTATGAGGTCTTCAGACCCCAATCAAAACTCTGCCCTATCAAGAACAAACATACAGCTGCTGATGAGATCTTCAGACCCCACTCAAAAATCTGTTATATCAAGAACAAACAACATCTGCTGATGAGATCTTCAGACCCCAAAAAATCTGCTCTATCAAGAATAAACAACATCTGCTGATGAGATCTTCAGACCCCAAAAATCTGCTCTATCAAGAACAAACATACAACTGCTGATAAGATCTTTTGATCAAAACCTGCTCTATCAAGAACAGACAAATCTGCAACTGAGAAACCCTGGTACCAACAAAACTGATTCACTGTCGAGAAAACCAGGTAGTCTGAAGGTCACGGTTTCCTGCAATGAACCCAACCCTGCTCACAGGTATGACCCTAAACTGACTCAAGTTTGGCATCCTATGCGTTCATCAGCGTCACAGACATTCAAGAGGGGTGATACGATACCTAGAAGGTGTGGAATCACCAGCTCATGAAGCGACCTCACTCGGCTGAATCACAAATGATCGGTCCCCAGAGTCGACAATCCACCAAACCAGCAACCGTCTTAACCCAAAGGGTTGAAAGAGAAGCCAACTGGATGAACCTCGTCTGAGCGTGGATTTCATGAGACACTAGTGCCTGCAAAGCAAGAACGCGCCCACTAATTTCCACTCTAAGTCTATGGTGCACTCAAGCCTGGGTCTGGCTTCTCACTCATCAGAACTCCCGTCCCACAACAGCACAAATAATCATATTATACTGAATATAAAATGCGGGAAATAAAGTGCGAGAAGTAAAATGCGATAAATAAACGCAACCCAACAAGTAAACACACAAGCGTTAGGATTGACTCGCATAGGGGATAGGAAACGGTCCCAGCATCGGGGATGGGAAATTCCCCAGCAGCTGAAGTCCCCAGCATAGTCGCCAGCTGTCGCTTGCATGAAAATAAGGTGTCGGCACAACAGAAGAGTCGCCACCTTTCGTTATTTATCCCTCAGAGCAGGAAAGGAAACGATCGGAAAAACCTTACGAAAAAGGGTAAGACAAGGTCGTCGCAACCGTTGTCTGGATTCGGGAGTCGGTTACGCAAGGGGAAGGTATTAGCACCCCTCACGTCCATCGTACTCGACGGGATCCTCGCTTGTTGTGTTTACTTGGACGGGTTGGTTTTATTCTATCTACCTATCAAGGCTGGCTTAAACAGAAAAGAAAATGACTCGGCAAAGCGTCGCACTTTATGCCTACGTATTCTCATCAGAGAATGAGAAATCAGAGTCAACGTAGTTCGGCCTACGACGGGTTATGGGGGAAGGTAGCTCGCCAATACATCAGTATTGTGCCTACGTACTCTCAACAGGCATGAGAGATCAGAGCTCACGTAGTTCGGGAAACTACGGTTTATTTCCTGTCTTTTACGAAAGAAGTGTTTTTTATTGTGTTCGCGATTTCAATCGCACTAAAGACTATGACCTGAGAGTGAATGCGTCGCATGTCACCTAAAGGGTACCATACTAAACATCCAGACTGTGGAAAAGAAACTCTCCCACAATCCTTTCTCAGATAGCTTAAGGCTCGTAGCGTACGAAAGAAATCATTCATGATTACTGTATCTTAAACTGTTTTGAGATGAGAAGAGAACATGCCCAACTAGGAGGGAGACTATCAAGTCCTACTGTTGTCATGCCATGGATTCATCTTATGGTTGAGGTTTGAACAAGGAACTCCTAGAAGTTGTCATGCATAGGTTTCAACCTAAAGTTCTATCATCAATTCCTTATCAAAGGAAATGAGAGTCCTAAGGGATCATGTCAATGATACACCCAAACAGACAAAGCATCAGCTTTAACAGTAAAATGCATGCAATGCAAGTGAGGGAGGAAATGTGTGTGGGGCTTCAGCCTCCACAAGCTCATCTCAACCTCAAGCCAAAATGGATAACAGTAATCATACTGAAATATAAACAACATGCTATCAAGCAATAACAGTAAACTGCAATCATACAGATAAAAACGAAATAAAATGCCATCAGGAAAACAAACCACATGGGCAAGGGAGCTGGGCTCTACCGAATACCCGCAAGCAAAGCCACACAGTAACAATACAAGCAGAGGGAGCAACTCGACCTCTAGTGCAATCATGCTCCTAGATTCTACCTAGTCTAGATATGAACTTATTCTAATGCATCAAGCAAGTCAAACAAAACACATCAATACAGAAAAGAAAAAGAAAAGAAAGCAGATCAACCCCTCTCTCAACTCCAAGCTTCAGCTCTTCCAACAGCAACTCAGTCTTCAGACTTCCAATCACTCTTGACAAATATCAATTGCTTTTCCAGGTTTCAACCCTTCAACATAAGTTTCAACTTATCTTCTCCTTTAAGCTTCAGCTTCTTGATCAGCTCCACCTTCAGGCTTCACTATCAATCATAGGTATCAACTTGATATCCTTCAGGATCTCCAGGTATCAAAGTAAGTATCAACTTCCTTTGTTCTTCAAGCTTTAGCTCTCAATCACTTAGAAGTGTCAACTTCATCCTTCAGTCTTTACTTCATCTTCAGGGGTCTCCAAGTATCAACTTGCTCTTGTTGCTCTTCAAGCTTCAGCTGGAATGGCAATGCTCAAGGATTCATCCTCTTCTACACTCTTCATTGAAGTCTTCATCTTCAAACTCAAGCTCAACATCTCTCAAGATAATCAAACCAGAGGAAATCACTTACTGGATAAGCTGGGGGATATTGAACTGCTTATTGACCACCAAGGGTGACCTATAAGGGTTCAACATCAAAGGAATGGTTCCCTCAAAAGTTCTACTTCCTAGGTACAATCACTTATCCCTCCAAAGGAGAGAGGTGTATACCATGGAAGGACTTTGAATCATAGGGAGGAATGGAGGTGAAAGATACCATCCATGTTTAAGAAAGAAGTTAGCTAAGTCTAAACTCTTCCTAATCCCTAACCCTAAAACAAAAACAAAACAAACAAGATCAAGCTCTCAAGCTCCTCAATCCATATTCAAATCTTCTACTATGCTCCTCAATTCTCCTTAGAACAAGACCAAGCAATACCAAGCTCTCCAAGCCCACAAAGCAAAGCAAACAAAAATACAAGCCCACAAGAGCAACACAAACAATCATCAACTACAAAAATCATCTAAAAATAGTATACTACAATATTAAATCCTAATATAATTTCTAAGGGATCCTACATACCTACCCTTAATACCCTTATATGTCCCATAGTCTAATTTGTCCTAAAAACCCAAAATTCTAGTGTTATTATGGACCTATGTTAAGGATTAACCTAATTCTACACAACCTAATGTCATCTAATCAAAACTAACCTAAAATTCATCACAAAATTATGGAATAAATCCAGGGGGAAGCTAAAACTTATATATAACTATCCTAAAAAGAATGGACCAAAAATGTTAAGGGAACTACCTAAACAAAATTCTACAAATTCATGGATCAACATAAAAGAAATAAAATGCAATAAAAGTAGAAAATACACAAAAAATATCAAAAATGCATGAAAGGAAAATATTTTTTATTTGACAATTTTCTAGACATGAATATCAAATGGGAGCAAAAATTCCCATTAAAAAATCTTTAATTTTCAAATTGATATGCTTTTTCAAATATTAATGAAAAAAATGGGAGAAAATGAAATTAAAACATGGAACTGGGGTGCAGGAAGTAAACAACTATAATTCAATACGCGCATGGGCCCAGAATGGGGGGTTCAGAAAGTAAGGCGCTAAGCTCAACTCACTCAGAAAATCAATTAATAAATCATACAGAAAATGAAAAAGAAACGGTGAGAATAGCAACCAAATGCAATGTAAATCAACCATGGGCCTTGAAGAGAGGTGGGATTAGCCATTGGGTCCACTTAAGCCCAGAACTCAGGTTTTAATGAAACGCATCGTTTCATCCTTCTCAGATTCCCTCTCAATTCAAAATTAAACATGGGTCGTTGGATTGCTTCTCAGGTCAACCAGTCTTGCTTGATCTAATGGCTGGGAGGTTGTCTTCAACCTTCAGCTAGGGTTTGCTGAAACTCCATGGAAATGCAGAACATGAAGCTCCATCTTCCTCAACTCGTGCTCTCTCATTTCTCCATCAAAACTCAAAGTTTAAAACCCTAACATGCTCCATTTTTCATGCTGAACACAATCATGATCTCAAATTCCATTGAATCTCCCTCAAACTTGAAACCCGATAGCAACTTCAAATTATTGATCAAGAACCAATCTTAACAATTCTCAAAATTAATGGTCCTAATCTCATCCTCATGCTTCCCTGAACATTTCTTGCTATTAAACTAGACTTATCTCTCAAGATTCAGCAAGATACAAGGTCAAACAGAAATGGTGTCCACTATCCAATCTTCACCAATTGCTCTCTAACTCTCCAAAATCCATCACCTAAGTGTCTCTAACCTTTCTATACTAACAAATTAACCTAATTATGCCTAAAACATGGTGTAGGGAAGAATTTGCAAACCTGGTAAATCTTGATGAACAGATGATGAAATCCACCAATTCAGACCTTGAAACTCTTCAGAAAGTTTCCCTAGATGCCAATCTTGCTACTGTTTGCAACAATTTTGATGGAGGAAGCCTCAATCTCAGAATCCGATTCTGACTTGTCACCTTGAAATTTCAATCACCAACTCTTCAATTCACCATGGATTTGATCTCAATTCAATCTGCACAGCTTCACTATGATGTATGGAATGTGTTTGAATGGAAAGAATGAATGAAAATGAAGAAGAATGAAGAAATGAAACTTGACTTGCAATGGAAGATTCTTGATCTCACTCTCTCTTCTCTTCACCAATTCTCACCAACCTTGCATCTGAGCAAGTCATACATGTTATATAGAGTGGTTTAGAATCATCTAGAACCATCTAGGACCATCCAATGAGTATTTGAACTTCTCATGTCATGACATTTTGATTCCAATTCTCCTTATGTGCTATCTCATGCCAAGCCTCTTGTAACCTTTGATTCTGACTTGAAATTCTCCCCATATGAGATTTATGATGAGTTACAATGCATAACCAACTTGTTTATTGAGTTTTGTTGAGTTTTGCTTTGGTACCTTAATATGCAAGTAAGCCATTTCCAAGGCAGCCCTATGATCTAAGCCCCAAATCAAAATTGTGGCAGAACCATTGTTCTTAGAATGTCATTTGGAGTCAAAATGACCTATTATATGACATGGTTTAGATGTACAACTTGGGATTTCCAATTTTCAATTTCAACTTATTTAACTTATGCCTCCATTTTAGGCCATTTTTATCACTTTTTGATACAAGCCTTTTCAACATCTCATGACCTCCCTACTAGTCTTAAAACATCATTCTAAGCAAGTTTGATGTTGAATATTTTTCCATTTGAAGCTTGGAAATAAGGGATGTGGCCTTATGCTTGAAATGACCTATAACCTCCAAATGACCAAAATGACCTTGACTTGTCAAAGCCACAAGTTGAGTTCTACAAATCCTATCAAGGACTTCTAGTACTCTCTAGAAAGCTAAGAAGATTCTCTAAAACATTCATGTTGACCAAGAGTTCATAGGAATCATCCTACTAGGGAAAAAGTTGGATGCAAGTTGGGTGACTTTCAAGGACCCAGATTCACATACCTCAGATGACCTGTAATTTGTCAAAGCCATAACTTGAGCTCTACAAATCCTATCAAGGACTTCTAGTACTCAAATTAAATCTAAGAACAAGCTATACAACATTCATGTTGTGGGGAATATGATATGACAATCACATCTTGAGCTAAACTGCCTTGAAGATAGGGACAAAACTAGGGGATTTTACACTGCCAATCCTTAGAAACCCTAGCTTAAAACTTCTCAAACTCCTCAATCATGATGAGTTGGTCTAGGAATCATCCTTATAACACTTCAATGCATCATTACATGATCACATGGCTCTTGGATTAGGTCTCAACCCTCTTTTGATCATCAGTTGACGTAGGGTTGACCCAGTCAAACCCTAATTCCACCACTCATGGCTGAATCTTCTGAATTCTTGTACAATGACCTCTCTAGGCTTCATGATGGCTTTCAAGATATCTCATAGGCTTTCTCAAAGCTTCAAGTCCATTCTCATAGTCCCAGAATCATCTGAGGAGCTCCCATAACTCTCAAGTTATGAGACATACAACCTTGGTTTCAACCAATTCCTCTGAGGATCTCTTGAGTTCTCTGACAAGGATATCAATCCTTGAACATTTGACTAACACTCTTGGCTAGCTTCATAGCCTCATATAACTCTTGCTAGGTAATCATACCTCTTGACCTACTGCCCACATATCAATGAGATGCAGATGATGAATACCATGAACCACAAACATGGTAAATAAATGTTGGTCAAATTTTGGGGTGCAACAGTGGCTCGATACACACATGACACTCCATCCTTTCAAGTACCATCATTCGTCGGGCTCCCCGTTCGTCGAGCACTCAGGGCAACATTCCAGATTCCTCGTACACGGGCTCCTTCAAGCACTACAAATCAACCTCATCTCTGTAACGGCCTTCGACCATGCCACTCTTCCTCGGACCGCGGGCTGACCTTAAGTCATCACTCATATGCTCAGGAGAAACTACTTGGAGGGCTTCTATTCCAGACTGATCCAATGGTTAGGCATGAGCCAATCAACTTCTACACCCAGAACGGCCCAATAGCATTAGCTCTGCTAGATAAGGGCAAAGTGAAGCTTTTTCTCCTCTGCCTATCTGCCGAGGAAGGATGGCCAGCTGCCTCAAGGACCAGCTGCCCCTCGTCACATTCCTGCCTGTCACGCACGGTTTCACCATCCAGAAACAATCATGACGCTTGTGCCCGCGTCGTTGCTACTGGCACATATGTCCGTCCCAACGGCTAGTTTCTAGCAGTTACCTATTCTTTGGGAGTGAATATATCGCCTCAAGAATAGGGACCAATGGCCAAGCGTTGGGGGCATTATAAAAACCCTCTCACTTGAGAGGGTCAGGTATTTTAAATCATTCCAAATCACCATAAGACATACACTTTTTGTACTTGCCTTTTCTTCTCCTGATTCTTACATTAGCATTGGATTGCCTTGCAGGTACACCCCCTCCTCATCCTTGGAACCCAGCATCACCGACAAAGTCTCTGACCCACTCCAGGTTCTGATCATCCGTCGAGATCAAATATATATTAAAAATATTTTTTTTATGAAAAACTATTTGAAATAATTTTAAAATTAAGTGATTCTTTAAAATTTTAATATTCAATTTTTTAATAAAATAATAAAGAGATTAATTACTATACACTCTCAGTGTAAAAGGTTTTACATAGTCAATTCATCACCATCATCCGTTTGCATTACTTTATGGACAATTAAAATAAAAGTCAAACACTTTTTAACATTCAACGTCTCTGATTCAATGTCTGTGTAAAATATTTTTACACTAATAATGTATGTCAATTAAATTCAATAATAAAATAGTTATGACAATTAATAGTCCGGCGAAAAGGCAAAACAAAATGGTCATATGTTTGATGATATTAGAATTATAGCAATTAATAGTTAATTTAACGCTGACATATAGATTTTGTTTGGTAAGCTATAATTTCGAACTTATAACTTATAAATTTATGTGATAATTTAGACTTATTTGATAATAGTTTTTTTTTATCACACACTTATACCTTATAACTTATTTTTTAGACGCTATTTCAAATAGCATTTTACCTTATAACTTATAGCTTATCATATTTTCTTCCACTTTTATCCTTATTATTTTAAAAAAAACTCTTTTTTATCCTTCATAATTTATTTCAGTTTAAAATAAAATAAATATTATTAAATATTTTTTATGTCATTTTATATTATAAGTTAGTTGAACTGTTACTTTTACCAACCACTTCAATTAGCTTATCAGTTATCAGTCATCAATCATCTGTTATAAACTATAAGTTATCAGTCACCGGCCATCCGCTTTCAGCCATCAACCATCAACCATAAATTATAAACTAACTTATCAGGCAATCGCTATTTTTACCAAAGAGGGACATAAGAACAAAATGATAATAACACACTCTTGAATATCTTTTCCCTTGTTATAATGAAAAGTATATATATTTTTTCTTGTTACTAAAATACACTTTTTTTATTTATTGAAATTTATGTGTTTTATTGTTGAACACAAAGGATGATTGATATTAGTGAAGTTGTTTATGTGACAAACTAACTTCACTATTGGTGTAATTGTCTAGTCATAGTTGTAAATGTCGTAGCTACCTTTTACTAGGTTGTTGAGATATAGTAAAAGTTAGTAGTACGAGGCTTAACATTGTGTGATAGATTTTGTGTGATTCATTTTCCTTAATGCAATGCAAGTTAGTCTATATTTTTTAGTGATGTTTTTGGTTTAACTTTCAGATAGTATCATTGACATATGGCTATCTTCTCACTATTGCCACTACATAATTGCATTTCTTTCACAAATCTCGATTTGTTCATATTTTCTTCTACAAAACATTCTTTTATTCTTTCTTTTTCTTACAATTTGATTCAACAACGTCTATTGAAAGATCTTTTAGTATCCATATTGTTCATGCTCCTTCGCATAAAACAATATTTCTCCCAATCTCAATAAGGGTTATCAAAGTGATACTCTTAATCTCTATTTCATGCACCCTAATGAAAATCCAGCTCTTGTGTGGTTATTACTCCATTGTTAAATGCATGAAATTATTACTCTTGGTCTAGATCCATGAATATGACTTTAAGATTCAAGAAAAAGTTTCACTTCATCAATGGTGTGTTGCCAAGACCACCAGATGAAGATCGTGATTCTATTGCATGATATCGATGCAACACGGTGGTTATGTCATGGATAAACAACTCTATTGATTCTGAAATATCTCAAAGCATCTTGTGGATGGAAACTGCTTCAAACATATGGGAAGAGTTTAAAGACTGGTTCTATCATGGTGATGTGTTCAGAATTTCAGATTCTAAGAAGAAATTTGCACCCTCAAATAATGTGATTCTGAAATCTCGTCTTATTACACAAAATTGAAAATGTTGTGGCAAGAAGTATATAATTTCCACCAAATTCCTGCATGTAAATGTGATATATCATGCATAGCGATTGATAAAATTAGAAGCTACAAGGATTCTTATCAAGTTATCAAATTCTTGAAAGGATTAAATAACCAATACTCTACAATTAAATCTCAAATTATGTTGATGGACCCACTTCCCAATATTTGCAAAGTTTACTCTTTACTTGTTCAACAATAGAGACAAATTATTTCCTCATTGATGAATCCAAACTGTTAGCTTTTTCTACTAGTCATTTTCAAGGTAGAGGTACTCCTTCCTTTTCATGGCAAGAATGTTAAGGGTGGTACATCATTTAGTGGTGGTCGAGGCAGAGTTACAAGAATTTGTACACATTATGGAATGACCAACCATACCATAGATACATGCTTTAAAAAGCATGGTTACCCTATTCATTGGAAATAATAAAACCACATCAAGAATGTAGCATATGATCACACTCATGAAGATGACATCCAACTTGACACTAATGAAGATCATCCTTAGGATCAGTCTTTCATAGGTTTTACTTCTGACCGACACAATGCTTTGTTGGAATTACTCCAACAATAATCACAACCAAGATCTCATAGTGTAAATCATATCATTACTCAACTAAAATCCAACACAAGTATTATTTGTACTTTACCTCATCATGTCAAACCTGAAGCGTTCATCCTTGACATTGGTGTCATTGATCATGTTTGTTTTTCTCAGAACTTTTCATTTGCTTGAAAGTAATTTATCCCATAACAATGAAACTTCCAAATGGTTCTTTAGTCACCACTGAATTTGAAGGAACTATTCCATTTTATTCTTATTTTACTTTAACCAATGATTTATACATGCCTTAATTTTATTTTATCTCATATATGTTCCTAAATTGACTCACAATCTTGAATTTCAACTCATTTTTTATAATTCTACTTGTGTGATACATAATTCCTACTTCAAGAAGATGATCAGTATGGCTAAATTAAGAGGTGACTTTTTATTCTCAATCATCCACATGTTACAACTCCACACACGCCCTCTTGTTACACTGATGCATCTTTCAATATTTTGAAGCACATCCCTCATATCAATTTTATTAATCAGTATACTCTCACACATCATAATAATGGTAACATTTTCCACTTGAAGCTTGGTCATCCTTCATATGACAAATTAATTGAAATAAAGAAAACCTTTCCTTTTAATCCAAATTATGAAATATGATATTGCCTAGTGATGTTTTCTTCTAAGTCAAGTAAAAGAGATTGTATTTTCCTTATAGTACTCACAACTATGTTTATATTTTTTACTTAGTTCATATGGACATATGGGGCACTTTATCTATTCTTTATATCAATGACCACAAATATAATCTAACAATTGTGGATGATAAAAGTCGATTTACATAGATTTTCCTTGTGAAGTGTAAATAAGAAATATTCAATCTTGCTAAAGCCTTTGTTTCTTTAGTTCACACACAATTTAATAGAACCATCAAATGCATCAGGTCAGATAATGGAAATGAATTTATCCTTAGAGATTTCTATAGAGAATCTGGAATTATACATCATACTTCATGTGTTGGAACACTTAAAAAATGGCACAGTTGAGAGGAAACACCAACACATACTTGGCAGTACTAGAGCTCTTCTATTTCAAGTTCAATCACCTAATATATTCTTGTCTTATGAAGTCAATCATGCCATTCATATCATAAGTAAAATCCCCACACCTTTCTTGCAAAACAAGTCACCTTTTCATCTTTTAAATTAATGTTTTCATGATCTCAATCTTCTTAAAGTTTTTGGCTCTTTTTGTTTTGCATCAACATTATAAGCTAATAGGAAGAAATTAGACTTTTGATCCAAGAAGTGCATGTATCTAGGTTTACATATAGGTGTTAATGGACATATCTTATTTGACTTACAATCTAAAGATTTTTTTTATCAAGAGATGTTATTTTCTTTGAGCTCATTTTTCCTTACAAACATTCTAATCATGCATCATCTACTTCTCATATTCCATCTTGTAACTCTTATTATCCATATGATATATTTGACTTTCCTTACATTCATGACTCTCACTATAGTACCACATCACATCAACATAATCATGATATACATCATACTCATCCAACACATCTAATGTTCATACACCAACTACCCCATCCATTCAACATATTGTCTCTCATTCAAATTTACAACATTTTCACTCCAATCACTCATGTGTCATAGGTTCATCACTCAACTTACCTGGCCCTAATTTTCAACCTAGAATATCTTATCGAATCACCCACATTCCCTTACTCCTACAATATTATCATTGCAACTTGATTGAGAATGCAGTTCAATCTCCTAATTCAGATGAATCTCTAACTTCTTCTTCAAGCAAGTACCCCCTATCATCTTTTCTCTCATATCAAAACTTGACTGCCACATATACACAATATAATATCAACATGACATCCATTTCTGAACCTAACATTTATGAAGAAGCTATTTTTGATGAAAATTGGAGTAAAGTCATTAAATTTGAATTAACTTCCCTAATGAAGACTAATACATAGAAACTAGTTCCCTTGCCTAATCACAAGAAGGAAATTAGATTTAGATGGGTATTCAAACTTAAGCTACATTTTAATGTCTCTACAGAAAGATATAAGGCACGATTAGTAGCTAAGGGCTTCACTCAAACTGAAGGTCTAGATTACCTAGACACCTTCAATCTAGTTGTCAAAATGACAACCATCAAAGTTTTCATGGCCATTGTAGCTGCTCAAATCTAGCCATTATTCTAACTTGATGTTAACAAAACATTCTTTCACGGTGATCTCAATGAAGAAGTGTATATGCAGGCCCCTTCTGGTCTTAATTTTCCTCATCCTAACATGGTGTGCAAACTTCAAAGATCTCTATATGGCCTAAAAAAAGGCAAACATGCAGTGGAATACCAAAACAATTAAAACTCTGTTGCACTCAGGTTACGTTCAATCAAAATTTGACTACTTATTATATACTAAATCTAATGGTTCAACTTTCACAATGATCCTTATATATGTACATGATTTGGTCTTAGGGGGACTAATGTTGATGAGATTACTAACACCAAGGCCCTCGTAAATAACAAATTTAGCATCAAGGATCTAGAAGAACTTAAAACCTTTATAGGCTTTGAAGCAAGCATATCAAATGAAATGAAGGTATTACATTGTGCCAAATGAAATACACACTTGACCTCTTACAAGATACATGATTGAGTGGAGTAAAACCTTGCAGTAATCCTATGCAACCTCATTTACAGTTACACTAATAATATGTTACATTGCTTTCTGATCCAACTACGTATAGAAGATTAATTTGAAGGATTGTATATATAACTCATTCAATACCAAAGATTCCTTATGTTTTAAGTAAGCTCAATCAATTTCTCAGTTCACCAATAGATGAACATGTGCTGGCAGGATTTCATGTTCTGAAGTATCTCAAAGGTAGCTCTGGTAATGGCCTCTTATTTAGCTCATAATTTATGTTAAAACTCAAGGGCTTCTCTGGTTCTAATTGGGGAGCATTCCTTGATACAAGGAAATTTACAACAGGCTTTTGTTTCTTCCTTGGAAATTCGTTAATTAGTTGGACGAGTAAGAAACAAACAGTGGTGTCTATATCTTCTGGAGTTGAATATAAAGTCTTGGCCCAAGCAACATGTGGAGGACAATAGATTCTGTATTTACTGCAGGATTTTCAAATCAAACACTCTTCTCAAATTGTGATTTATTGTGATAAAAATCAACACTTCATATAGTAGCAAGTTTATTCTTCCATGAGAGAATCAAACATATAGAAATTGATTGTCATGCGGTTAGAGACAAGGTGCAAGTAGGAATGGTTCACTTAATTCCAATTGCATCGAGAGACCAATTGGCAAACATTCTAACTAAGTTTTTGCACATTGGTCCTTTTAACAACCTTCAAAACAAGCTAGGAATGATTGACATCTATTCCAGCTTGAGGGAGGATGTTGAACACAAAGGATAGTTGATATTAGTGAAGTTGCTTATGTGACAAGTTAACTTCATTATTGGTGTAATTGTTTAGTCAAATTAGTTGTAACTGATGTAACTACTTTCTAGTAGGTTGTTGAGATACAATTGAGAGATAATTGTTGAGAATAACTAACTATAGCAGTTATATGTAGTATGAGGTTTAACATTATGTAATAGATTTTGTGTAATTCACTTTCCATAATGCAATGCAAGCTGGTATATACTTTTCAATCGTGTTTTTTTATTTAACTTTCACAATTATGGTAAACATACTAAAGTGTTTAAATTATATGTTAAAATGTTTAAATTTAAATATAAGTATCAATTTTATAAATCAGCTAAAATACGATAAAAAAAAAGTGTAAATAAACTTATTTAATTATACCTCGCAATTTTAACATTTGAAAGATATGACCATAATAAAATAAAGGGTTAAATATACAACACCCCTGTAATATAGACGAGTTTCTATTTCCTCCATATAATACTTTTTTTTTATTTCCCCTGTAATATATATATATATATATATATATATATATATATATATATATATATATATATATATATATATATATATATATATATATATATATATATATATATATATATATATATATATATATATATATATATATATATATATATATATATATATATATATATATATATATATATATATATATATATATATATATATATATATATATATATATTAGTCTCTCAAAATTTTTTCTTCAATGATTCTCCTAATATTTTTCATTCACACTTTTGGTCCCTCTTACTAAAGCCTTTTAATAGAAGCTGGCGTGACATGACACGTGGTAGTGTCAACGTGGCAAAGACTCTGACATGGATGTCACATGAATATTAAATATATAATGACAAAGATTTTATTGCTAACATGAACATTATACAGAAACCAGAAATCGTAGCTAGTATGTAGCTAATCCATAGCTAATCCCTAGCCAATTCAAACACCATTATTGTGACATAGACTTCTTTTTTTCATGATTTTTTGCAAGAAAGTTTATCACATTATAATGATCTCTCTCACAAAAATACAGTTTTTTTTACTTGAGATGAATTAAATATGAAATTTTTAAACACATATTTTCCATGAAACAAGAACAACGCAAACGTTGACAAATGATTAAATTTTCAGCTAATCTTTTGCAGAGACTTATGTCATAATACATAAAAAAGAATTTGCACATTTTCATGAAATTTTGAATAAGTCTCTATTTTTTTATCGAAACACATATAAATGTATTTTTTTTAGATGGCGGCTCCAGTACTTCCTATTTGGCTGTGCCATCTTTTCTAAAATATCTCTTTGAGATCTCAACTTCCCCATTAGTTTAGTGGTGATATGCAGTAGAGACTCTATGCACAACTTCATACTTTCGGAGCAAAGCTTCCATGGTACGGTTACAAAAATGAGTGCTTCGGTCACTTATAATAGCGTGAGGTATTCCAAACCTGCAAAAAATATTAGACCTGACAAAATCTGCAACAACTTTAGAATCATTAGTCGTAGTGGGGATTGCTTAAAACCACTTTGAAACATAATCAACAACTAGTAAAATGTAAACAAAACCAAAAGATATAGGAAAAGGACCCATAAAGTCGATTCCTCTGCATCAGACACCTTACAGAAAAGCATAGGTTGCTGAGGCATTTCACTTTTATGAGTGATGGTTATACCTTATATCTGACACTCTTTACAAGTCCGTAAGTCTCATAAGCATCTTTAAAAATAGTGGGCCAATAGAAACTTGAGTCTTGAAATTTTCTTGTAGTCCTTTGAGGATGAAAATGTCCCCCTACTTGAGAAGTATGAGAAAGATGCAAAATATTCAATCTCATAGTCAGGGACACACCTCCTAATAACCTCATCACTACCAAGTTTCCATAGTTACGGATCATCTTACACATGATATTTTGCATCACTTTTGAGTTGTGAATTTGTCTCCTAGATGCACCTATAGAAAAAACTCCAGCAACAAGATAAATAACTAAATCAACATACCAAGGAATTACCTTACGCAACTGAAGAAACTGCTTATCAGGAAAATCATCGTGAATGGGAGAAAGATCTTCATCTTTCTCTATTCTGCTAAAGTGATCGGCCACTAGATTCATGGCTCCACTTTTATCTTTATCTACACATTAAACTCATGGAGAAACAACATCCACCAAATTAATCTTGGCTTTGCTTCTAGTTTCTTCAACAAGTAATTTAAAGCTGCATGATTAGTAAAAACAAGTACCTTGGAACCTAGAAAATATCATCTGAATTTATCAAGAGCAAAGAGATAAAGAGACATAAAGATTTGTTTAGGCAGTTCCTCAATTGGACTATCTATGGGTACGTCTGCCCTCAATCCGAAATCGAATTGAGATACTTGCAATTAACCTTATCTTTGTAAAAATGTTTATACAAGAGGTAAAGAATTCTAACCCCACAAACCCTGTTGTTTTTTGTTGATTCAACCACCTCCAAACCCTTGACCAAAGCTTGATCAAGTCACAAACAATGCAGCTACAATCCTCTGATTATCCCGAGCACGCACTTGATGAACCCAAGATTCTCGAGCACGATTCACCGTCTCGCGCTACTCCCTTGTAAGGAAACCACCTTGTCCCAAGGCCTTCACTCGATCGAATCTGTGTTGACGCGATCTTGTCAAAACCTTCAAATCACACTGATCTTGAAGGAAAACCCTACATTGGTTTTCTTATTTGAAACACACAAAAATACCAACCTAATATTCTCGGTTACACCAAACTAATTGGACGTTATAAACCCTAATCTAAATGGTTTCTCAATCAAAAAATTATTATGTGTAGTTTAATTATGTGTATGCTTAGAAGAGAGGTTGAAGACGATAAGGATGCTTTGTAATTTGGTGGAAAATGAACAAAAGGAATGCAATAATTTTTAGTAAGAAAGAAAATTTTAAGTTGGGAAATCATATAGGTCGGCCTGTCAAAGAAATAGGTCGGCATGTAAATGCAATCAGGTCGACCTTTAGAGGTTTTGTGTTGCATACAGGTCGGCCTATGTGAGGCGACCTATGGATAGAAGCTACGGGCTTCAATACTACTCCATGGGAGCCGGCCTGAAATGTTATAGATCGACCTATACTGGATCTGAAATTCGTATAGGTCGGCCTATTTATGCATGTGCCGACCTGAAAAGGTTTGACCATCCAAAAACATGTTTTTAATGCAACTTTGATGCAAGCTTTTTTTCCAACTTACTTGAATGATTCTTAACACTAAGATTCACATCTAGAATGGGATGATACCGTCCAATATACATAACGCTGCACTATCCTAGTTTTGATATCACTCAAAATACAAAAGCACTTGCAAAAACAATAGCTAGAATTTCTTTTTTAACAGTGGTGTAATTATCCTGTGCAGAATCTAAAGTTCTAGAAGCATAATAAAGAACATGGGCAGCCTTGTCAACCCTTTATGCAAGGACCTCCCACGCTGCATCACACATGATTTCAAAAGGGAGAGTCCAGTTAGGCGACTGGATGATGAGATTAAAGGTCAATGCCTTCTTCAAGAAATCAAACACCTTTTTGCATTTGTCATCAAAGTTGAAAATGACATCATTTTTCAACAAGTTTGACAGCGGAAGAGCTATCTTGCTGAAATCCTTTATGAAGCGCCTATAAAAACTTGCATGACCAAGAAAAGAACGAATATCGCGAATACAAGATGGGTAAGACAGTGTAGAAATCACATCAATCTTAGCAAGATATACTAAAATTCACTTTTCAGAAATTATGCGACCCAAAATAATTCCACGTTCAACCATAAAATGACATTTCTCATAATGCAAAACAAGATCAGTTTCAATGCATCTCTCTAAAACCATATTTAAATTGTTCAAACATTCATCAAATGAAGAACCATAAATAGTGAAATCATCCATAAACACTTCCATGCAATTTCCAATAAATTCAGCAAAAGTATTAATCATGCATCATTGGAACGTGTCAAGAGTATTGCACAGACCAAAGGGCATCCTATTGTAAGCAAATTTACCGAATGGGCACGTGAAAGTTGTCTTTTCTTTATCCTCTGGTGCAATATAGATATGAAAAGTTACCTGAAAAACCATCAAGAAAATAATAGTGTGATTTACCACTCAACCATTTAAGCATCTGATCAATGAACGATAAAGGAAAGTGATACTTTCTAGTTTCCTGGTTTAACCGCCTATAGTCAGTACAAACTCTCAAAATGGTTTGAACTCTAGTGGGAACAAGTTCATTCTTTTCGTTTTTTACCACTGTGAGTCCATATTTCTTAGGCACAACCTGCAGTAGACTTGCCCAATTACTGTCAGAGATAGGATATATGATACCTGCTTGCAACAACTTGGTTACCTCCTTCTTCACAAAATCAAGAATTAAATGGTTAAGTCGCCTTTGGGGATATCTCACTACCTTAGTTCCATCTTCAAGTAGAATCCAATGCATACACATGGAAGGGCTAATACTATGTTAGCTAATGTCTATCCAATTGTCTTCTTATGCTTCTTCAAAACCTACAAAAACTTGTCTTCTTGATCAAAATTAAGTTTGAAGAAATTATTACCAGATTTTTTCATTCCTCTTTAAATATGCATATTTTAGATTGTCAAGAAGTGTTTTAAGCTCTAATGAAGAAGGTTGTTCAATGGATGGTGTGTTTGGGGAAATCAGGATGTCGAGAGCTTCATCTGCATAAACAACTTCATCTCTAACTTCATCTGCATGAAAAACATCAACTTGCAAGACAACATCAATTCAACATAAATAGAGCAAAGGTTAGTGTCAGTACATGAATCACAAGAGTAAGTATCATCAAAGTCTGATAATGATGGAAAATCAGTTAACAACTCAGAATAAGTTTCATCAACTATATGAGAAGGCAACTTAATGTGAAAAACAAAATGTTCTTCCATGGGGTGTTTCATAGCATCAAATATGCTAAATTTAATAATGATGTCAACAAACTCCATGGACATTATTCCATCATCAACATCAATTTTTTTTTTTGCTGTTTTCATGAATGACCTGCCTAAAATAATGGATGCTCTACTTGACTTAGTTTCTCTTTCCATGTCTAAAATATAAAAATCTGCAGTAAAAATTAATTCATTAACTTGAACAAGTATATCTTCAACTACTCCACCAGGGCATGCATTGCTCCTGTTTGCCAACTGAATGGTTAAACCTGTATTCTGCAAAGGACCAAGATCAAGATATATTATTGTAAATAGAAGTAGGCTTAACATTAATAGAAGCTCCTAAATATAGCATGCAATTTTTGAATTTACTATCACCAATGATACATGGAATAGAAAAAGTTCATGGATCCTTGGACCTTTGGGGCATTGCTTGAGTGTAAGCTGAGACATTTTGCTCAGTTGTAACTTTGTTGGACACTTTAGGTCGGATGAAGGCTGAAACATTTCTTCCCATATTAACTCTTGTATTTCCCTTCAATTTCCTCTTGTGAGTGCATAAATCCTTCAGAAACTTGACATATTTTAGAATTTTCTTAATCACATCAAGAAGTAGAATGTTTATAAGTAATTTTCTAAATATGTCCAACATCTCTTTATCCTTATCTTCCTTGTCCATCTTTTTAGCCTTAACTACTCTCTGTGGGAAGGTATTGATGGTACATACTTCTTCTTTTTTTTTGTTTTTTTTTCCAGTTTCAACCACAACATTAGAATCAGAACTATTTGGGCTCAACAACTTTGTTTTTTTTTTCTTCTGGTATTCGGGTTGGGGTTGGGGCTAGTTCAACATCGTTTTTGGATCTTAAAGAAATTGCACTCACATTAGGGTCTTTTGCATTCACTACTGTTTGGGCAGGTAGTTGGTTTAATCCTTGAGCTTGTTGCATGACATTGATTGAAGTGGCAAGTTATCCAATATATGTCTGTAAAGTATGAATACTAGAATCTATTCGTTGCTGAAATTAAAGATTATTTACAGCCGTTTGCTTAACAAGGTCCTCTAGTGAAGGTCCGGAAGGTGCATAGGTGGTTACTTTCGGGGGAGGTTATGGTGGTGGTAGTGGTAACATCAACTGTTGTTGACTAAGTTATTGTATGAATGTATTCCCATACCGAAGGTTTGGATGATTTCTCCAGTTGGGGTGGTACCTGTTAATGGATAGGTCATGAGTGTTGTACTTGTTCTGATTGTTTCCTTGATTGTAAAGGTTTGTTGCGTATGCTTGAGGCAACTCACTTACTAACGCATCTTATAGAGTAGGACATGTATTGGTCGGGTGTTCAAAAGAAGTACAAATACCACACAATTTTATTGTTTCACTAAAAATGTAAGCTCGTCAAGTCTGGTTTCTAGAGATTTGTTAGAAGAAGAAACTTGGATCTTATTCACACCTTTTGTTTGAATATAATTGTTTCTAGTTGTGAACTGTTGGGAGTTGAGTTATATGTTCTCAATCAAGGCTTTAGCAGCAACTGAAGTCTTCTTAACAAGTGTTCCACCACTAGCAACATCTCATATGTTTCTATCCATTGGTAGCAATCCCTCATAGAAGTACTGAATAAGTAATTGCTCGTTAATCTGGTGTTGAGGACAACTGGAGACTAATTGTTTGAATCTCCCTCGGTATTCGTCCAACCATTCCATGTCAAGTAGTATAATACCACATATATCTTTTATGGTTAGAGCAACTCTTGTGGCACGAAAAAATATTTTTAGGAACACTCTTTTCAGATCATATAACCAATCTTTTGCATCTTCTTGAAGTGAGAATGTGAATACTCTCAGCTTAATGTGATCCTCTATGATTCCTTCAGGTCTCAAAGGTGTAGAACATACAACCTAGAATTCCTTCAGATGCTTATGCAGATTCTCACATGCAAGACCATTAAACCTTGGTAACAAGTGTATTAAACCATATTTAAATTTAAAAGGTACAACAACAGTAGGATATTCAACACATAAAGAATTATAATTCACATCAGGTGCAACCAGTTCTCTTAGAGTCTTTTTATCAGCCATGTTAAACTCAAAATCATAATCAAATAAAGAATGAGAAAACATAAAATCAGAATTGGTATCGCTAATGGGTGGTGAACTAGTGTTAGCTTGATTGGCTCTACGACGTGCTTGTAATGTTCTTTCAACTTCAGGATCAAAATCAAACAAGTCAGAACAACTAGACCTAATAGCAAAGATTAAATCAACAATGCAGCAACAAATAAGAAAATACCAACAATGTCTCTTTTTAGCAAAAACAATTGAAAAGAAAAAAGGATGATTAAAATAAGATACAAAAAATACAAAAACACGAAATTTAATCTAATTAAGTCAAATAAGAATTTTGAGAATTTTTTAGATTTTTCTGAAACTATGAAAACATAAGAAAAAAATCATAAAAAATAGAAAAATAAGGAATTTGGGGTTTTGAGGGTGGTGACTCGTAAATCTTTCCAAGAGTAAGGGATTTTGACTCCTAATTTTTCTGCTAAATTGGCACGGAAAAATTTCAGTTACGGGACGATTTTGCTGAAAATCGGGTTTCAGACCGGGTCTGACGGGTTCTCGTGAATTGGCCAAAACAACAAGAATGGAGGGGCCAAAATGCAAGAACGAACATCTATGAATCTAATATTAGTTAAAATCAACAAGAATCCTCGAAAACGGCGTTAATTTGATCCGTTGTTGCACATAGGTAAAAAACGAGTAGATAAAAATTGTAATTTAGGGAAGCGACACTCGAGAGTCGTATCGCAAGGAATTTTGGATTGATTTTTACCAACTGAAGGAACAATGAGGGTTTAGGTTCGATTAATGAAACAATAACAAATAATTGATTTTGAATAAGATAAAATGGCTAAACTACTGATTCAGGTTCCGACTTATCACTGATTATTATAATTCCAATCTCCTAAGCGAATTATTTGTTCCTATTCGATTACGAAACTCGCTGACAAGTGCAATTGTTATTATGTGATGTAAGTTCCTATTATTCGAATTAAGCAAATGAATTTAAGCTCTCGCCAATTAAGCAAACACAACTTAATCAAACACGATAAGGAAAAAGTTACGCTAACGTGATTATAGTTAATGATCATACAATAATTGAATTTAATCAATATACTCTATGAAAATCAAATTAAGCATGCAAGAATCACATAATAAAATTGAAAGGAATATAAATTGGATTAAATTATTATAACCTCAAAGTATGATGGAATCCGTAATCAGCAGAATTTGCCTTTAGGATTAGTTCTCCATGAATCGTACAAAACAAAGAATATTTTCGTGAATAGTGAATAGGATGAATGAAAAGTAACGCGGTTGACTTAGGTTAAAGTAAATAAGGGATTCAGATTCTAATCCTAACCGGGTCGGAAAACGTAAAAAAAACAGTCCAAATCTGGTCCAAAACTAATTATTTTATCTAGATCTGAAACTAAAACGAATTTTTCGAGTCTTCTACACTCCGAATTCGATTTCTGACTTCAACATGAAATTTTTAGTTTATCCTCTGAGCTTTCCAACGCTTATTAGAACGCATCAATCTGATTCTCATAGCCCAAGTTATTACCCGCACAGTGAGAGGGTGTAAATAGTTGTTTATTCAGAAAATACAATGCGAAATTAAAATAAAGGTAAAAATAACCTAAACTAAGAAAACACACTAAAATAGTAGAAATAACAAAAGACACTTTAGAATTTTTGTAACATAATAGTAAAAAAAATGTGCATATAATGCACTGATCAGTTTGGTGATCCACTTTCATCTATTGGCATAACATGAGTGATCTATAATTTTTTCAGAATAAGGCTATATTGGCTCCTAAGAATGCAATTGTGCAGGCCATGAATGACTACATGTTAGATCTAATACATTGAGAAGAAAATTTTATTTGAGTGATGACTCTCCATGTAACGCCATATTATATGTGATATGCCCGATGATGTGCACACTCCTGAATTTCTAAACACCATGGACTTCCAAATCACAAATTAAGATTGAACGTTAGTGTCCCGTTCATGCTGTTGAGAAATATAGACACATCTTTAGGATTGTGCAATGACACCCGGTTAATAATTACAACCATGGAAATGTATGTGCTTGAAGAAAAAGTTATATTTGGTAGCAATATTGGTGAGAAAATTTTATTCCAAAGTTATCATTAACTCCTTCAGAAAAAGATTTCCTTTTAAATTTCAGCGTCAATAATTTTCATTGATTATTTCATTCGTTATGACTATCAATAAGAGTCAAGGTCAGCCACTCAAACATGTTGGATTGTATTTGACTCAATCAATTTTTTTTCATTGAAAACTATATATTGCACTATCTAGAGTTACTTCAATGATATTCTTAGAGATACTAATAACTACCTATGAAGATGAAGATTCAAATGTAACTAAAAATATATTTACAAAAAAGTATTACATAGTGTTCAAAGTTAATTAATAATTTATTTATATAAAATTATATAATTTCTTTTATGATATTTAAAACTTTTTTATTTTTATTTGTGTTATTTCATTCAACACAACTATATCATGAGATTACGTTTAATTTTTATGTTATATTATTATAACAATATAAATGTTATATATGATATTTTAAAGGAGAGGATCCAAATCCTATTTTAAAATATCTTTGCATTGCATAGATTGCGTCTATATATTATAATATTTATATTATTGAAACCCTACCTTAATTTATTATCTTTATTCTTAATAAATATTGATTAAAATAAATATATTTGTCTAAAATAAAGAGATCCACCTAACCCCTAAATTTTAGACAACTAAAATGACTAAATCCACAATTGATTAAGAATATAAACCAAACTCACTATAATTAATTGAAATTTTTTAAATTTTTTGCGTAAAACATCTTTAAATTACAAGTAAGTTGTATTTATAACTATTTTATGTTGATAGATAAAATAATAATAACTATTAAAAATTACAAAAGGTATTCGTTCTAAGTAATTTAAAAATATTTTTATTTACTCATTGAACCAAAATTTACATACTATTAAAAATCAAGGAAAAAAAAATTGTAATTTAGCCACTCTGTAAATATTTTAAAGACGGTGTATGAAAAAGAGATTATTTGATCAAGTTGATGATAACTCAGTTTCAAAAGCTACCCAATAAATAACATCACAAAACATCCACCACGTCAGCAAGCACCGAACCAATCCACGGTCAGAAAAGAACTAACACGTATCATAAAAAAACACCCGCGAAGCATCTTATCCCTACCTCTCTTTATCCACGACAAGATAAATGGATAGTGTTGCATTGTTTCTCTTTCTCTTTCTCTTTCTCTCCCGAGAGAGACCAAACAAAAACATAATAAACACAAAACAAAAACAAAAACCTATTCGGTAATTCATTCCCAACCTTAAAACCTCCAATTTCATGTCCCGGATCCTGTAATTCGGATCTCCAAAACCCGATAAACCTCGTTCTCGTTCGATCCGGTTCAGAAAACCATGACGCGACGTTGTTCCCATTGCAGCCACAATGGGCACAACTCAAGAACGTGTCCCAACCGTGGCGTTAAGCTTTTCGGAGTTCGATTAACCGATGGGATCCGAAAGAGTGTTAGTATGGGTAATCTTAGTCATTATACTGGTTCCGGGTCTGGATCCCTTCATACCGGGTTAAATAATCTCGATTCACCCGGTGAAACACCTGATCACGCCGCCGTTGCTGACGGTTACGCCTCTGAGGATTTTGTTCCTGGCTCTTCTTCTACTTCCCGTGAAAGAAAAAAGGGTTTGTTTCTTTAACTTTTTTTTCTCCCAATTTTGCTTGCATGCGTATTTTTGTTCTTCAATTTTGTGATCTTAGCTTGGATTTGTGAGAATATTTGTATTTTTGATTTTTTTGGTTGGTGTCAATAATTGTATTGGTTGGTGTCTCTATGGGAATAGCTTAGACAAGAAGGGTACTGGTACGGGTTAACTTTATTAGTGATTGTCTTTTATGTGTGAATAATTGGAATGTTTGTTGCATAAGTTTTGAATGTTTAATGTATTGAATGTTGGTCTAAGAAATGGGTAGATATTTATGTCTTTTTTATAAGTCTTTAAGTCATGTGCTTAAAAAATAATGTTTCTCTTGTGCTTCAAAATCACACTGTTTAGTTTTTGTTAGGTTGTTGTTTGTTTAGTTTTGAAGTGTATCCAAATTATGGGGGTATGTTCTATATTTATGCATGTATTGAACTGTTTCAGCTATCTAAACTAGGCTTTATGTTTTATACAAAAAAATATTTTTTTGATTAAAGCCTTTGATAGATTAAATGTTAGGCTGTGGCAGGTGTTTCGCAAAACCTTGCCTAACTTGATTTCACCTCTAATAATCTGCAAGTTTTAGTAGAATATGTTAGTTTTCAGTCTCTTGAGTACAATTCGGATGGTAAAAGATTGCATTGATATTTGATATGTTGGAATGCCGATTTTCAAATCAGCAATCCCCCATTTTTCTACTCTTAGCATGTGTGAGTTTTGCCGCTAGGCTCTTTGAAAATAAAGAAGAAAAATATGTTTTTTCATGGTTATATCTTAAGATTTTCACACTGCACACAACTCTAAATAGGTTTGCCGTTCTTAAATGATGATATTTCTAGCTTATTTCTTCCCCTAATGTTCTCTGCAAAAAAGATATAATTAATCACATACATTAGGTTAACATTTTTTGGAGGCCCAACAACCTTTACTTCATTTAACTAGGTTTTGGACCCTGTATGATTTAGCTGAATATGCATTTTTTTTATAGTTTATATTACAGTCAGCTTCAACGAGGATTGCGGAAAATGGACGTTTAATTTCTGATCTCTTTTTGCAGGAACTCCATGGACTGAGGAGGAACATAGAATGTTTTTACTTGGATTGCAGAAGCTGGGCAAAGGTGACTGGCGTGGAATTGCTAGGAACTATGTTATATCAAGGACACCGACTCAAGTGGCCAGTCATGCTCAGAAATATTTCATCAGGCAAAGCAATGTGTCTAGGAGGAAAAGACGGTCCAGCTTATTCGATATTGTTCAAGATGATGTCTGTCCCCTTTTTTGCAAATACTTTATGCATCCATTATGTGTTTCCTTTACATCATGTTGCATATATTCATGGAGTCGATGACACATAACCTGCTCATTACCATTTTATAAGATTATCCAAATGCGTTTTTTTTTCTCTTTTAAGCATTATGTAACTTCCTCCCTTTCCCTTTTCCTTTGGAGCCTTCTCATTTTTCTGGATTTCTTGTATTTTCATATTGATTTTGCAGGCAGCTGACACTTCAATGGTACCACAAGACTTCATGTCAGCTAATCAGCTACAGACTGAAACAGAAGGCAACAACCCTTTGCCTGCTCCTCCCCCGCTCGATGAAGAATGCGAATCCATGGATTCCACAAACTCAAACGACGGAGAATCTGCCTCTATCCCATTATTAAAGCCTGATAGCAATGCACAAACATCGTCATATCCGGTAGTATATCCGGCATATTATTCTCCATTCTTCCCATTTCCTCTTCCCTATTGGTCCGGATACAGTCCGGAGCCCGCTCCTAAGAACGAGACACATGAAGTGGTGAAGCCAACCGCAGTACATTCCAAGGCCCCGATCAATGTCGATGAACTCGTTGGCATGTCTAAACTGAGTTTAGGAGAGACTATTGGCGATGCCGGCCCCTCGACTCTGTCTCGTAAACTACTCGAAGAAGGACCTTCTAGACAGTCTGCTTTTCATGCAACACCAGCTTGTGGGACTGTTCTGTAAGCATATTATCATGCGGTTTTGTGTAATTCATCAAATATATGTGGATGTGGAATAACCTTAATAATTTTTATTTGCCCTTTCGGATGGTTAACCTAGTTTGTTTGTTTGCTTGTAGACAGTAGCATCTAGGAATTACTTGGGTTTAAATTAAAACTTGATGTTTGTTTTTAGTAGTTTTCATTTCTCAGGGTTATGTAAAATTGTGCAGTTTGACAATCTACCAAGGTTTGCGACATGCTAAAATTTTGTCCTGTGGATTAGGATTTTTACAGCAACACAGCACAAAATACCAGGAAATTGAAATTATTTATTTAGATTATGTGAATTGCTGTTAGTTATGACTTATGAAATGAAGTGTTTGGGGCATATTTGGATTTGAGGTGAGTTTGACAAACCATGACGAGTTAGTGTAATTTAAGCAAAACAAACCTCTATGAAACCAAACACGCATAACTTCCTTTCTAACGTAAAAGCTTCTGATGGTGCTTTTGATTTGTCTCAAAGTGTCTTGTGAGGTCAGCTAGCTAGCACACACCTGGAGTTAATGTAGCACTTATATTGATGGCAGGGCCATAACTATTTGGTGATATCTTAATTATTTGGGGATTTTTTAAAGCATCTTATGGATTCTTCGCTGAAATACAATACTACTCTTAGATTTTAGAAATGTATCTCTGAACATATTTCATGCACACATAATTTATTCATTTTTGAATCATGTCTAGATTCTATATATAAATTTAGTTCGGAATTCTATATATAAATTTAGTTCGGAAATGTATTTTTGATAGTCTACGAAAATGTATTTTTGAAACCTATTTATTGCATTTTTGGAAATAGAGGTGCCTCACAAATGTATATTGTAGTAGACTTCAATGTATTCATTCAATCACAAATTATCAAGGATTATAGTGAATAGGTTCTTGAGGATTTAGTTGTCATAGTTCACCTATAATTTTAACTTTTTGTAACGATGAATCATTTAAATTCACGATAGATAAAAATTCAAGTGAATTTAATTATAAAATTTTTTTTAAAAATATTATTATTAAAAAATTGAGATTTTTGTGATGTAATAACAAGTTTTTTAAGATCGATCAAGTTTTTTTTATCGTTAATAGGTTTTGGAAATTTATTTCTGAAAAAATTTTATTCATAGAATTTGGATGTGGCTCAAAAATGAATAAATTATGTATGTACGAGATACGTTCAAAAATGTATTTTTAGAATTTAAGTGACATTTTTGAATTTTTATATGGTTTTTTTTATCCTATAAAATGGGATAAAATTTTTTCTCTAGTTTATGGAGAGCTAAGCTGCTATTTTTTTTTTTTGGAAAAATTGATGTTTTACTTCTTTTTTAAAATATATATATATATATATATATATATATATATATATATATATATATATATATATATATATATATATATATATATATATATATATATATATATATTCTACTAAATTTTGGTATATTTTTAGTATTTGATTGAGGTGGCGATGAATATTGGGAAAAAACCGGTTAGTTAATAGATGGAACAAATTTATATTAAAATCTGGTATATTTGAGGGTGGGAATAGATATGATGAAAAATCAGGGAGGGGCATTTGCAGGAAAAAATGGGTATGAGACGAGGGTGATACTGAATTTTGCAACCAAAAAAAAAATGGTATGTGGTAAGGGTTGCACCATATTTTATACTTATGTTATAAATTTGGTATGAGGTAGTGATGACATGGAATTTTTTCTACAAATTCTATAATTTTTTTTATTAGAAATTTAATATTTTGTTTTTTTTTAAGTAAGGAAAACTAGAAGTAGATAATTTCATTGTCAGAAGAGCAAGTGATATAGGTATTAGTTCTACGATTGACGAGAAGTAGACAATTTTATTATCGAAAAAGCAAGTGATATGTCTATTAGTTCTACGATTGACAACACATTTAACAATGATGCATGTCTTAGTCGCATTAAGGTAAGCATAGTAGTTTTTACGAGTTTACAAGAGGTTCTTAGACCACATACTAATTATCATAGAGGAGGTGGTTGGGAGAATGCACTATATGTGATATGGATAAGGCACATTCTGAGGTGCCTAAGAATATTGATAGAGAGACCCATGGTGAGGTGTCTGATCATATAGAAACATATTCTGGAGAAGGGTCCTATGATTTGTAGTGCTAACACGATACAATGATCATGTCATCTTGTGTTTATGGCAAGAAGTGATATAATTATTTTTAATTTAATTTGATTTTATGTATTATATGTTAATTAAAGCAAATGGTATTTTATAATTTAATTATTTTAGGATCACCTCGTATTAAAGATCTCTTACCTATAAGATGAAGCTGAAGAAATTATGGGGGATATTAATGCTTAAGAAGGTTAAGAGCTATGGATGATGATGGTCTATTGCCGCTAACACGTTGTTCGCTCACTATGTTAGATAGTTCGTTGATATTTATTTTCATGGAGTGGTGATATAAGGAAACCTCTTTATTCTATCTTTTATTTTGGGAGAAGACGATCACGATAGAGGAGTGTCTAGCTTATTATATATCCCATTGCTGGTAACTTCTTTAGCCATTTATTGAACAGTGTTGGCATAACTACCATGAGTGCCAAGATATATCTGAGAGTTTTAGGGAGGGATGCCTTAGAGGAGATGAAGGTTAAAAAGGGTGTTCATCAGTGTGCACTCAAAGCACGAAGATTAAAGTTTCTTGTCCACTTCTGTTCAAGACGGGCATGTGCCATGCAATTCAGTTCACTTGAGGTCGTCAGTTTAAACGTGTGTAGTTTTGTTCAGTTCAATTGGACGTAATCTTGATCTTTGGTTAGGAAAGAGGATATTGTTTCGATCTCAAGTAGGATTGGGCATAGAACACTGATTTATATCTGAAAATCATCATACCAGAGTTTTGTGCAAGTCTAAGTCATCTGATGAAGTCAAGTTACAGAGCTGTTAAAGAAGTCATGACACTTGGTACACTTCAAGTTGTTTACAAGTGTTAATTGTGTGGTTTATGTCCTTGTCATTGATCCAAGGAGTTGTCAAGTTTATTGTCCAATTCAAGGTCATGTTAAGATGGATTCAGGTTTTTGACGTTATTAATCAGAATTTGATTCAAGGAGAGTTTTATTTGATTTTGGCATTCAAGTTCATTTGCCGAGGTTTTAAGTGTTTTTCAAGTGTGGAGGCGCGCTATAAAACCCTTTCCTTGCTCATATCCGTTTTTTATAGCTATTATACAGCTCACAAAAATCCATTTGTACCAATATCCATTCGATTACTCATTCCAATTATCCAATTTCTTTTCCTTTTTTTTAATTATCGATATCTTATCCATTCACTTCCAATTTCCATCAAATATTCATAATAGTTATTTTGTCCATTCTTTTTTTTCATTATCTATTTTTCATAAAATTGCAAAAAAAAAAAAGTAATAATAATAATAACGGTCCATTCCTTTTTTTTTTTTCCTTTTGTAAGCCCATGTTACAAGTATTACCACCAAGGCCCATTTCATACAAAGGAGTCCAAACTCATTTTTATCTCACAAAATTTTACAAAAAGAAGGAAATAATACAACCTTGCACATAAGGCCAAGATTTTGTTCCATGTCCTTACATCAACAAGGACTTCACACTCACAATGCTCCAAGCCTGTGCATTCATGCGCAAAACCAGTTATCACACTACATCACACCTTGCTCAAATTTTTCAACAAATGGACTTGTACATAAAAAGTATTTCTTGCAACAAACCTTGAGTTAAGACAACAACCAACAGTTGCAGACCTGTACTTTGAGAGCTAAAAATCATCAACCACAAGACAAATTTTTTGGAGTGCTGAGAAACTTAGTAAACAAGCCTTGGTCTCAATTAAAAAGAGAAGAAAAATAAAACCATAGGGAAAAAACAGGAAGTAAAAGAGAAGGGTGGCAAGAAAAAGCAACACTATGACATTCGTTCGAAACCAGCTTTGTACTCTCAAACATCATCAATAATTAGTTTTCATAATTGTGAAGAAGAACAGAAAGGAAAAAGAAGTAAAAGCCAACGAATTAGATTTCATACCTTCGTTTCCGCCTGCCGTCGTTGTCGGTAAACTCCTACTTTGAACTCTAATTTTATGTTGTGATCGTGGAAGTTTCTAATTTGATTCTGTTTTTTTCCCAATATTTTGCTCTTGTTCATTGATACGTGACATGGTATCCCTCTTTTTTTTCTTGAGTGATTTCCTTGAGTTTTATGTTGTTACTTTGAAGTTTCGGATGACAACTTCGCCGACGACGCATTAGAATATGGAGGTTTGAAATCGATTGAAAGGTGATTTCTAAAAGAACCATACAACGACAGTGACCTCATCCAAAAACCGCGACGAAAAGGCTCACTGCTTCCTCCAAAATCTGCTTTGTCACCATCATCAAATAGCCTTCAATTTCCAAACTTCCATCTTGCCTTAAACTACATAACCAACCAACAATACATAACCTACTCACAAATTGAAACAACATCACCACCCCAAATTCATCGCCATGAATTCCAACTTTAAATTGAAAATGTCGTGAAAGAGGAGCATTGAGCGAAACAGAGATCGCGAAAGAGAGACTGAGGACACGAATCGAGAATGATCGTTTGAGATATGAGAGAAATATTTTTGTTGAGTGATGAGGAGGTCGTTCGGTTTATGATGTACAGGGAAAGGGATTAGAACGTATGAGTTTTTTTCTTCTTATTGCAGTTTCGCGTACTTAGAAAGGAGAGGTGTTTTGAACGGCTGAAGCAAGAAAGTAGAAAGACTAAGTTTTGTTGCAATGGGTCGGTTCATTCCCCTTTGACCCACCTAGCCCACAACCTGCGCCTAGTTGTATGGTCAGATCTTGTTTTCGGGCCTCGTTTTGTTTTCTCTCATCTTACACCCTAACACGGCCCAACACACCTCCTTTTTTTTATTACTTAATTAGTTTAATTGATATTTATCTTATTAATTAGTATTTTATTATGCTTTATTGTTTTATTTAATCCTTCCAGTTTTAATTTGTGTTTAGAATTGATCCTTTTATTTTGTATTTAGGTTTTTTTTATTAATTAATTTCTTTAATTCTAAAAAAAACACAAAAAGAAAAAATGTTTAATTACTTATTTTAAATATTTTCATTTAATACTAATTAATTATTTTCTTATTTAATTTTATTAAATATTTATATTTAATTTAATTAATTAAATTTGTTTCTTTAATTCTAAAAATCCAAAAAATGTAGGTTTAATTTGTTAGTTTTTTTTAGATTTGGTTAATGACTTTTCTCCTTGACTTTTGTATGATATTAATTTTCTTGGTTCTTATTTGACCATGTGTTTTGTTATATTTGTACATATCATGACAATTTTGCCTTGTGAGTTTGTACTGACTTTTTGTCTGATGTTTGCTCTACACCTGTTTATTGGTTGTTCATAACCCTGATTCTGGCATTTGAAGTTCTGTTTTGCCTTATTTTAGACACTGTTTTCATGATGCCTATTTTGTATGTTAATCTTTTCTTAACCTAATTCCAAAGGAAAAGATTCCTTGTTGACTGCCATTTCACATTTAGGATAGTTTAGTCTACCTCCCGACATATCTCTTGACCTTGTTAGAGTCACCCCCTTGGCCTTGTTAGAGCCATCTTCTCTCTTGATCTTGCAACTTAGAATCAAGTTTAGAGTTTGTAAACTCTAAGTGAGTATCATTATTATGAGTACTCACTTTTCCCGTTGACTTTATTAAAGTCAACCCTGGTTTGTTTTTCAACTTAGACTTAGATAGTTTGTTAACTATATGTGAGTATTCTTTAGAAGATACACCTGCACCATGAAATGAACTACCTTTTTTGACACTTTTCGGATAAGACTCATCAAATGTGACATGAACAGACTCTTCAACTATAAGTAATCTCTTATTGTATATTCTATAGGTTTTATTTGACTGAGAGTATCCGAGAAAGATACCTTCATCTGCCTTGGAGTTAAATTTTCCTAGACTCTCGTTTCCATTGTTTAACACGAAACACATACAACCGAAGATATGAAGGTAAGACACATTTGGCTTCCGCCCCTTTAAAAGTTCATACGGAGTCTTGTTGAGAATAGGGCAGATGAACATCCTATTTAAAACATAACAAGTCGTACTAATGACATAAGCCCAAAAATATTTAGGAATCCCACTTTCGTTGATCATAGTTCTTCCTAATTCTTCCAAAATTCGATTTTTATGTTCCACGACCCCGTTTTATTGAGGGGTACACGGAGCGGAGAAGTTATGATCAATTATGTGTCTACCACAATATTCCTCAAAAAGATAATTTTCGAACTCACCTCCATGATCGCTTCTAATTGATATGATGTTTGTGTTTAACTTATTTTGAGAAAGTTTAGCAAAATTTTCAAAGGCAGAGAATGTATCGCTCTTGCTAGAGAAGAAGATAGTCCAGCAAAACCTAGAAAAATCATCGACTATAACAAAACCATAGTAGTTACCACCTAGACTTTTAATTCTAGATGGCCCGAAGAGGTCCATATGAAAAAGTTCAAGAGGTATCATAGTTGAAACAATGTTTTTAGATTTAAACGAGATCCTTGTTTGCTTTCCCATTTGGCATGCATCACATAAGTGATCATTGGTAAACTTGACTTTGGGTAAATCAATAACTAGGTCTTTTGAAACTATCTTGTTTAGCAAGTCAAAATTGACATGCGCTAAACGTCTATGCCACAACCATGAGTTCTCACTCATTCTCATGAGACATTTGTCGCTACTTAATGATACTTAACTCAAGTCTAGCATATAGATATTATTTACCATCAAGCCATTAAACACATCCTTCTTTTTATCATTATGTTCAATTAAGCAATACTCTTTTGAAAAAAATACTTTGTATCCCTTGTCGCATAATTGACTAATGCTAATGAGATTGTGTTTAAGGCCCTCGAGTAGCAATACATCAGAGATAATAGTAGATGAGGGATTACATACACTATCTTTTCCAAGTATTGCTCCCTTGTTGTTGTCTCCAAAGGTTACAAATCCCTTCTTCTTTGCCACAAAGTCAATAAAAAGAGATATGTTTCCTGTCATATGTCTTGAGCATCCACTGTCGAGAACCCATCTTCTCTCGGTAGTCTCAAGACTTTGTACCTTTTTGTTTTTCTTCTTTTGATGAGCAGAGAGACAAAGGTTGACAGATTCTTCTGCGTCACTAGAACTATCATCCTCGGATGACTCGATATCGCTTTCCCATGTGATGTAAGATCTTCTAGGCTTAACTTACTTCTTGTGTGACCGATTACTCTCCTTTCCTTTGTCCTTTTTCATCAAAGGACAATCCGACTTGTTCCAGGTTTTCCGCAATTGAAGCACGACCCTCTAACTCTGCTTCCTTTGTTGTCCTCATTTTAGAAGATCTTGATTGTTTTCTGAAATTGACTAGATTCTTTTTGGAATGTTAGATACCATTTTTCTTTACATAGCGATTGTATCGCTTCACAAACAGTCCCATATCCTCATTCTTTTCATCATCACTCGAATCGCAATCACTCAACTCTTTTGCATAGGACTTTGAACAAGAAGCCTTTAGAGCTATAGACTTCTTTTTCACATTTTTGGTCTTATCCTTCTTTTCCCTTTTGTCAAATTTCTCGAGACTAAGAAGCACTTGCTCGTATTCTTGAAGTTTTCCAAAGAGTGTTGTAAGGTCCAAGGTCATAAGATCATTTTCTTCCTTTATGACGGTGACTTTTGATTGTCATTCCCTGGTAAGACATCTTAAGACTTTGTTAGTAGCAACATCATTGGAAACTGGTCTACCAAGTGAGTTTAGTCTATTGATTAAGTGAGAAAATCTCTTTTGCATGTCAGCAATGGTTCCCCCTTGCTCCATGTGAAAGAGATCAAACTATTGTGTCAAAGTATTGATTCTAGCTAGTTTAACACCATTTGTTCCCTCATGGGCAACTTGTAATGAGTTCCACATAGCCTTAGTAGTCAAACAATGGGAAACTTTATAGTATTCATTAACTCCCAAGGAGGAGATCAAAATATTTTTAACCTTCCAATCATAATTGTACTTTTTCTCGTCTTCATCATTCCATTGTGCTTTAGTCTTAGGCATAATCATGTTATTTTCATCGGTCATAGTTATTTCCATAGGACCGTTAAAAATAACATTACATACCTTCCTGTCAATGGAATTTATATGCACACGCATACAGTCTTTCTAGTAACTATAGTTTTCACCATTGAAAACAGGTGTTGTATTATAAGCCCCTTTTTGTTCGTTAGCCATTTTCTAAGAAGTTATATATGAAGCACGAAATTAATTGGTGCTCCCGATACCACTTGTTAGACGATGACACAGATCTAGAAGGGGGGTTGAATAGATCACTTGTTAAAAACAGAGTCAGCGCTACCAATATTTAGTTTTAAAATGTTTTTAGGCGGAAGCGACCGAGGAACTATATTCGTCTAAAACGAACCTTTATCGAAAAATCAGATATGCGCAAAGCCTATGGAATCCGATAAAAACGAGATTTAAGAATCACTAATTTGAATACACATCAACCAGAATTTATTCACTATAAGGTTTGACTATTTCCAATGCTTGAAAAATATAGTCAAATTGAAAAGACAACACAATTGTTTATTGTTCACACAATTGGTCAAACACTTTGTGTGCAAGGCACCACAAGTGAATTCCAATATGAGAGTGAAGTGCTAAATTGTTCAACTACAATCAAGGATTGTAATAGGCTTCAAAAATGGTTCAACACTACTCACATCAGAATTTTGATTAACACAATTGTTTGCACATAAACTCAGAATTTAAGCAATTGAAAAGTAAAGAGAGAACACCAATTTGTTTAGGCAGTTCCCCCGTCGTCCTCTCTCGGGGTACGTCTGCCTTCAATTCTAAAAATATAATTGAGACTTGTATATAGATATAACCTGTTGGTAAATGTTTACAAGAGAAGCAAATAGAAATCAAATGATCAAACACAATTGTTGATGCAGAGCCCATTCCTTCACTTCCCTTGATTCAAGATAAATCAAGTCCTTCAAATGCGATGAATAAACCTCCTATTAAGACACACCCTTTGAACAACCTCACAGTCTTCAAACCTTTCCCGGCTGATTTCAATCACCAATGCTTCGGACCCAAATCTTCCTCTCACAATCCTCTGTTTATCGCTACTAAACCAATAGAACAACCCATTCTTCGATTACCTTCGCTTGGCTGAATCTGTGATGGACCGATTCGTGCAAACCCCCCCCCCCCCCCCCCCCCCCCAAAAAAAAATCCAAGATTCTTAGAGGACAAAACCCTAACAATTTTATTCAAGAAAAACCTACTGATTTCTCAACCCAAACCCGATTACACCAATCCTATGTTTGGATGTTATCACCTCTAACAAGCAAAGTGCACAACAAAAATAATTATGTGTAGTTGTTGAGAGAATGCAAGGAAGAGGATGAAGATGATGAGAACAATCAGTATCTATTTTCACTTTTCTTGTTTTTCATGTATATTTTTGATGAAAGAGCAAACTCACTATATATACAAGTCAAAAATAATTAACCAACATAACAACCACGAGGACAGTTCTCATAACATAATGTTGACTGATAACACGCGAGCGGTTGACCTATGCAAAAAGGGGGGTCGACCTGAGCTTACCCGAATTTCATATTGTGCAAAAAACAAAACTTTGCATCAACCGGAGCAGGTCATGCGTCGACGTAAAGCATGCAAATTTTGACAAATAAAAATGGACATAGTATGAGTCGACCGGAGGGTCGACGCAAGCATTCCTGAGTGTGGCCCATTCAAAATACTTTCTGTATGAGTCGACCGGAACAGGTTTGAGTAGACTCAAAGACCTAAAATATGCAAAAATGCATATTTTCATGTATCATACAACTTTTGAGGTACTCTATCAGATAGTAAGCTAGACACTCTTGACCAAACCTATATGAAGCATACATTGAACACTTTCTATATGTAATGTTTGACTCAAGAGGGATAAGATATGCATATGTGATATAATGATACCGTCCAAAGTACATTTTTCTACCTATCTAAGTTTTGACATCATTAAAACAAGTGTAGCTACCTATGAGGATTGCCCTCACATACTCCCCCTTTTTATGATGGCAAAACGGTAGAAACTTGGTGTACAATGCATTGTATCATCCTCCCCCTTACTCGATGCCTTTGTCTTTATACAATCTGCATGTTTAATAAGTCTTACAAGTAATGTTTCTACTTGATATTCTCCCCCCCCCCTTTGACAACATCAAAAAGAAAGAAGATAGATGTCAATGTATTGCATATAATAAGTGAGATAAGCAAATTTCAGCCATTTGCAATAGGTTACACATTAACACACATTCA
Organism: Lathyrus sativus; assembly: GCA_963859935.3. Classification (NCBI taxonomy): domain Eukaryota; kingdom Viridiplantae; phylum Streptophyta; class Magnoliopsida; order Fabales; family Fabaceae; genus Lathyrus; species Lathyrus sativus. The sequence continues at coordinate 530,295,234 of OZ012738.1, forward strand.
CATATAATGCAGTTAATGAAAGCATATAAATGGGTAAATAGAACAACACTTAAGAGAACAACAATAATCACTATTTTATAACCAACAATACGCATGTCTTCAGAAGCAAGTAAGTACATGAAACATTCTACAATAGATGTTAATGAACACATGATGAAATAAGATGCATAATGAAATATTCAAGACATCCTCAGGGTCTCCTTCCTCTAAAGTGATGTCCGCGTCCTCGAAAGGGATATTCCGGAGGCAGTTGCTCAGCTCTTTCCGTGTACTCTAATACCGCTCGATTGAGTGTGTTAAAGCTGGTGGTAAGGGCCCGATGTTGACCTGCTGCAGTTTCAACTATCCCATATATCCTCCCCATTACAACTGATGAAAAAGCATTAAAGTTTTCTATGTAAACTTGAAATTGGTTCTGCAATTGCGAGAACCTTTCATCCTGGATAGTCATAAAGGTATGTTGCTCAAGCTGTATGGTCCTCATCATATCGAGGAGTTCATCGGAATTTTGTTGGGGACGCAGAGGAGATGGAGGCACATAACTCCAGTCAGGGGTGTCTTGATGATCCCAATTTTGTTGTGGCATGTAATTGGCACTTAATGATGTCCAGCCAGTGTTTTTCCAGGCACCCCACCCTTGGTCATCATCATGCGCCAAGTGGGGAGATTGGTTTAGCCACCCACTATCATATCAATCATCAGTCTCCATAGGATGTCCACTTACTTCTTCTTCTGCTTCCTCTATTTGGTCATCACTTTCATCTGATTCTTCCAACTGAGAGGTAGTAGCCTTGACAATGAATCGATAACGACTTTCTCTTGGATCCCATATATAGCCCATCATAGTAAGAGTATTTTGACAGAACTCTTGATCAGAGGTCAAGGATGTATAGGGGATACCTTGAACAGTGATATTAGCATTGTTGAGAATCGATTGGATAAAGGACCCGTATGACAGAGTTGTTCCTCTACCAGAATCGTTTAGCGAATAGATTCGACTGGCAATGTAATGAGGCCAACTGATATTGATCTTTTTCTTAAGTATGTAAACCAAGTGTACCTCATCTTGATCCACCTGTGATTAGCTGCCTTTCTTTGGACGCAGAATATGCGACATAATCTATTGCAGTATTTTATCAATTGGTTTCAGTTTTCCCGTTGTGACAGCTTTTGGAAAGAGGTCGCTTGCTACAATGTTGTCACCATATGGTTTCTTTAGCATGGAGTTTAAGGCTTATTTGAAATCATAGCCTACCACAACACGAGCATTTATGGCCTTAATAATTGGCTCAGCGGATAAAGGTGACATGTCAAACAAGTTTTTCCATACCAAGTCATTTACACAGACCTTGGTATTTCCCAGCTTTGTAGTAAACTCAAACCTTTGAAATTTACCCTGAATACCTGTGTAAAAGACCCCCACTAGGTCTTCGTTGTATTTGATGTCACACTCCAAAAATTTGTTGAAATCTTGAGCATCCAGAAGATCAATTACCTCAGGAATATTTGCTTAGCAACCTTTCTATAGTAAGCATGTTGCTTAACTATAGATCGTTTGCTAAAGTTCTTCTCATAAATTTTTTAAAATTCAGGAGGTAACAGAGAAACAACAGTTACCGGTAAAATTCCTCTTGATGGACCGACTTGAGTAGATGGTGCTCTAGTGGTTCTCTTTTCAGTGGTTCTTTTTGTAGACATTTTGATTTCTTGTGTGGAGATGAAGAATTTGTAGATGCAGAAATTTACTCTTGGAGATGGAGAGAAGAAAGTAACTTTACCCTTTTTATGGAGAAGCTAGGTTTTGTATAGAGCTTTGGGAAGAGGAAAGGAAGAGAGATAGCCTTGAATAGGTGCAATGCTCAATTCAAATGTTAATGATGATGAATTAGAATAGACAACATGATTTTAAATGCATTAAAGATGACAAAATATGAATAGTTCATCAACAATTTATCAGAATTTTCGCGCGATGCCTCGACCGGAAGAGGTCATGCGTCGATGCAAACTGTGCTAAAACATATACTTAGAAACTTTTAGGGTATGCGTCGACCATAGGGTTGACCTGAGCATATCCGCTTTTCAGACATGATAATTTCTAGTTTTGTGAGTTGACCGGAACACTATGTAGATCGACTCATACAGGCTAAAATAGCAAAAATCACCAATTTTTGTTCAACAAGCATTCAAAGAGACATAAATAAACAACTTATCCATATTTCAAACATACAAGGGGATGAAATAAGCGTAATAATGGAATAAACGACAACAATAACACACAATTTGATACATTACTTTATATGAACGAGGGAAGTGTGATAATTTCTAAATAAGGAAAGATAGTACCTCAGCTCCAATTTTTAGCTAATGCCATCACATATGGCTCTAAATTTCTTCATTTGTTAGATAAAAGATGAAAAAAGCACATAGAGAGGTAGATATAGAGCACGCGAAAGTTATTTCCTAAATATGATCCGAGATGTTAAAAACACCGAGTTTCCTACGGATGTGAAAGAAAGGCTCTGTAGAGAGTGGTTTTGTAAAGATATCTGCATGTTGATTTTTAGTATCAACATGTTTAAACACCATGTCTCCCTTCTCCACATAATCCCTAAGGAAGTGGTGGCGTATTTCGATATGCTTGGTGCGTGAATGTAGCACAGGATTCTTGGTTAGGTTAATAGCACTAGTGTTATCACAAAAAATCAGAACACGATCAAGTTTTAGGTTGAAGTCGAGCAATTGTTGCTTAAGCCATAAGACTTAAGTGCAACAACTACCAGCCGCAACGTATTCCGCTTCGGATGTTGACAAAGCAACGAAAACCTGCTTTTTTCTATGCCAACTCACCAAAGAATTTGAAAATAGATGACACGTGTCACTCGTGCTTTTCCTATCTGATTTACAACTAGCAAAATTGGAATCAGAAAAGCCAACCAAGGAGCAATCATTTCCCTTAGGATACCAAAGCACATACTTTGGAGTACCAAAGAGGTATCTAAGTATGCGCTTTACTACTTTTAAGTGAGATTCTTTAGGAGATGGTTGATACATCGCACACATACAGACACTAAACATAATGTCGGGTCTAAAATCAGTGAGATAGAGGAGAAATCCAATCATACCTCGATACTTTTTCACCTCTACATCCTTACCATTTTTGTCTCGGCTAAGATTCACACACGTAGGCATTGTAGTGTTGATAACCTTGGAGTTTGCCATGTCAAACCGCTTGAGAAGCTCAAGCCAGTATTTTGTCTAGCTCAAAAAATTACCTTCCTGCAGTTGTTTGATTTGCAATCCGAGTAAATAATTGAGCTCCCCTGTCATGCTCATCTCGAATTCTCCCTATATGAATGTAGAAAACCCCCTTACCAGATTCATGTTAGTTGATCCAAAAATGATATCATAAACATATATTTGTACCAACATCAAGTGTTTTCCTTGACGTTTAATGAAAAGAATTGTGTCAACCTTTCCTCTTGAGTAGCCTTGATCAAGAAGAAACTTGCTTAGACGGTCATACCAAGCACTAGAGGCTTGCTTGAGTCCATACAAAGCACGTTTTAATTTGTACACATGATCAAGATACTCATGGATTCAAACCCTAGAGGTTGGGCAACATAAACCTCTTCATTTATATAACCATTAAGGAACACACTTTTTACATCCATTTGAAATAGTTTAAATTTTTTCACACAATTGAAGGCAAGTAGAAGGCATATAGCCTCGAGTCAGGCAATCGGCGCATAAGTTTCCTCATAGTTGATTCCTTCCTCTTGGTTATACCCTTGCGTGATCAAACGCGCCTTATTTCGAGTTATTACTCCATTCTCGTCCAGCTTATTCCTAAACACCCATCGGGTGCCAATTACTCGATGGTCTCGCGGAGGAGGGACAAGGTCACAAACCTCATTTCTTTTAAACTGATTGAGTTCCTCTTGCATTGATAGGAACCAATATTCATCGAGTAATGCCTCTTTTGGGTTTTTAGGTTCTACTTGAGAAATAAAAGCGAAGTGATAACATAAATTACTTAGCTTTGATCGAGTTTTCACTCCCTTTGAGATATCACCGAGAATATTGTCGATGGGATGGCCTTTAAAAGACTTCTATGCTGGAGGGAGATCATCGGTGTTGGACGAATGAACTTCCTCAATCCCCTCATGGTGGTGATCTTTTTCCTCCTCAACTTTGACTGGGTCAGGTTGATCAATTCATGTCTCAACACCCTTGAGTATGTCTTTAGAAGATACACCTGCACCATGAAATGAACTACCTTTTCCGACACTTTTCTGATAAAACTCATCAAATGTGAAATGAATAGACTCTTCAACTGTAAGTAATCTCTTATTGTATATTCTATAGGTTTTACTTGACTGAGAGTATCCGAGAAATATACCTTCATCTGCCTTGGATTCAAATTTTCCTAGACTCTCTTTTCCATTATTTAACACGAAATACTTACAACCGAAGACATGAAGGTGAGACACATTTGGCTTCCGCCCCTTTAAAAGTTCATACGAAGTCTTGTTGAGAATAGGGTGGATGAGCACCCTATTTAAAACATAACAAGTCGTACTAATGGCGTCAGCCCAAAAATACTTAGGAAGTCCACTTTCGTTGATCATAGTTCTTCCTAATTCTTCCAAAATTCAATTTTTATGTTCCACGACCCTGTTTTGCTGAGGGGTACACGGAATGGAGAAGTTATGATCAATTTTGTGTCTACCACAATATTCCTAAAAAAGATAATTTTCAAACTCACCTCCATGATCACTTCCAATTGATATGATGTTTGTGTTTAACTTATTTTGAGAAAGTTTAGCAAAATTTTCAAAGGCGGAGAATGTATCGCTCTTGCTAGCCAAGAAGATATTCCAGCAAAACCTAGAAAAATCATCAACTATAACAAAACTATAGTAGTTACCACCTAGACTTTTAATTCTAGATGGCCCAAAGAGGTCCATATGAAGAAGTTCAAGAGGTCTCGTAGTTGAAACAATGTATTTAGATTTAAACGAGATCCTTATTTGCTTCCCCATTTGGCATGCATCACATAAGTGATCCTTGGTAAACTTGATTTTTGGTAAACCAATAACTAGGTCTTTTGAAACTATCTTGTTTAGCAAGTCAAAATTGACATGTGCTAAACATCTATGCCACAACCATGAGTCCTCACTCATTGTCATGAGACATTTGTCGCTACTTAATGATACTTCACTCAAGTCTAGCATATAGACATTATTTACCCTCAAGCCATTAAACACATCCTTCTTTTTATCATTGTGTTCAATTAAGCAACACTCTTTTGAAAAATATACTTTGTATCCCTTGTCGCATAATTGACTAATGCTAATGAGATTGTGTTTAAGGCCCTCGACTAGCAATGCATCAGAGATATTAGTAGATGAGGGATTACCTACACTACCTTTTCCAAGTATTGCTCCCTTGTTGTTGTCTCCATAGGTTACAAATCCCTTCTTCTTTGCCACAAAGTCAATGAAGAGAGATATGTCTCCTATCACATGTCTTGAGCATCCACTGTCGAGAGAACCCATCTTCTCTCGGTAGTCTCAAGACTTTGTACCTTTTTGTTTTTCTTATTTTGATGAGCGGAGAGACAAAGGTTGGTGGATTCTTCTTCGTCACTATAACTATCATCCTTGGATGACTCGCTGTCGCTTTCCCATGTGATCTAAGCTCTTCTAGGCTTAACTTGCTTCTTGTGTGACCGATTACTCTCCTTTCCTTTGTCCTTTTTCATCAAAGGACAATTCGGCTTGTAATGTTCGGTTTTTCCGCAATTGAAGCACGGCCCTCTAATCTACTTCCTTTGTTGTCCTTATTCTTAGAAGATCTTTATTGTTTTCTGAAATTGACTATATTCTTTTCGGAATGTTGGATACCATTTTTCTTTACATAGCGATTGTATCGCTTTACAAACAGTCTCATATCCTCATTCTTTTCGTCATCACTCGAATTGCAATCACTCAGCTCTTTTGCGTAGGACTTTGAACAAGAAGCCTTTAGAGCTATAGACTTCTTTTCCACATTTTTGGTATTCTCCTTCTTTTCCTTTTTCTCAAATTTCTCGAGACTAAGAAGCAATTGCTCGTGTTCTTGAAGATTTCCAAAGAGTATTGTAAGGTCCAAGGTCATAAGATCATTTGCTTCCTTTATGACGGTGACTTTTGATTGTCATTCCCTGGTAAGACATCTTAAGACTTTGTTAGTAGCAACATCATTAGAAACTGGTCTACCAAGTGAATTTAGTCTATTGATTAGGTGAGAAAATATATTTTGCATGTCAGCAATGGTTTCCCCTTGCTCCATGTGAAAAATATCAAACTCTTGTATCAAAGTATTGATTCTAGCTAGTTTAACATCATTTGTTCCCTCATGGGCAACTTGTAATGAGTCCCACATAGCCTTAGCAGTCAAAAAATGGGAAACTCTATAGTATTCTCAAATCCCAAGGAGGAGATCAAAATATCTTTAGCCTTCCAATTGTAATTGTACTTTTTCTCGTCTTCATCATTCCATTGTGCTTCAAGCTTAAGCACAATCATGTTATTTTCAGTGCGTATCGTTATTTCCATAGGACCATTCAAAATAACATTCCATACCTTCTTGTCAATGGAATTTATATGCACATGCGTACAGTTTTTCCAGTAACTATAGTTTTCACCATCGAAAACAGGTGCTCTATTATAAGCCCATTTTGGTTCGTTAGCCATTTTCTAAGAAGTTATATGTGAAGCACAAAATTAATCGGTGCTTCTGATACCACTTGTTAGACGATGGCGCAGATCTAGAAGGGGGTTTGAATATATCACTTGTTAAAAACAGAGTCGGCGCTACCAATATTTGGTTTTAAAATGTTTTTAGGCGGAAGCGACCGAGGAACTATATTCGTCTAAAACAAACCTTTACCGAAAAAACCAGATATGCGCAAATCCTATGGAGTCCGATAAAAACGAGATTTAAGAATCACTAATTTGAACACACATCAACCAAACTTTTTTCACTATAAGGTTTGGCTATTTCCAATGCTTGAAAAATATAGTCAAATTGAAAAGACAGCACAATTGTTTGTTGTTCACACAATTAGTCAAACACTTTGTGTGCAAGGCACCACAAGTGAATTCCAATATGGGAGTAAAGTGCTCAATTACAATCAAGGATTGTAATAGGCTTCAAAAATGGTTCAGCACTACTCACATCAGAATTTTGATTAACACAATTGTTTTCACACAAACTCAGAATTTAAGAAATTGAAAAGTAAAGAGAGAACACCAATTTGTTGAGGCAGTTCCCCCTTCGTCCCCGCTCGGGGTACGTCTGCCCTCAATTCTAAAAATAGAATTGAGACTTGTATATGGATATAACATGTTGGTAAATGTTTACAAGAGACACAAATAGAAATCAAACGATCAAACACAATTGTTGATGCATAGCCTATTCCTTTTCTTCCCTTGATTCAAGCGGAATCAAGTCCTTTAAACGCGATGAATAAACCTCCGACTACGATACACCCTTTGAACAACCCCACGGTCTTCAAATCTTTCCCGACTGTTTTCAATCACCAACGCTTCGAACCCGAATCTTCCTCTCACAATCCTCCGGTTATCGCTACTAAACCAACAGAACAACCCGTTTTTCGATTACCTTCGCTCAGCTGAATCTGTGATGGACCGATTCTTGCAAAAACCCCTAAAATCCAAGATTCTTGGAGGACAAAACCCTTACGGTTTTATTCAATACAAACCTATTGATTTCTCAACCCAAACCCGATTACACCAATCCTATGTTTGGACGTTATCACCTCTAATAAGAAGAATGCACAACAAAAATAATTATGTGTAGTTGTTGAGAGAATGCAAGGAAGAGGATGAAGATGATGACAACAATCAATATCTATTTTCACTTTTCTTGTTTTTCATGTATATTTTTGATGAAAGAGCAAACTCACTATATATACAAGTTAAAAACAATTAACCAGCATAACAACCACAAGGACAATTTCTCATAACATAATTTTGACTTAAAATATGCGAGTGGTCGACCTATGCAGAAATGGGGGTCGATATGAGCTTACCCGAATTTCATATTATGCAAAAAACAGAACTTTGCGTCGACCGAAGCATGCCATGCATCGACACAATGCGTGCAAATTTTGACAAATAAAAATGGACACAGTATGAGTCGACCGGAGGGTCGACACGAGCACTTCTGAGAGTGGCCCATTCAAATACTTTATGTATGAGTTGACCGGAACAGGTTTGAGTCGACTCAAAGACCTAAAATATGCAAAAATGCATATTTTCATGTATCATGCAACTTTTGAGGTACTCTATCATATAGTAAGCTAGACAGTCTTGACAAAACCTATATGAAACATACATTGAACACTTTCTATATGTAATGTTTAACTCAAGAGAGATAAGATATGCATATTGTTGCACCCTAAAATTTGCTCAACCTATTTCACTTGGTTTATGTTTCAATTGCATTATCATTTGCATAGTAGATCATATACATAGTTCATTCATTTGCATAGCATGGCATGGGCAAGCCATCCAACAAGGGATCAAGTGCTATTTTTCATCTCAAGGAATGTATTCAAGAGGCTCTTATCAAGATTCAAGCCTATTCAAATCACCAAGAAAGAAATTGAAGCTTTGGGAAGTTTAAAGGCCAAACAGTGGGTTTCTCTCCTATCTTGAGGGTATGTGAAGATCATCAGAAAAGTTGTGAGTTATGAATTGAGGGCATGGAAGACCTAGAGGGTCCTTTTGAAAGTAAGACAAGTCATTGGTGTGGTTACAAGAGCTACAGTTGAAGACAGTCAACTAGGGTGTCATCTGGGTCAACCCTGGGTCAACCCTAGGTCAAATGCTTGATTGAAGGGCATCAAGGCCTATTTTGAGGATGTGGGATTCATAATTTGATATGTGGATATGGATGTGGTGTTGTTCCAAGGAGAAATCATAAGAAATCAAGAAGAAGAGAAGCTTCTAAATTAGGGTTTCTGAGTAAAATTCCCTGGTTTAGGTCAAACTTCCAAGCAAAGTAATTCAAAATGCAAGTCTCAAATGGATCCTTGGCCAACATGAAACTTGTAGAGTATCTCAAGACCTTTAATTTGAGTGGTGGAAGGCATCAAGGAGATTTGTAGAACTCAAGTTATGGTTCTTGCAAGTTAGGGGTCCTCAGAGGCATCTGAAATTTGTCTGTGAAAGTTACTTGACTTCCAAGCAACCTTTTCCCCTTAAGGAGTTTTCAAATGGATTTTTGGACAACACGAAAGTTTTTCCCCATGATCTTATCTTTCTAGAAAGGTATGGTATGCCTCAATCTGATTTGTGGAGCTCTACTTATGATCTTGGCAAGCCAGGGGCATTTTGGTCATTTGGAGGTTATAAGTCATTTCAAGCATAAGGCCATATCTCCTATTTCCAAGCCTCTAATGGAAAAATCTTCAACATCAAACTTTCTTAGAATGATGTTTTAAGGCTAGTAGGGAGGCCATGAGATGTTAAAAAGGCTTGTATCAAAAAGTGATAAAAATGGCCTAAAAATGAGGCATAAGTTAATTCAAGTGAATTTGAAAAATGGAAATCCCAAGTTATAAGTCCAAACCATGTCATGTAATAGGTCATTTTGACTCCAAATGACATTCTAAGAACAATGGTTCAGCCACAATTTTGATTTGAGGCTTGGATCATAGGGCTGCTTTGGAATTTGATTACTTGCATCTTAAGGTACCAAACCAAAACAAGGAGAAACTCAATAAACAAGGTACTTATGCATTGCAACTTACCCTAAATCTCATGTAAGGAGAATTTCAAATCAGAAACCAAGGTTGCAAGGCATTTGGCATGAGATAGCATGTGGAGAGAAATGAAAATTCAAAATACCATGACATGAAAACTTGAATTTCTCATTGGATGATCCTAGATGGTTCTAGGCTGTTCTAAACCATTCTATATAACCATTGTGACTTGATCAGATGCAAGGTTGGTGTTAATTGGTGTAGAGAAGAGAGAGTGAGATCCATTTTCCTCCATTGCAAGTCACATTCAATCTCTTCATTCTTCTTCATTTTCCTCCATTTTTTCTCCACAAACCTTCTCCATAGATCCTTCTGAGTGTGTGCATGCTGAATTGAAGCTCCATTGATGGAAGATTGAAGGTGTTCACATTGGATTTGCAAAGAAGCAATTGTCATTGGATCTTGAAGTACAAGCTCTCTCCCTCGAATCTTTTGCGAACAGTAGAGTATTCATCATCCAAGGAGTATTCTTGAAGAGTTTCAAGCCTTGAAAGCAAGGGTTTCATCATCTACCATTTCAAGAAGCCAGGTTTGCAAAATAATTTCTACACCCTTATCTAGGCATGGTTAGGTTAATTTATTAGTTTAGAACTGTTAGAGACAACTAGGTGACCAATTCTGATGAGTTTGAGAGTAATTGGTGAAGTTTCATTCATGGATGCCATTTCTTGATGGAGCAAGAACGTGTGATTTAATGAGTGATAAGGCAAGATTAATAGCTGATTTTGATTAGTGTAATGCAAGGATCATTCTGATGTAGAGAAATTTAAGTTTGGTTGAAGTTGAAAACTGATCACATTTTGAGTTTAAGTTGGTTACATTATCGGGTTCTATGATGGGGACTCTTTCAATGAAAACCAATGTCATGATCGTGTTCAGCATGGAAAATGGATCAAGATTGTGTTTTACATTTTGGAATTTGGTCAAGAAATGAGTGCATACGAAGGGATAGAAGTTTGGTGCATGGAAGCTGAGTTTCATGGAGTTATTACAAACCCTAGGGCGAGAGGTAGAAGACGATCCTACAGCCGTTGGATGAAGCGCTTGACCATTGACTAGAGAAGGGATCCAGCGGTCCAGATTTAATTGAATTTTTGGAGGGAGCCAGTAAGAATGAAACGCCGCGTTTCATTTAAAAGAGGTTTCTGGGCTTAGTGGATTAATGATAACCCCACCCCCCTATCAGGCCCAATTCCATTTTGAACTATAATTTGTTTCTTTTCGCACCGCTAGTTTTTCATTTTCTTTTGGGTTTATTAATTGTTTTTTCTGATTTGAATTGGGCCCTGGCGCTTTGTTATTTTGACCCCCTAGTCTGGGCCCAAGTGTGATTAGAACTGCTTTATCTTGCTATCTGCACCCATGCTTCATTTTGCATTTTATTTTTACTCCATTTTATTTCAATATTAGAAAATTCATATTAAATAGAAAAATCAATATTTTTTAATGGGAGTTTTTTCTCCCTTTTCATATTTCTGTCTAGAAAAATATAAAATAAAAACATTTCTCATTTCATGCATTTTAATATTTTTTGCATATTTTCTTCTTTAATTGCTTTTTAATGTTTTTATGTTGATACATGAATTTGTAGAATTTAGTTTAGGTAGTTCCCTTAATATTTTTAGGTCAATCTTTTTAGGATAGTTAGATATATGTTTTAGCTTCCCCCTGGATTTATTCCATGATTTTATAATTGGTTGTTGATTAATTTTGATTAATGAATATTAGGATGGTGAAATTAGGGTTTATACATAACTTAGGTGCATTAAAACAATTTCTTTTAGGCTTTTTAGATTGAATTAGGACTTGGGGCATATAGGGTATTAAGGGTAGGTATAGTAGATCCCTTAGAAAAAATATTAGAATTTCCCTTATTATATTAATATTTTTAGTATATTTTCCAATTGAGTGATTGTTTGGTTTGCCCATCTTGGGGTCATTGTTTGTTTGTGTGGGCTTATTGGGCTTTGCTTGGGGTGTGGGCTTGGTTTGAAGATCTTGTCGATGGAGCATATTGAAGACAAAGCAAAGAATTGAAGGCCAAGTTCAAAGCTTGATGAAGATGCTTGGCTTGCTTGAAGCTGTTTGAAGATCCTAGGACCTAGGAGCTAGGTAGAGCTTTAGAGTAGAAATATGATTCATAAACATGGATGGTTTCTGTTGCCTCCATTCTTCTCTATGATTCAAAGTCTCTCTTTGATACTCACCTCCTTCCTTTGGAAGGCTTAGTGACAATATCTAGGAGATAGAACTTTTGAGAGAAACAGTCTGTATTTTGTTAATAGTCTGTATGCCACCTTTGGTGGTTAACTGACTGTTTAACATCCCAAATCATCTTGTGAACTATTACTCATCTAGGAGAGCTTGCTTTGAGAATCCCTTGAAGATTGAGGATGAAGTTCATTGCCTTGAAGACTGATAGAAGAAGGAGCTTGTGCTGTCAGGTTTTGCTGTTTAGAGCTGGTGATGTATTGTTTGAGTTTCTTGACTGTATTGTTTAATCATTTTCCCCTGGAGGTTGAAGTGAAGTTGTTTCACTTTGCCCATTGTTTTCTAGGTTCGAGGTTGAGTGGGACTCCCTTGCCTCGCTTGTACTGCTGCATTCATGCATTTTACTGCTTTACTGTATATATGTTGTTGTTTTTCCGTTTATCCCCTTAGGATATCTGTTTCTCTCTGCGCAAGAGAGAAATATGACAGACATTAGGCTTTCATCCATGCATGACAACATTAGGGTAGATTTTGATTCCCTTTTCAACCATAGGTTTTAGAGTTGCTGTTTCTCTTCTTACCTCAAAACAATCAAAAATACACTAACAATTTCAAACACAATAAAAAACAGTTCTTGCGTAAAAGACTGTAAACCAATCAAAAACGTCATTTTTGTCCGCTTGGACCAGTAATCAGAAAAACCCCTTTCATAAGAGGATAAAAACAATCAAGACAGACTTGTGTCGTGCGTGGCCCGAACTACGTTTGCTCTGATCTTTCATGCTGTATGAAAGTACGTAGGCATAGGATGCGATATCCTAGCGAGCAACCTTCCCCTCCTTTCCCGTAGGTAGGCGAACTACGTTGACTCTGATTTCTCGTTCCAGACGGGAATATGTAGGCATAAAGTGCAATACTTTGCCGAGTCATTTTATTTTCTTTTAACCCCAGACCTGTAGAATAGATAGAATAACAATCCGTACTAGAAAAGAAGCGTGGATCCCGTCGAGTACGACGGACGTGAGGGGTGCTAATACCTTCCCCTTGCGTAACTGACTCCCGAATCCAGGATTTGGTTGCGATGACCATTCCTTTCCCGTCTTTGCGGTAGGTTTACTTCGAGCGTTTCCTTTCCCTCCTTTAGGATAAATAACACACGGTGGCGACTCTTCTGTTCAGCCGGCGCCGATTTTCGCAGTAGCGACACATATGTGACATAATGATACCGTCTAAAGTACATTTTTCTACCTATGTAAGTTTTGACATCATTAAAACAAGTGTAGCTACCTATGAGGATTACCCTCACACTTTGTATATACCTTAGGTATTTACCTTAGCACCTTTTCCTTAGCAAGCAAACTTTAGCATAACACAAATACTTACAAGAGGTTCCTGTAGAGTACTACAGATACTTAGGATGCTAACACCTTCCCTAGGTATAACCAATCCCCGAACCTTAGATTCTCTAGTTGTCTTGTTACATAGCGCACTTAGGTTTTTCTTCAATCTTTACCCTTTTCTTTGGATAAATTAAAGCTCGATGGTGAACTTCATAATTTGTGATTCAAGTTAATTAATAGCTTGATATCTGATTCTCTCTGCAACAGAAATGGCGACTTCACTAGGGAATACCTCCTAGGAGGGTTCATCCCACCTTGTTTGTATTTGTGTTTGTTATATGTTTGCTTGCTTGTATATCTGGATATTTGTAAATATTTGTATATATATGTGTTTGTGCTTGGGTTTTTCTGTATGCATGGATGTTACCTTGAGTGGTGAGGATAATTCATATACCCAGACTTGAGTGCGCCTATGATAGGAAAGTGGTATATTCAAGAAGGCTTATAGGGAGTTGATTCCCGACTAAGCTGACTTGAGAAACTACCACTCGGTGGAGGCCCTCTTGGGAGTAGTTTTGTTGAACGAGTATTCGTGAAAACATTACTACTTTCGACCTAGGAGTCCATGACACTGAGAACCTTTAGTTACCTTTTCACCCCCACTTTGGCTTTGTTAGGATGTAGTGCAATGGCTATGAGGGAGTAGTCCCGAAATAGTTGATACGTGATACTATACTCAGATAAGACTCTCTTGGGAATATTATCGACTACCGAGTAGTTGGGAAACTGATAATATCTGAAAGATGAGTTGACTCTGGGAAATTCTTAAAACCATGTTCTACAAATCATAAGCCCTTAATACACACCTTTTGGGATGGGTAAACCATGGCTTCACACTCGTGTTCTTTAAACCTAGGCCCTTGTCTGTTTACCTATTTATATGTGTGTATATATGAATCTTTGTTTGCATGTGTTTGTACATACTTGCATTCATGAGCATCATATCATAAAAGTTTCGTGGAACTTAGACTTTTTGTTTGTAAACATCATAGGGTTATCATGGATAGCGAAAGGAAGAAAACCTTGAAGTACACTTATAAGATTACTAACTTGGACGACCTAAGGAGGTTGGGGACCTTGGTGACAGATCCAGAAGATTTCAAGAGCAAATATGGGAAATTGTTGTCGTTATTAAAGATGAAGATGGATAAGGGAATCCTCTCCATGCTACTTCAGTTCTACGATCCATTCTACCATTATTTTACTTTCACTTACTATCAACTTGTGCCTACACTAAAATAATACTCCTATCTGGTTGGTTTGCCTATTCTTGAGGAGTCTCCTTTTCCTATCTTAGAAAAAAACCCTAAGGAGCGGGATATTGCTAAGGCTACACATTTGGGATTGGTTGATATTCAAAACAATATGACTACCAAAGGGGGAGTTTTTGGGTTGAGTGTAGATTTTTTGGTTGGGAAGGCTTAGTATTACGCTGATCATCTAAGTACGGGCGCATTCGAGGCTATTCTTGCCTTGCTCATCTATGGTATCTTTCTGTTCGCTAGCTTTGAAAAATTTGTAGACCTCATCAAAACCTTCTTGAGGAAGAACCCGATGCCTACTTTGCTAGCTGATGCCTACCATTATGTTCATCTGAGGAATTTCCACAACGAAGGGATGATCACTTGTTGTGTTCCTTTATCATACAAGTGGTTTATTTCGCACTTGCCTAAGGCTAACACTTTTTGTGATCCTTATAAAGGTTGGTGGTCACAAAAGATCATGGCTTTCACCCACTCTGACATTGATTGGTGCAATCATGTTTATGATGGAATGATGATTATTGACAGTTGCAGAGATTTTAGTAGTGTACCACTTCTTGGCACCAAAGGAGGGATTAACTATAACCCAATCATAGCTCGTCAACAGTTAGGATATCCTTTGAAGGACAAACCCAATAGTGTTTATGTGGAAAGTATTTTCTTCAAGGAAGAGGAAGATAACAAGGAGCTAAAGGAGAAGATCTTGAATGCTTGGAGCCATTTGCGTAAAAAGGGGAAGAAAGACATAGGAAAACCCAATTGTATTTCTTTGGAACCCTATCTCCAATGGGTCCGAAGAAGGGCTATCGAGTTGAAGATGCCCTATTCCCGACAAGAGCCCATGGTTCTAAAGGAGGAACCCACCCTGATCTTTATGTCTGAGGCAGAGGAGCTGAGAATCGCTTTGAGCAAAGCACAACAAACAAGAGATGCTTGGAAGAATAAATATCAAGTGGTTGTTGAGGAGAATGCAAAACTCCAGAGGGAACTACAAGTGAAGAATGAAGAAGTACTCTCTTGTAAGAAGAGGAAAGCGCAAGAGGATTTATTTTCCTCTAGCCCTTAGTCAACTCCGTGGAAGCTGATTGTGGATAAGCTTATTCTTGAGAAGGCTCAGATGGAAGAAGAGATCAAGAAGCTCAAAATGAGGCTGCTAGGAGAATCTCCTTAGAACTTTTGTTAGCTTTTATTTAGCTTTCTGTTTAAGACTCTTGTAAGAAGTGTTGATAAGTTGTAGTCCAATCTGTTTATTAATGAAATTAAGTTTTTAGTACACCTTGATGTTTGCAAATATTCGAGTTCCACGAAACTTTTCGCATTACATTTTTTGCATTTTTCTGTAACCATTCAAGGAACCTAAATTTGTTTTGTAGACGTCGTAGAATGGATTCTGGAAAGAGAGTAACTCCAAGGTACACATTCAAGAGTCCAAAGTTGGAAAATCTGAGGAAACTAGGAGGCCTAGTGGAAGATCCTCTAGTATTCAAAGACAAATATGGGAGTATTTTGCCATTGCTGAGACTCCAAGTGAATGAAGAGATGTTAATGGCGCTCGTGCAGTTCTATGATTCGATCTATCATTGCTCCACATTTCCAGATTACAAATTGTTGCCGATGTTGGAGGAATACTCTGCGTTGATAGGGTTGCGCGTCACTTCTAAGCCATTTTCTGGAAGAGAATGTACTTTAAGTGAAAAGGTTATTGCAAAGGCTACGCGTCTACAGCTGACAGAAATACAAGCTCATATAACTTCCAAAGGAGGTTTCTCTAGATTACCAGCTATTTTCTTGTTTGAGAAAACTCAATATTATGTTGATAGGAAGGATTCAGAATCCTTTGAGGCCATTCTGGCATTGTTAATTTATGGACTCTTCTTGTTCCCGAATGTTGACGATTTCGTTGACAAGAACACTATCAACATCTTCCTGATCAAGAATCTTGTTCCCACTCTGTTGGCTGATGCGTACTATTTCATCCATCTGAAGAACTATTATGGGGAATTCCAGATCATCTGTTGCATAGCTCTCCTTTACAAGTGATTTATTTTGCACTTTCCAAAGTCAGCATACTCTTGGATGTGAAGGACGGACTCTCGTGGACAGAAATTTTTTTTATCACTCAAGCACTCAGATGTCAAGTGGTATGATCCCATGTATGGAGGAGTAGCCATGATCCATAGTTGCGGAGATTTCCCTAACACGCCTCTTCTTGACGCGAAAGGATGTATAAGCTACAACCCTATCCTAGCTCGCCTTCAGCTTGGATACCCGATAGAAGATGATCCCGATCTGATCTCTTTGAAGAGCTTTTTCTTTGAAGAAGAAAAAAACCCAGTGCTCAAAGCTCAAATTATCTATGCTTGGCGTCACATTCACACGCAAGGGATGACTGCTTTGGGATACCCTGACTGCTCTTCCTCAGAATTGTTCCTGCTATGGGCTAAGGAGAGAGCTTTGAAGATGTTCTACACTCGTTTTGAGCCAATCTCAGTGACTCCGAAGGATCCCATCTCCGTAGAGGAATTGAAGATTACTTTAGTTAAAGCTAAAAGGGGAGAAGAAGGCTTGGAGGGATAGATACTTCATGGCCATTCAAGAAAATGAATAGCTTCAGAAACTGCTCCGTCAGAATGAAAGAGAGAATTTCCAAGGAGTTGAAGGATCCTCTCATCAGAAGGATTAAGACTTTAGTTTCTGTGCTTTGCTGTTTGATGTGTATTGATTTGTACTTTGGTTTTTGAATGTGTAATGAATGTTTTTTAAAACTCTCAGTCTTTAATTTATGGAAACATTGTTCTGTTCTACGTTTATTATCCATGATGTAATGTTTGTAAACATAATTTTGGGTTCCTTGAATGTTTTATTGTCACATTTTCTGTTCTATGGCTCATCTCATTGTCTCATCTTTAATTGTTCACACTGAATTCTCAACACTAGTACAACACCCAAGCTCGAGCTCGTCAAAGAGTGGTTGAACAAAACATGGAATTGGAAAGGGTCAATGATGAACTTGAAGACTTGCACGAAAGTGTGGGACAGATCATGGAAGTACTGCAGGTTATCAAAGCGAAGATAGACACTCAAACCATTGTAGTTTCTGAAATCACCAATGCAATTGTGGAACCGACACCAAAACAAAATTAATACTGCAAATGTGCCACCTTATGGATTATCTCAGGGTTTTGTGCCTCCACCTTTCACAATTCCAACTACTCAATAAGCAATTCCTTTGGGGTCAAAAATTCCTCAAGCTATTCCGACTTATACTCCGGCTTTTGTACAAACTCAGGCACGTCCTATTTTTCACAACCAACAGCAGGTATACAAGATCCTCAATATGTCTGAAGAAGGGGGCGAACATCATGAAAGGTTGAAGGAAAGTTTAGAGACCATTGGAAAGAAGGTTAGAGCAATGGAAGGAAACAACATCGTTGGTACTGACGCCAGATATATGTGCCTAGTGTATGGATTGGTAATCCCTCCAAAGTTTAAAACTCCCAACTTTGAGCAATACTCAGGTGCAACTTGTCCAAAAACACACTTAATTATGTACTACAGGAGAATGAACGCTCATGTGGACGATGATAAGTTGATGATCCACTATTTTCAGGACAGTTTGAAAGGGGCATCTGCAAAGTGGTATCTAAGCCTAGATCAGTCCCACATTCATAGCTTTCAGGATTAGGCTGATGCTTTTGTTAAGCATTACAAATACAATATGGATTTGGCTCCGGATAGAAGACAACTTTTAAGCATGTCGCAGAAGGGTTCTGAGTCCTTTAAGGAATATGCACAATGTTGGAGGGAGACTGCCTCTCAGGTAGAACTTCCTCTAACCGAGAAAGAGCTTACTGATTGGTTTGTAGACACGGTGAGACCAGAATTTTATGAGAAGATAATCAGTAGTGTGACAGCTAATTTTTTTGACATTATGGTTGTAGGTGTAAAGGTGGAATTGGGAATGAAGAATGGGAAAATGACCAATGCTTCTGGCAATTTAAGCAATAATAACGCCAAGAAATCTATTAGTAGTTTTCACAAAAAGAAGGAAGGAGAGACAAATGTTGTATCAGTAGGAAGAAGGAACCAGTCTTGGAAATAACCTCACCAGAAATATCAGCAACCTCAACAAGGTTATGTTCAGCAACCGATGTACCATGTGCAGTATGCCAATAACCATATGTTGCAGTTGTCACACCCACACTCAACAATCCAGTTCCAGCTTATCAGACAGTGCAATAATCACAAATATATCAACCAGTGCAACAACAACAAAGCTATCGGCGAGTACCCAATGCTCCGAATTACCAATAACAACAAAAACCTCAAGCTCAAGCTCCAAGACAGAATTTTCAAAATAGAAGACCAACGGGAAAACCTCTCATTCCTCCAATCCTTATGACTTATACTGAATTATACCCATCTTTTGTGCAATAAGGGCTGATAACAACTAGACCATTAGGACCACCTTAAGATACTTCATCTCCTTACTGTAATCCGAACACTCATTATTTATTTCTTGAGGGTGCTGTCGGACACAATCTGGAGGGATGTCTTGCTCTAAAACATATCGTCATGGAATTAATGGAGAAAAAGATCTTATCTTTTGGTGACGTTCAACCAAATGTTAAGAATAACCCTATGCCTAACCATGGGGGAGTTTATGCTATAGAAGAAGCATCTGATGAGAAGGTAATCCTTGATGTGTCAAAAATCAGAACTTTGTTGCGGTCTTTCCATGAAAAATCAGTAGAGGCTGGTCTGATTAAAGGTGTTCATTCTAATTGTGAAAAGTGAATTGTTGATCCCAAAGGTTGTTGTATGGTTCAGAGAGATGTTCAAAGGTTGATAGATGATGGAGTTTTACAGGTTTGCAGTAAAATGAGAAGAGAGGAAGTATCGGTGGTTGAGCCCATTTTCAATCTACCGAAAACCAGTGAAAAAGTCCTTGTATTCAATGTGTCTGACTCTAGTCCAATGACTCCAGTCTTTAATATTGCTAGGCATATTTTCAACATCCCTAAGCCTGTTGTTTCAATAATTGGTCAACCTAAACCAATTATCATTCAAAAGCTAAGTTCGTTCCACTTTGAAGATACAAAGGATGTACCTTGGAGGTATGACATGACTGTGATTGATCAAGGATAAGGAAAAGTTGTTCAGAACAAAGAAGTGAAGGGTAATCAAGGGAGTGTAATGAACATTGCTGGAACTAGAAAGATGACTCGCAGTGGTCGAATTTATCAACCCAAAATAACAGTGGTTCCTCAAAAAGAAACAACTCCTACTATGCTTACCAAAGATAAAGAAGTGATGTCGAACAAAGAAGATGCTGAATTTATGAGGATCATTCGAAAAAGTGATTATAAAATCGTTGACCAGCTTCACCAAACTCCTTTCAAGATATCAATTTTGTCTCTACTAATTAATTCCCCTACTCACAAGGAAGCTTTATAGAAGGTGTTAGCACAGGCGCATGTGACGCAGGACATAACAATTGGTCAATTCGACTTTGTAATTGCCAACATTCTTGCTTGCAACACTCTGAGTTTTAGCAACGAGGAGTTGCCTAGATAAGGATTTAATCACAACCGCACGGTGCACGTATCTGTTAGGTTCCAAGAGGATGCTTTGGCGCGAGTCTTGGTTGATACCGGATTTTCTCTGAATGTGCTGCCCAAGAGGACGCTTGCTAAACTGGCATATAAAGGGGCTGACATGAGGCCAACATTGTTGATTGTCAAAGCCTTTGATATTTCAAGGAGGAATGTTGTTAGAGAGGTAGAGCTACCAGTTATGATAGGTCCCCATGTGTTTGGCGTTACATTTCAAGTGATGGACATTAATCCAGCTTACAACTGCCTGTTGGGACGACCGTGGATTCATGCAGCCGGTGCGGTGACTTCTACCCTACATCAGAGGATGAAATTTGTTGTGGATGATAACCTGGTAATTGTGCATGGTGAAGAAGAGTTGATGGTAAGAAACCTATCATGGTTTAAATATATTGAAGCTGATGAAGATGCGCTGGAAACCTCTTTCTAGGCGCTTGAGATAACTAATGTTGTAATGGTTGAAATGGAAGAAGCAGTGGTTAAGAGTGGTCTATCCTTCGTGTCTGCTCAAAGTATAAGGTCTACGTTGGAAGAAGGTACTCTTGCAAGATGGGGAGAGGTTATTGAAGTGGAAGCAAGATTAGGTCGCCAAGGGTTGGGTTACAAACCAACTCATGATGGAACATCAACTTTTGTCAAAGGACGCCCGAAGACCATACAAGTAGTGTTTATCAGTGGGAGTTTCTAAATCGACTCCATTGAGGAGGATTTTGAATATGAAGATGTTGATCACCTGGTATATCATTGTGAAGCCGCTTTGGACAACTGGGAAGTTGTTGAGATTCCCGTTATCTTTCTTGCGTTGAAGTAATTTGTTGTTGTTTTGTTGTTTTCAAATTTCCATAGTCGTTCCCAAGGCTATACGATCATTTTGTAGGGCCCCATGCTTTCAAAGTTATTATGATTAATGAAGATGTTTTGTTAAACTTCTCATTTTGTTTCATTTACTATTTTTTGCTTTTACTTTAAAGAAAACGACAATCTTTTGAAAACCAATAAAAAATTATATCTTTTTGTTCTGTTGCATCTATCTTTGTGTGTTTTAATAAATTAAGTCATTCCAGATATGCAGAAAAATTCCAAAACCCGTTGAATCCAATGACTTTGTTTTCCCTCCTGAATTTGACTCACACATATACCAAGCCGAAGATGAGGATGATGAAGATTTTGAGATTCCGAATGAACTAGAAAAGATGGTCAAATATAAGTGTCATATCGCTGCAAAGAGGGGGCCGACAAAGACAGAAGAGTCGCCACCGTTTGTTATTTATCCCAAAGAGAGGGAAAGGAAACAATCAGAGAAAACCTACAAAAAAGGGAAAAGACAGGTCATCGCAACCAAATCTTGGGTTCGGGAGTCGGTTACACAAGAGGAAGGTATGAGCACCCATCATGTTCGTTGTACTCAACAGGATCCACGCTTGTTGTCTAGATCTATGGGTGAAAAAAAACTAAAGGACTGCTGCTAACGGAAAGAACGGAAAGAACTGACTCGATAGGACATCGTCGCCCTATGCCTACATATTCCCTCGTGCAATGGGAAAGTCAGAGTCAACGTAGTTTGAGAAACTAGGTGTATTGCTACTCGACCATTGGAGACTTAGGCGTTACCTGTTTGAGGTAGAATGAACGTAGCATGTCATAGATAAGAGGTACGGGGAACCTAAAGGTTTAGAACAACAGGCTGGTCTCAATTGCGCGGGGCAAGAGAAGGGGAAGTTAGTCATTAGCGGGAAAGTCTCGATTGCACTGAGGCGAGAGAAAAGAGAAATTAGTTATTAGTGTGCTCGCCAAGACATCGCGTCTTGTGCCTACATACTCTCATCTGGCATGAGAAATCAGAGCAGCTGTAGTTCGGCCCGACTACAGTTAAAGGTCTCGATCGCACGGGGACGAGAGAAAAGGTTAAGAGTGACGTTAAGTTTCCATTCAAGCAGTTAGGGATGATGCCAGTTTACGGTAGAACAGAAAAATAACGTACTCGGGTGAAAAGAAGGGAAAGTGCTCACCAAGATCATCACAATCCTGTGCCTACGTATTCTCAATGGGTATGAGAAATCAGAGCAGCCATAGTTCAGCCAACTACGGGACAACGGTTCTCAATCGCATGGATGCGAGAGAAAAAAGGGATCTCGATCGCACGGGGGAGAGAGAAAAGGGATCCTAGGCCTGGAACGCCTAAACGGGAAGGGAACTGGATCGGGACGCACACGCTAAATCCTAAGACGAAGGAGCAAATTCGTCGCATATCGCCTAAAAGGCATATGTTAAACACTTCAGACGAAGTGACAGGAGGCCCCCACTCACCATTTCCTACGTATCTACCGCTTACGGCTCACAACGCTCGGTGGTTGATTAAAAAGATGAGATTAGAAAAATATTACCGAATGGAGTGATTCTGTTGACCCTTTACATTGCGTGCAAGATCCATTTCCAAGCTTCTCCTCTTTGATCATTGATGATGATGTTTCAAAATACGGCTCGAAAGGGTCAAAGTGAATTGAATCGGGACCGATGTGACGCTAAACCGTCGTAACTCGACTTATAAGGGAATTCAAGCTATAGGAGGTCGCGTATTGATATCCGTGCTAAGGACAAGATAGAGAAACGATATTGAGGATCGTTCTCCAATTGAATCGTGTCGCACAAACCAAAAACAGCGGGATCTCGTCTTAATCGCAAACAAAATGTCAATTAATTGAAGGTAGCCTATTGCGATCTCAAAGTAAAGAAAATGACCCAAATGGTCATCTTCCATAGATTTGAAATCGGGAAGGTTATCGACTTCGAAAATTCAACGCTCGTGGATACAAGACTTCATCGATTACCAAAAAGTCAAAATAGAATCGAGAGATGAAGAAATGAGGAGAGAAAGAAATAGTCTCGAATCCAACATTATTCATCAATAATTTCACTGGTAATGAATTACAGAAATGTCTTCATCGACCAAAAAATGGAACAAAATGTCCAATAATAAATGAGAAATAAAATCTTAATATAAATTGAAATCCTAAAAGAAATAAAGTTCTAAAACTTAAATTAAAAAAAAAGTTTATAAAATATATATATGAAATTCTAAAGAAATGTTAAGAAGAAACTAATATATAATATATGTAACTTATTTACAAAAGAAAATTAAAATTAAAATATTAAAAAATAGTATTTACAAATAAAAGAAAATAGGGGGGGTTTATAATAGGAATACGGAGGGAGAATAGAAATCACGGTTCCATGGGCTACAAGCCCAACTCAGCAACACACAAAAAAAGACAAGAAAAAATGTAAAATAAATAAATAAAAAAGAACTCTTTCTTCTCATGCCACGATCGGACACCCCCAACCTTTATTTTCAACTTTGATTCCTCACGCGATGGATTCAACTCAATCCTTTCTCATTCTCGATTTCAAATGTCTCAACCTCTCGCCTGTTTCTGAAATTTCCTTTCGTCATCCCTACTTTCTTGTTCTCACTCCTCGAATGTCCTTTCCTGCTTATGAGTTTTGGGTTTATGCTTTAATGGTGGAATGGGTTGAAGAGAAGATGAGATGGGCTTGTGATTGTTGCACCCTAAAATTTACCCACCCGTTTTCTAGCTTTGACTGGCTTTTGCTTCATTTTCATCTACATATCATTTAGGTCGCATTTTGCCCGTGTTATCGGTCGGATTGAATTTATCAAGATTTTAGCCGCTTTGCTCGCATTTCAGGCGATTCAAATCATTCAAACGAGAAGTTCAGTGTTAAAACCGAGCGAGAGTCGCTTTCCTCTTGATGATTCAATCTGTGTTGATAATATTGGCGAGTTTCGGTGCTCGTAAGTTTTTCCATGGCATTTTGCATTTTATTGCTATTTTTTGTTTTTATTTAATTATCTAGAAATAGTTAGTTTTTAATAGGATTTTAATATTGTTTTTTAGAAATGGATAGAAATAGTTTTAATAGTTTTTTTAGAATATTAGGATTAAAATTCTTATTTTATTAGTTCTTCTTAGAAATATATCTTATTAATTTTTAGAATAGAATTTAAGTTGTTAGATTTTTATTAGAATTAAATAGAATTATTTTTATTTTTATTAGAATTTGATTAATTTGTTTTTAGATGTAATTTTTAGAAATTAATATTATTAGGATTAATTATTATTAGGTATGTTAATCAGATTTAGTTTGTTAGAGTCAACATTACTCAAATTAATCAAATAACCAGCATTTTTTATCGTTGGAGCTTTAATTAACCAGTTCATTTACTAATCAGCGTGTAATTAATGTTTATTAATCATAATTAACAAAAATCATTGTCAGGCCACGGGTCAGTTTTGGGGTATAAAAGCTCCTGTTCATCATCTTTGACATAGAGCCCTAGACCTAGAGGAACTCAACGCGGACGCCGCTCATCACCTCCAATTTTCGCCGGAAAATTCATACCATTTCAGAATCCGGCCAACCTCAACCTTCTTCCCTTTCATCCATCATCACCTTCATCTCTTCCAAACAGAACATCATTTTTAAACCTTCAAACATTCAACCTTCGAAGCTCACCTTATTTTACCCAAAAAAATCATCCAGATCTCAGCCTCCATAACCAAACGCAAATACCCAGAAATGCATCAACCTTCTACCATCTTCAACTAACACTACCCATTTTCATTCTCAACAACCCTCCGTCAACTTCAAACAACTTCCATCATCAACCTTCCATCTCATTCCAAATCAATGAAATCACCATCTCCTTCATGCTTTCGTCAACCACCCAAATCTTCAACAAACTTCATCCTCCGACCTTCACCTTCAAACGCGAACCACCATAACCTCGGCGCAAAACCCATAACCCATATCCGTTTCAACTCACCATCGAATCTTCATCACCCTCGCAAACTCAAATCCCTACAACAACTTCAGAACCACAACCAACAATTCGCGAACTTGTTCTTCAACATAAACCTTCACCATCAACCCACTTCCATTTCTGAACCATTTATCCACCTCAATCAAACAACCCAACCACCAACTTCAAAGAACAAAACCCAGGTATCATATTGAAGATGTTAGAGCAGTTTCTGATTTTCACAAGAGGAGGTTTTCTTTTTTCTCTGGTCATGCAAAGAATTAGATGACGCTTTGAAGGGTTCACCGATCGACACCTTGATTCGATCATGTCTTCTCGAGGAGCGATCCGGTGTGGCTTCGTACAATTTCGAGCACCTGGAGCTTCCTATTCGCTGAAGTGGATCTTCCACATCGATCTCGGTTTGGTTTTCGTTGCGGTTTATCAGTGGATTCTGCACTGTTGTATGTTGATGATTTGTTAGCTGCTATTAAGCGGAATTTCTCGCAGGTTTATGATCCTCCGCGAAAGGGGTATCGGGATTTTGTTGAGGTTTTTAAGTAGTTCAAGATAGAAGCTGAGCCGCGGGCAGAGGATTTGCAAAGGTTGTGAATGGGAATAGGAAAAATTGTTAGTTGGAAGGGAGATGGATCTGAAAGGAAGAAGAAATGACGGTTGGGGAGGGATTGAGGCAGACTGAATCGAACAAGAAGAGTAGACCTTATTTCAGTTTGGTTTTTGTTATTTATTTTAAAGTCTGCTGTTGTTGTGGGCCGAACCCATTCTGCGTTCAATTCGAACCCCCTGTTCTTCTTCATTTTTTTAAGAAATATTGTACATATTATTATTAATTGTATATATACTATAATTAATTATGTTATATATTTTAATATTACATTATATTCTGTTTGTTTTAGTTATTATATTTCCAACTTTTCTTTTCTATATATATTTTATTAGTATTTTATATTATAGTTTTAGAATTTCAACTTTATATTTTTGTTTAGAGTTTTGAATTACTTTATTTTTAGAGTTATTCCATTTCTCTTTTGTTATTGGACATTTTGTTCTATTTTTGCCTTTTTGGTCGATGACGAGACCTCCGTAAACCGTTATTAGTCAAATTATTGATGGATAATGTAGGATCCGAGATCACCTATTTTCTCTCCTCATTTCTTCTTCTTTTCGATTTTATTTTGACTTTCTTGGATCGATGAAGTCTTGTATCCGTACGACGAGATCCCACTTCTTTTGGTCCATGCGACACGATTCAATTGGAGAGTGATCCTCAATATCATTTCTCTATCTTGTCATAGCACGGATATCAATACGCAACCTCCTATAGTTTGACTTCCCTTATAAGTCAAGCTACGACGGTTTAGCGTCACATTGGTCCCGATTCGAAACATCATCATCAAGGATCAAAGAGGAGAAGCTTGGAAATGAGCATGCACGCAAGATCAAGGGTCAACGGAACCATTTCGTTCAGTAACATTGTTTTAATTTCATTTTTTAATCAACCGCCACGTATTGTGAGCCGTAAGCGATAGACACGTGGGAAATGATGAGTGGGGGGCCTCCTCTCTCTCGTCTAGAGTGTTTAGTGTATGCCCTTTAGGCAATATGCGGCGCATTCGCTCCTATGTTTTAGGATTTAGCGTGTGTGTCCCGTTCTGAACCTTTTCTCTTGCATCCTTGCGATTGAGACCCCTTTCTCTCGCCCCCGTGTGATCGATATCTTTTCCCGTAGTTAGCCTGAACTATGTTTTGCTCTTATTTCTCATACCAGATGAGAATATGTATGCAGAAGACGCGATGTCTTGGAGAGCAACCTTCCCCCGTAGTTTCCCGAACTACGTTGACTCTGACTTTCCCATTGCACGAGGGAATACGTAGGCATAGCAGCGATGTCCTATCGAGTCAGTTCTTTCCGTTTCTTTCCTTTCGTAGCTGCCTTAGATAGTTTATTTTTTCACCCATAGATTTAGACAACAAACGTGGATCCCATTGAGTACAACGGACGTGAGGGGTGCTCATACCTTCCCCTTGCGTAACCGACTCCCGAACCCGAGATTTGGTTGCGATGACCTGTCTTTTCCCTTTTTCGTGGTTTTTCTCTGATCGTTTCCTTTCCCTCTCTTTGCGATAAATAGCGAATGGTGGATACTCTTCTATCCTTGTCGGCCCCTCTTTCGCAGTGATGCGACAGCTGACGACTCTACTGGGGACTTCTTCCCATCCCTTATGCGAGTCGATCCTAATGTTTGTTTGCTTGTCTTTGGGTGTGTATATTTGTGTGTTGTATTTTGTATATTGCTGTATTTACATTTTCCGCACTTTATTATTATACTGTTGTTGTTATGCTGTTGGGTGGTTGTTCCTTTGAGAGATAAGCCAAAACTCAGGCTTGAGGACATACATAGCATTAGAGTGGAGAGTAGTGAGGACCTGTATGGCAGCATGCACTAGTCCTCATGAAATTCGCGTTCAGACGAGGTTTTCTTTGAAGACATCTCATCCTGCAGGTCAGGACGGGGATGTTAGATCTGGAAACTGTCGACTCTAGAGACCGATCATTTGGGAGTCAGCTAAGTGAGGTCGCTTCGTTAGACTATGATGCCAAACCAGAAATGGTGAACGTATCATCGTTTCTCGAAAGTCTGTGACGCTGACGACCGTATAGGATGCCAAACCTTATCAGAGATTAGGTTCATACCGGTGAGAGGGATTGGGTTATGTAGGAAACCTTGACTTTCAACCAACCCAGTATTTTGGTTTTCTCTTCAGAGCGGACTTTTGGACTTATCCAGTCAGCAGTACATCAGTTATTCAGAACTTTGTGGAAGCTTTGGTCCTTTGTGTGTTGCTTTAGCATCTTGCATTGCATTGCATTTGCATCTCATGTTTGCATTTCCATCCTCGGCCCGGAACAGAGAGCTTACCCGTCTTTTGTCCAATTCACAGTTGATTTCCCGACATTCGCATTGGACTTGAACTAGCATTCGGAAGAACCATGAACTCAGGAGAGCAGAATTTGATTGTTACAAGGGCAGAGTTTGAATTGATGAAGAATCAGTTGGATCAGCTCATGGAAGTCATGACAGCTATGACCAGAGGAGAGGCCAGTATTCAGAGGACTCCGGTGAACAATGTTGCTCAAGCTCAGCCTGTGCAGATTCCTGTTGGAGATCAAGAGCGTACTATTGTCAGAGATAGAGATTCTTCTTCTCTTCATGACTCATACTATCAGAGCTTCACTTCCTCTGTGCCAGGTTCTCAAAGGGCTGTTCTGAAGATTAATGCTAAGAACTCGCAGACTGTTAAATTTATGAGGAGATATCATCTGTTGGATGAAAAGCTTAACGCCCTGATAAGTTGGGATGCTCTAAATCTGAATGCTTCAAGCATGTGTTTGGTGCCAGGCCTTGTGATGCCTCCAAAGTTTAAGACACCAAATTTTAAGAAGTAAAAGGGGGATAGTTGTCCGAAGCAGCATTTGGTAATGTTCTGGAGAAGAATGACTTCGTATGTCCATAATGACAAGCTTATGATTCACTGTTTCCAGGACAGTTTGAGTGGAACATCGTTGAGTTGGTACATGCAGTTGGAGAGTGGTTGCATCCAATCATGGTCAAATTTAGCCAATGCCTTTGTGAAGCAGTACAACTACAATCTTGATATGACTCCCAGTCGCATGCAGTTGCAAGAATTATCTCAAGCGGACAATGAATCCTTCAGAGGATATGTGCAGAGATGGAGAGAATTCGCAGCTCGCGTTCAACCACCACTTCTGGATAGAGAATTAGTTGGCATGTTCATGGGTACTTTGCAAGGCCATTACTTTGATAAGATGGTTGATAGTGGAGCATCAAACTTTTCTGACTTGGTGATAATAGGGGAACGTATTGAGAGTGGACTCAAGAGTGGAAAGATTTGAGACATCTCAGATACCTCAGTTTATGAAAGCGAATCAGTTGTCAGTTCTCAAGAAGGATAGGAGAAAGTAAGTGATGCTATCCCGGAATCTCCGGTACCTCAGATTCAGCTTTTAGACACTTCGAGTATTCAGAGTCAGCAACCTGTTGGGTTTGTGTGTTAGATATCTGTTCCCCTCCAGAGTCAACAATCATACCGTCATCAGCCGCGTCAGCACACTCGACGAAGACCAAGGAAGCCAGAGAGGCATTTCAGTCAGTTGCCAGTGTCGTACAGTCAAATGTTGCCGGACTTGATCAGAGGTGGGTTGTTAGTGCCGAAGAAGATTAATCCAGAGTTTCCTCCGTATCCGCCAGGTTTTAATGTCAACGCCCGCTGTGAGTACCATGTTGGGGCACATGGGCATTCAACCGAAGACTGTAAGGTGCATAAGAGCAAAAATCAGACTCTGCTGACTCCAACATGTTCTCAGTCACGCCTCAGGGTGTCCATATCAACGATCTTCCTTCATC
This sequence comes from Lathyrus sativus, assembly GCA_963859935.3. Taxonomy (NCBI): domain Eukaryota; kingdom Viridiplantae; phylum Streptophyta; class Magnoliopsida; order Fabales; family Fabaceae; genus Lathyrus; species Lathyrus sativus. The sequence goes on from OZ012738.1 coordinate 530,324,827, forward strand.
CAGTCATGTGGGTTCATAAGAGTATCAGACTGACTTCGACGAGCAATTCTGAAGATGGCTAGTTCAGTAGCAAGTCAAGATTTGAAAGCCCAGTTCCCCGAAGCTGGCAATCTTTTTATCGTGTCATTTCTTTGCATTTGTAATTTCTTTTCTGTTTAAGTGCAAATTTTATCTGTAAAACTTGTTTGTTTTCAATTAATAATGATAATGAAATGAATATGCATGTTTTGATTTAATCCATTTGTGTTCACTCAATGATTTTTATTGATGTCAAACGCTTGTTTAAGCGGAATTCTTTGAGGGAGGATGACGAAGTTGAAAGATGAAAACTTTTGATTGTATACTTTTGAATAAAACCTTTGCTGATGATGTACAGGCATTATTTCAAATTCCTAAACAACGGAGATATAAGGATGATAATCCCTTGTCAACCCCTTTGAGCCTAGTAGTAGGAGTTTCTTTCTGAAAACGAAAAAACCTCAATTTTAACCTGGGGCAGGATAAGTGTCAGTTAATTTGACCGAGCGTCCAAATTGCAAAATGAGTGTTCTTATTTGAGGATCAATCACACTCGTAGAGGTTGTACCTAAAAAACCACAGTGATTATCCCTTATCGATCAAGGAGTGAGACAGTCACAATCCTTTCAACAAGTCAGACAAGCCAGTGTCACACGATTTGTTCCCGAAAAAAAAGAAGAAAAGAATAGAAAAAGAAAAATAAGAAGCCCACTAAGTCGATAACTTGAAAACAAGTGACTTAGGCAAAAATTAGGGCATCCCGCTGGACTTCGAAATAAAAAGGTATACTTAAAAGAGTCGGTCCAGGCAAAAATAGAGAATTAAAATAAAGGATGATGAAAACAAGTCGTGTGACGCCAGACACCAAAGACGAAAAGCGAGTGACTGTCACTCTGAAAACTTATGGTTTCCTGAACCATCACTCCTGTCATTCAACCTTTGAGAGGTGAGCACTTGTGCCGAACTAGTTGAATATAGGATTGGAGAACATTAAGGAGAATAGGTGGGTTAAAATAGAACTTTGAGCCTTATATCCTTTCTTTCTTAACTGTGAACCTGGCCAAGTTACCACCTTCAAAAGTCCTAATTGAAGCAGGTTTGTTTCGAAAGCATACTTCGGTAAAGATCGCGTCGAAACTGACTCCTAAAAGGATTTTTCTTACCCTATGGGTATTGATGTTGACGTTCTGATAAGTGATTCATTCACTAAATGTCACAACTTTTTTCTAGTGAATAGACTTGGATTTCAAAACTGTCATATGCATTGCATCAATATTATCTTTTGCAAAACGATTTGTTTTACTTGTGAGTAAGCACTTGACATCAGGAGAGTTCCTACAGTGGAAAGTTTAATCAAGATAAGATGCAGAGCGCCTGAGTACTCCGTTGAGCAGGGCCAAGTCATGCCAAATGATCATAAGGGGAGTCAGTCGTCCGAAGATGTAGTTAATTTGGGGAAATCAGGTCGAGATTCGGTAAATCTCTCGAGGTCAGTCAGAGACACTTCTCCACAAATTAGCCAATCAGGGGCAAAAGTCACTTCAAGGCTGGGGCAGGTCACCCCAAGAGGTTATCCTTATCCCAAAGGCAATTAATCTGAAACACATCTCCGAGTTTTAAAATGTTGAGGCAGTTCATATCAAACCATCAGGGTACAGAGATTTCAGATTCTCTTTCAAGGAAGATTTCTACAGAAATCCCACAGGCTGGGGAAAATTGGAAGCAAATGAACTGTTCCTCTCCCTATCTTCAGAGCTACTCAGAGCTACTCGAGCAGGTTCAGTCAACCTTCAAGTTCAAGACAAATGTACAGAAGTCATGTTAACCATTCCCTGACCCTTCAACCATAAACCCTGTATCCAAACAAGATATTTCCCAACGTTAGTCGTACCTGACCCTTCACAGATAACCTAAAGTCCAATTCCTTTTGGCAACCACTAGAAAGCCCAATCCCTATTGGCTCCTCATTCCAAAATCCAATTCCTATTGGTACCCAGGAAAATTTCACCTTCAAAAAACCAATAACCGTCAGGTTTCACCTGGTCTTCCCCAGCAAAAGTCCAATCATACTTGGCATATCCGGTTATCTCCAGCGGAGTTGGCTTCAACATTTATTTTGCGGGAGTGGTTCTTTTGCATCCAGCTTTCCCCAGCAGCCAGAGCCTGCATCTGAATCTGCATATAGTTATCATATTTGCATTGCATCCTCAAATGCGTAGCATTTCCATTTCGTATGGAGCATTACACCGTAAAAAAAAATTCAAACATAGGCATGCGAAGCATAAGCCAGTTTCTGTTAGCCTTCCATGGCAATCTGAATCATATTTCAATCAAGACAGTGACATATCAACAGCCTGGTTCAGTCGCCTTATCTGTTTGCTTTTGGGTTTCGGATCATACGCCGGTCATGCTTTGCCCATCAACCCTCTGATGATGACATCTCCAAGCAGATTTTCTTTGTCCATCAGCCCTCTGATGATGACATCTCCAAGCAGATTTTCTTTGTCCGTCAGCCCTCTGATGATGACATCTCCAAGCAGATTTTCTTTGTTCTTCATCCCTCTGATCCAACAGGTTTTCTTCCTGTCTATCCTTAGACGATGTGATTTTGGTTATGCTTTTCTCTCCGTCTATCCTTAGACAATGCGAGATTTTAATATTGTTTTCTCTCCATCTATCTTTAAACGATGCGAGATGTGGATATGGTTTTCTTCCTGTTTACCATTAGACGATGTCGATTTCAGATATGATGTTTCTTCCCGTCTACCCTTAGACGGTGTGGATTTCGGATATTGTTTTTCTTCCCGTCTACCATTAGACGATGTGACTTTAGATGTTTTCTTCTCGTCTACCCTTAGACGATGTGTGTTTTGTATTTTTTTTCCCGTCTATCCTTAGACGATGTGATATTTTTGGATATGGTTTTCTCTCCGTCTATCCTTAGACGATGCGAGATTTGGATATGGTTTTCTCTCCGTCTATCCTTAGATGATGTGAGATTTGGATATGGTTTTCTCTCCGTCTATCCTTAGACGATGCGAGATTTGGATTTTGGTTTTCTCTCCGTCTATCCTTAGACGATGTGGTATCTCTGGATATATTTTGCTTCCCGTCTACCCTTAGACGATGCGACTTCGGATATTTTTCTTCCCGTCTATCCTTAGACGATGTGACATTTGGATAAGATGTTCTCAACTTCGTGTTGAGCCGGTCTTTGGGTTCGATGCCTTGTTTATTTAACAGATGCCTGATGGTGAAGTCAGATGTTCTTCTCAACTTCGTGTTAAGCCGACCTCCGGGTTCGATGCCTGTTTTGTTTAACAGATACCTGACGGCGAGGTCAAATGTTCTTACCGACTTAGTGTCGTTGCCTGCTTGTGTTAGCAGATGTTCTTCCAACTACGTGTCGATGTTTTCTTGTTGGTGATGAGTTAGCTCATTTTCCTGCAACTTTCAGATACTTTTCTCAGGTGAGCCTGATTGACAGATTCAACAGTTTACTATCCTGATCAGACTACAAATTTTCGGGTTCTTTTATATTCAATCACCTTTTACCTTGAATGTCTGAAAGTGGTTGCTTTTCATCCCTTCAGGTCCAAGCAGTTTGAATAGAGGCAGCTGTTGCACCCTAAAATTTGTCCACCCGTTTTCTAGCTTTGACTGGCTTTTGCTTCGTTTTCATCTGCATATCATATAGGTCGCATTTTGCCCGTGTTATCAGCCGGATTGAATTTATCAGGATTTTAGCCGCTTTGCTTGCATTTCAGGCGATTCAAATCATTCAAACGAGAAGTTCATTGTCGAAACCGAGTGAGAGTTGCTCTCCTCTTGATGATTCAATATGTGTTGATAATATTGGCGCGTTTCGGTGCTCGTCCGTTTTTCCATGGCATTTTTCATTTTATTGTTATTTTTGTTTTTTATTTAATTATCTAGAAATAGTTAGTTTTTAATAGGATTTTAATATTGTTTTTTAGAAATGGATATAAATAGTTTTAATAGTTTTTTTAGAATATTAGGATTAAAATTCTTATTTTATTAGTTCTTCTTAGAAATATATCTTATTAATTTTTAGAATAGAATTTAAGTTGTTAGATTTTTATTAGAATTAAATAGAATTATTTTTCTTTTTATTAGAATTTGATTAATTTGTTTTTAGATGTAATTTTTAGAAATTAATATTATTAGGATTAATTATTATTAGGTATGTTAGTTAGATTTAGTTTGTTAGAGTCAAAATTACTCAAATTAATCAATTAACCAACATTTTTTATCGTTGGAGTTTTAATTAACCAGTTCATTTACTAATCAGCGTGTAATTAATGTTTATTAATCAGAATTAACAAAAATCATTGTCAGGCCACGTGTCAGTTTTGGGGTATAAAAGCTCTTATTCATCATCTTTGACATAGAGCCCTAGACCTAGAGGAACTCAACGCGGCCGCTGCTCATCACCTCCAATTTTCGCCAGAAAATTCATACCATTTCAGAATCCGGCCATCTTCAACCTTCTTCCCTTTCATCCATTGTCACCTTCATCTCTTCCAAACAGAACACCATTTTTAAACCTTCAAACATTCAACCTTCGAAGCTCACCTTCTTTTATCCATAAAATCATCCAGATCTCAGCCTCCATAACCAAACACAAATACCCAGAAACGCATCAACCTTCTACCATCTTCAACTAACACTACCCATTTTCATTCTCAACAACCCTTCGTCAACTTTAAACAACTTCCATCATCAACATTCCATCTCGTTCCAAACCAATGAAATCACCATCTCCTTCAATCTTTCGTCAACCACCCAAATCTTCAACAAACTTCATCCTCCGACCTTCACTTTCAAACGCGAACCACCATAACCTCAGCGCAAAACCCATAACCCATACCCGTTTCAACTCACCATCGAACCTTCATCACCCTCGCAAACTCAAATCCCTACAACAACTTCAGAACCATAACCAATAATTCGCGAACTTGTTCTTCAACATAAACCTTCTTCACCATCAACCCACTTCCATTTCTGAACCATTTACCCACCTCAATCAAACAACCCAACCACCAACTTCAAAGAACAAAACCCAGGTATCATATTGAAGATGTTAGAGCAGTTTCTGATTTTCACAAGAGGAGGTTTTCTTTTTTCTCTGGTCATGCAAAGAATTAGGTGACGCTTTGAAGGGTTCACCGATCGACACCTTGATTCGATCATGTCTTCTCGAGGAGCGATCCGGTGTGGTTTCGTACAATTTCGAGCACCTGGAGCTTCCTGTTCGCTGAAGTGGATCTTCCACATCGATCTCAGTTTGGTTTCCATTGCGGTTTATCAGTGGATTCTGCATCTGTTGTATGTTGATGATTTGTTAGCTATTGTTAAGAGGAATTTCTCGCAGGTTTCTGATCCTTCGGGAAAGGGGTATCGGGATTTTGTTGAGGTTTTTAAGCAGTTGAAGATAGAAGCTGAGGCGCGGGCGGAGGATTTACAATGGTTGTGAATGGGAATAGGAAAAATTGTTATCTGGAAGGGAGATGGATCTGAATGGAAGAAGAAATGACGGTTGGGGAGGGATTGAAGCAGACTGAAGCGAACAAGAAGGGTAGGCCTTATTTCAGTTTTGTTTTTGTTATTTATTTTAAAGTCTGTTGTTGTTGTGGGCCGAGCCCATTCTGCGTTCAATTTGAACCCCCTGTTCTTCTTCATTTTTTTAAGAAATATTGTACATATTATTATTAATTGTATATATATTATAATTAATTATGTTATATATTTTAATATTACATTATATTCTGTTTGTTTTAGTTATTATATTTCCAACTTTTCTTTTCTATATATATTCTATTAGTATTTTATATTATAGTTTTAGAATTTCAACTTTATATTTTTGTTTAGAGTTTTAAATTACTTTATTTTTAGAGTTATTCGATTTCTCTTTTGTTATTGGACATTTTGTTCCATTTTTGCCTTTTTGGTCGATGACGAGACCTCCGTAAACCGTTATTAGTCAAATTATTGATGGATAATGTAGGATCCGAGACCACTTCTTTTCTCTCCTCATTTCTTCTTCTTTTCGATTTTATTTTGACTTTCTTGGATCGATGAAGTCTTGTATCCGTAAGACGAGATCCCACTTCTTTTCGCCCGTGCGACACGATTCAATTGGAGAGTGACCCTCAATATCATTTCTCTATCTTGTCCATAGCACGAATATTAATACATAACCTCCTATAGTTTGAATTCCCTTATAAGTCGAGCTACGATGGTTTAGCGTCACATTGGTCCCGATTCGAAACATCATCATCAAGGATCAAAGAGGAGAAGCTTGGAAATGAGCATGCACGCAAGATCAAGGGTCAATGGAACCACTCTGTTCGGTAACATTCTTTTAATTTCATTTTTTAATCAATCGCCGAGTGTTGTGAGCCGTAAGCGATAGACACGTGGGAAATGATGAGTGGGGGGTCTCCTCTCTCTCTCTCTCGTCTAGAGTGTTTAGCGTATTCCCTTTGGGCAATATGCGATGCATTCGCTCCTACGTTTTAGGATTTAGCGTGCTCGTCCCATTCCGAACCTTTTCTCTCGCATCCTTGCGATTGAGACCCCTTTCTCTCGCCCTAGTGCATTGAGACTCCCTTTTCTCTCGCCTCCATGCAATTGAGATCTCCTTTTCTCTCTCCCTCGTGTGATTGAGAACTGTTTTTCCGTAGTTGGCTGAACTACAGCTGCTCTGATTTCTCATGCCAGATGAGAATATGTAGGCACAAGACGCAATGTCTTGGTGAGCACACTAACAACTAATTTCTCTTTTCTCTCGCCCCAGTGTGATCGAGACTTTCCTGCTGACGACTAACTTCCCCTTTTCTCTTGCCCCCGTGCAATCGAGACCAGCGTATTATCCAGAACCTTTTCTCTTGTCCCCGTACGATCGAGATATTTTCCCTTAGTTAGCCTGAACTACATTTTGCTCTGATTTCTCGTACCAGGTGAGAATACGTAGGCACAAGACGCGATGTCTTGGTGAGCAACCTTCCCCCGTAGTTTCCCGAACTACGTTGACTCTGAATTTACCATTGCACGAGGGAATACGTAGGCATAGGGCGACGATGTCCTATCGAGTCAGTTTTTTTCGTTTCTTTCCGTTAGCAGCAGCCTTAGATAATTTGTTTTTTCACCCATAGATTTAGATAACAAGTGTGGATCCCATTGAGTACAACGGATGTGAGGGGTGCTCATACCTTCCCCTTGCGTACCGACTCCCGAACCCGAGATTTGGTTGCGGTGACCTGTCTTTTCCTTTTTTCGTAGGTTTTCTCTAATCGTTTCCTTTCCCTCTCTTTGGTATAAATAACGAACAATGGCGACTCTTCTGTCCTTGCCGGCCCCTATTTTGCAGCGATGCAACAGTGGTGAAGGAAGATGGTTTTCATAAATGGGTCGTTGTTAGATGGGTTGAGGTTGGATGTCGAAGAGGTTTGAGTGAGGTGGGTCTGAGGTTTTTGTTTGTGGAGGTTTTGAGTTTGTAACCGATGAAGAAGAAGAAGATTTCAATGGCGATTTGAGAAATCTGGGCTTGTGTTAGAGACGGGTTAGGTTTGGGATTTGAAGTGTTGGTTGATTTTTGGTTGTGTGTTTGTGTTGAAAAAGTTTGAGTTTCTGAATCTGGGTATTTCACAGAAGAAGATGGAGAAAAATGGTTGGATTTACGGTTGTTGTTCGGAGATGGAAAATGGGTATGGTGAGGTCTTTTGATGGAGATTTTTGGGAATGGTGTTTGAGCGATGTATGTTGAAGGATGATGAAGGTTTTAGGGTCGTTTGGAAGAGGGGTTCGTTGTTCTTGATCTGGGTTTGAATTAAGGTTTAACGGAGGAAATTATGGTGCGGTTGTTTTTGGACTTCTAGAGAAGATGAAGGTTGTCATTTCGTGGCAGTGAAATGGATGGAAAACAGAGAGGTTTTGAGGATGACGATAGTGGTTAATGAAAGAAGGTGGGAGTTTGAAGCTAATGGAAGGTTTATGTTTTTGTTCGAAACGGATGGAGACGACATCTAGAAGGGGATCTGAGTTGTTGTAGGGAGAAGGATGAAGAAGATAACGATGATGAATGTTCAGGAATGGTGAGGGGATGAAGATGATGGAGGAAGGCACTGTAGCGGCGCAGATTCTCTAGGGTTCTCTGTGAAGAAGGAAGTGAGTAGTGCTATTGTTTCCCTTGAAAATCGAAAAACAACCGCCGATCTTCCAAATCTAACTTTGGTGACTCACAGAATCGATAAGATTGATCCTAGGACATGTGCTAAAAGGTTTTCCTTGAACATATATCTAAGTTTTACACTCTTGACAATATTTGGGAGAAGGTTCTTAAAGGTTATCTATTCGACTCTAGGATAAAAACACATAAAGTTCTAACAACGAAAAAGATACAAGTTTTAAAAGAAGGAAGTTGAAGAAGAGGACGAAGTAAAAGAGGGAATAGAAAGGGGAGAAGGTTTGCAAGAAAGATAAAAAAGACTTTGAAGAATTTAAACAAGTAAAATAGACTTCATTAAAAAATAAAAGGTGGTGTGTTTACATCACGTACATTCTCTTCAATACTCTCTTTCTCTGCACTCGGATACTTGGAGTAAGTCTAAGAGTGACTTGTACAATAGTAATTTTTTCACACATATTCTATGTCCAACACTCACTATTTATAATAGCAAAAAAATAACTACTAATAACTTCCCATATCACCATCTTTTGCCACTTGTCATGATGCATGGATCCATTGTTCATAAGGCGCCATGTGTCCTCTTAGTCATCTAGCGAACGAAATTGTTCCCTCCAAGTTATTTGAATTTCAAATCTTCATAAAAACCACCAAACAGTAATACAGTCGAAGCCTTTGTTGTTTCAAGTCTGGTGAGTGCTTCGACTACTCCTCCTTAGTTGTCTCACATCCTTCGACCAACTCTTGCCTCCAACCAGCTTTTAGTGTTTTTCCTTAGATCTCTTTATTTTGCAAGAGGCGTCAAATTTAGGAGCTAACAAATTGCCCCCCAAAAAATGTCTTTTTGATCCCTTATGTGAAAAAGCACATTTTTTTGACAGCATCTGATTTCGACGCCGTTTACTTTCCTCCACGTGTCAGCCAATATCCTTTCAGCCAATGAATGTTTGTGGAAGGTGAAAAGGGAAGAAAGAGAAAAAAAAAAGAAAAATAGAAAAGAACACGCAAGAAACTACTCTGCCACCTTGAGGCATGTTCCTAACGTCATGATCATCATGGCGATTTTCTCGGGAACTACCAAAATCACGAACCATCATCACCTTTTCATCCTATGGGGTGTAAATTGCAACTGCTACCCCTGTCACTCCACTTCAGGCGCACACGTGGCCTACTAACTTCAACCACTTAATGATGAAACTTTCAGTCTTCCTTACTCTATATAAATGACTTTCCTCCAGTATTATCATTTTTTCCAACATTTTCAACTCTTTAGCAAAATTCTTGCGTTTTTTCTTCCCCAAATTTTTCTTCTTCTTAAAAACTCCTTTGCTAATTTCAACAATGGCCGATCATCCGAAGAAGAAGACGCAACTCAAAGGGCAATCTTCCGTATCAGCTATCCCACATTTTGCTAACTTAAGCGGTCCTAAAGTAGTGAAGAATCAGCAGTTTGTTCGCGAACCTTTGTTAGAAGAAAAGCGCCACATATATGAATCACAGGTAATCATCCCAGTTACTGTTGCAGGTAGACCCTTAGCAATGTCTGGCCCGTTGCCTCCTTTAGGACTTGATTACTCTAGCATTAGCGACTTCTTTCCTTCCTATAGACTCACCAAACCTTTAGGGTAAAAGGATTCTGGCAGAATCCCCACTGATGGTCCCGATAACCTAACTCTTTTCGACGTGGACCTTAGGTATCTCCACGATGGAGCCAGATTGTTTAGAGCCACCCCTTACTTCAAGGATTCTGAACTTTACCTCAACTGGTTTGAAAAAGTAGAAAAGGTGAAAGCCCAGGATTAGAAAGAAACTGGCATTTACGACCTTATAATGATGTCGATGGTCGGCCCTACTTACTGTCCCCTTATGTTGGCCTCTTTGTTTTTCTGGGACAACACCCATAACACTTTCCACCTTCCTTGTGGGATGATGACACCCACATTGTTTGATGTAGCTGCCATTGTGGGTCTAAAACCCCACGGACTTGTTTATGACCCTGAAGTTGATAGCCAGGACACTATATGATTTGCCAGCACAAAACATACTTATACGACCTTCGTCCAACACTGTCATAACAAAACCACCACTTCTGTCGAAAATAAGGAACATATAGCCTTCCTGGCCATGTGGTTATCTTGCTGCGTGTTTTGTACAAAATCTCTGCCGGTGGCACGAAAATATCTTGTTTTGGCGAACCAGCTTTACTTGAAGAGAGGTATCTGCCTGAGCGAGATGATTTTGGCCAGCCTCTATGAAGCCTTGGGCGAAGGTGCTGCCAAATTGAAGGACCCTGAAAGTCATGGCAACTTACTGTTATCAGGCCCTTTCTGGCTACTCTAACTGTGGCTCAATTCCACTTTTGAACATAACCTCCCCAACAAAGGAGAAGTCGACGAAGGTTCGTCTTCAGTTTCTGAGAGACGAGTCGAATGGCCCTGCTTAGCCCAGCTCAATCCAAGCGAAGAAGGACATACTCTTCGAGCCAATCTATCCAACTTCATTCATATGTTCTCCAAACGGTACGAGTTTACTTCGAGGATGGCTCCTTTTGCAGAAAGAAGATGCGGCCCTGAGTGTTTCACCAGGTCCTTCCCTGCTCCACTAAAGAAACAAGAAGAGGAATCAAAGCTAATTTGGTATTGATTCCTCATACCTCGACTGCTGGTTCATAAACTAAACCTTGTCAGGGGTCAGGCCACCTTAGTAGCCTACCAGCCAAACTTGGTGTCCAGGAAATTTGGGTTAATACAGACTTTGCCCAAGTGTTTATATGATAAGAAATCGCACATCATACTTCCCCTCGTGGTGCTTTCTCCCTTCGACTGTTCAACACAATTGGCACGTCATGCCCATAAATCCCTTCTTACACCTGTCCATTTTGAACCCTCCTACTTCTGCTCCCCAAATTTTTACGACTGGTGGTCAAAACATTATGCCTCAGAGTTTCTTGACGCTTCAAGCTTTACTCGCTTGATTGACCAAGCTTTCGTTGATGTGCAGGAGAAGATCAAGAAAGGTACGTCTACCCATATCAAAGAGATTCAAGCCTTCCAGAAGTACTTCGAAACTGTCTATCAGCCAGACGATGTTAGTCAGACCATCCGCGAGGCTGCTGTTACTTTAAAGGAAAAGTTTTTCTAAAAAGATGGAAAATTTAAAGATTCCCTCATCTGTTCCTCGTGAGAAACTGTATGAGGTTTCCTTTAAACTCTTTCCCCCAAAAATCCATCGATTACCATCTACTGGTTTTGGCGTGGCTCTTGCCCCTCCATTTCCAGATTGGTTCATCTGTGGAGAGCCTATAAAGATCCTTCGATAGCAGTCGAAACCCAAAGCGCAGCGGGTGGTTCCGACTAAACATACACTCGATACTTTTAAAGGGCACCTTCATGTTAGTATTGAAGATGTTCGCGTCGAATCCGACATTCTTGAAGGTTCATCCCCCTTCGATTTGGAATCTTCTACCTGAGCTTTATTGTTACTAACTGGTATTGGCATGATTTATTTTTTGCAGCTGCTCCTAAAAGAACTGCCCCAACACCAAAAACTGAAGGCAAGGTCGAAGACCAAAAGGTAATCTCCCGCAAGCCTCTGTTATTTCGACTTCCTTAATTACTCTTAACACCCTGTGTTGCTTCCAGGCTAGCCGAAAACCACTCACCCCATAAAAGAGGCTCAAAAGGGCTTCTGCTCAGATTATCATTGACTCGGATGACGAAGACGGATCTCCTCGCGAGAATGTTCAAATAAAAAGAAGGCAAAAAATCACCCATGACCTGGATACTTCTGATGCTCCATCTGCTCCCCCTACAACCAACATTCCCCAATCAAACACTCCCCCTCAAGATCTTACTAGAGCTCCCACAGAGGGTGCCTCGATCCCACCTGTTGTTCCTATTGAGAGTGACAACTCCAGCCTTGTTGATGAAAGTGCTAAGGTATATTGTGCATCTAACTTTTCTTCTGGGTCTTGCACTGATTTTTTGTCTTGCTCTCTCTGATGTCTGCTTTTCCTTTTAGGCAGATGCTGGGGTTCTGAAAACTGATCCAACCATGCTTCCCTTATTACTCTATCCCTTGAACAGCCAAGGTGAGCCTACTTACCATCCCACCTCTAATTTGGGTTCTGGTATGAGTTCTCTTGGCGAGATTAATAAGCCTGATTTTTTCACAGTCCCTCCTTCACCTGCGAAGATAACGACTTAACAGTCTCAAACTGATGGATCTAACCACGAAGAGAATAATACTTTTGTTAATCCTGTTGTAGCAGATGATGAAGCCAATACTTTGGAGGGGGCATAAACTCGGTCGACACGAATAGTTCTCCTTTGGATCAAACGATGGCTGTAGATGAAAATGACGCAGGGGGCGATAATACCGTCGAAGACCAAGCCATGCGTCAGTCCGAGTTGAAGGAGTCCAACGGCGGAGGCACTAGAGATGAAATGGAAGAGGATGACAGAGAGGGGGACAAAAACAAAGAAGCGAAACCTGAGGAAACTCCTGTCGAGAAAACTACCACTGTTGAAGTGATTAAAACCCCTACTGCTTCTGCTTCCAAGGAAACTAAAGTAGTCCTCCTCAAAGGCGAAGCTCAGCTTACCACAGCCGAACTTGATGCATTGAAGGTCTCTAACCCTCGCCAGTACATCAGACTCCTCTTGAGCAGGCGAAGTAATTCCTCTGGCAAGACCCTCAGCACTTCGACCTCTGAAGGCCAAACCTCGAGTCAGCTAACTGACACCATTCTTGAAAAGATTAAGAAAAAGATCTTCAAAGGGGATCTTTTCTCTCTTCTGCAGATGGGCCCAGTCAACCATCTTTCCTTAAAAGCTCTTCTACAAAAAGTGGATTTCAAATCGATTTCTCCTGAGGCTGCGAGCGTCATTCAAGAAGTTGGTATCTTGATTGACCAAGTTCATAAAGACTTTCGAATATTGACCCAGATTGAGAATGATATTTCAACGAAAACCGGCAGTGAAGTTGCTGCTTGGACTGTTGTTGTCGAATTTGAAGAAAAGATTGCTGAATTGGAGGAGAGGAAAGAGAAGAATAAACAAGAGGTCTGATATTCAGAGGACTCCGGTGAACAATGCTGCTCAAGCTCAGCCTGTGCAGATTCCCGTTGAAGAGCATACCATTGTCAGAAGTAGAGATTCATCTTCTCTCAATGACTTAGACTATCAGAGCTTCACTTTCCATGTGCCAAATTCTCAAAGGGCTGTTCGAGAGATTAATGCTAAGAAATTACAGACTGTTGAATTTATGAGAAGATGTCATCTGTTGGAGGAAAAGCTTGATACCTTGATGGGTCAGGATACTCTTAATCTGAATGCTTCGAGCATGTGTTTGGTGCCAGGCCTTGTGATGCCTCCGAAGTTTAAGACGCCAAAATTTGAAAAGTATAAAGGGGATAGTTGTCTGAAGCAGCATCTGGTTATGTTTTGCAGAAGAATGACTTCACATGTCCACAATGACAAGCTTATGATTCACTGTTTCCAGGACAGTCTGAGTGGGGCATCGTTGAGTTGATATATACAGTTGGAGAGTGGTTGCGTCTGATCATAGTCAGATTTAGCCAATGCCTTTGTAAAGCAATACAACTACAATCTCGAAATGAATCCCAGTCGCTTGCAATTACAAGAGTTATCTCAAGCGGACGATGAATCTTTCAAAGCATATGTGCAAAGATAGAGAGAGCTAGCTGCTCGCGTTCAACCACCATTTCTGGACAGATAATTGTTTGACCTATTCATGGGTACTTTGCAAGGCCATTACTTTGATAATATGGTTGGTAGTGGAGCATCAAACTTTTCTGACTTGGTGATAATGGGAGAACGTATTGAGAGTGGACTCAACAATGGAAAAAATCAAGACATCTCAGAGTATGAAAGTGAATCAGTTGTTAGTTCTCAAGAAGAATGGGAGAAATAAAATGATGTTATCCCGGAGTCTCTGATACCTCAGATTCAGTTTTCAGACACTTCAACTGTTTCGAGTCAGCAACCTGTTGGGTCTGTGTATCAGATATTTATTCCCTTCTAGAGTCAACAGTCATACCACCATCAGCCGCGTCAGCACGCCCGATGAAGACCAGGGAAGCCAGAGAAGCATTTCAGTCAGTTGTCGATGTCGTACAGTCAGATGTTGCTAGACTTAGAGGTGGATTGACAGTGCCGAAGAAGATTAATCCAGAGTTTTTGCCGTATCCGCCAGGTTTTGATGTCAACGCCCGCTATGAGTACCATGCTGGGACACAGGGGCGTTCAACCAAAGACTGTAAAGTGCTCAGAAGCAAGATTCAGACTCTGCTTGACTCCGACATGTTCTCAATCACACCTCAGGGTATCCAGATCAACGGTCCTCCTTCATCCAGTCATGTGGGTTCAAAAGAGTATCAGACTGACTTCGACGAGCAATTCTGAAGATGGTTGGTTCAGCAGCAAATCAAGATTTGAAAGCCCAGTTCCTAAAAGCTGGCAATCGTTTTATCATATCATTTCTTTGCATTTGTAGTTTCTTTTCTGTTTAAGTGCAAATTTTATTTGTAAAACTTGTCTGTTTTCAATTGATAATGATAATGAAATGAATATGCATGTTTTGATTAAATCCATTCGTGTTCACTCAATGCTTTTTCATTGATGTCAAACGCTTGTTTAAGAGGAATTCTTTGAGGGAGGATGACGAAGTTGAAAGATGAAAACTTCCGATTGTATGCTTTTGAATAAAACCTCTGCTGATGATGTGCAGGCATTGTTTCAAATTCCTAAACACCGGAGATATAAGGATGATAATCCCTTGTCAACCATTTTGAGCCTAGTTGTAGGAGTTCTTTTCTGAAAACGAAAAAACCTCAATCTTAACCTGGGGTAGGGTAGGTGTCAGTTAATTTGACCGAGCATCCAAATTCCAGAAGGAGTGTTCCCGTTCGAGGATCAATCACACCTGTAGAGGTCGTACCTAAAAACCACAGTGGTTATCCATTACCGACCAAAGAGTGAGACAGTCACAATCCCTTCAACAAGTCAGACAAACCGGTGTCACAGGATTTGTTCTAAAAAAAAGGAAGAGAATGAAAAAAAAAAAAATAAGAAGCCCGCTGAGTCGATAACTTGAAAACAAGTGGCTTAGGCAAAAATTAGGGCATCCCGCTGGACTTCGAAAAAAGATGTACTAAAAAAAAGGTAAGTCCAGGCAAAAATAAGGAAAATAGAAAAATGATAAGAGAACAAGTTGTGTGACTCCAGGCACCAAAGACGAAAAACGAGTGACCGTCACTCCGAAAACTTGTGGTTTCCTAAACCATCACTCTTGTCATTCAACCTTTGAGAGGTGAGCGCTTGAGCCGAATTAGCTGGATATAGGATTGGAGAACATCAAGGAGAGTGGGTGGGTTAAACAGAACTTTGAGCCTGATATCCTTTCTTTCAAACCGTGAACCTGACCACGTTTCAACCGTCAAAAGTCCTAATTGAAGCAGGTTTATTTCGAAAGCATACTTCGGTAAAGATCGCGTCAAAACTGACTCCTAAAAGGATTTTCTTACCCTATGGGTATTGATATTGAAATTCTGATAAGTGATTCATTCACTGTATGTCACAACTTTTTCCAGTGAGCAGACTTGGATTTCAAAATTGTCATATGCATTGCATTAATATTATCTTTTGCAAAATGATTTATTTTACTCGCGAGTAAGCACTTGACATCAGGAGAGTTCCTATAGTGGAAAGATTGATTGAGATAAGATGCAGAGTGCCTGAGTACTCCGTTGAGCAGGGGAAAGCCATATTGAATGATCATAAGGGGAGTCAGTCATCCGAAGATGCAGTTAATCTGGGGCAATCAGGTCGAGATTCGGTAAATCTCTCGAAGTCGGAGACACTTCTTCACAGATCAACCAATCAGGGGCAAAGTCACTTTGAGGTTGGGGCAGGTCACCCCAAGAGCATAGTTTATCCTTATGCAGAAGGCAATTAATCTGAAGCACCTTTCCGAGGTTCATGATGTTGAGGCAGTTCATATCATACCATCAGGGTACAGAGATTTCAGATTCCTTTTTTAGGAAGATTTTTACAAAAATCCCACAGGATAGGGAAAAATTGGAAGCAAAGGAACAACTCCTCTCCATATCTTCAGAGCTATTCAAGCAGGTTCAGTCAACCTTTAAGTTCAAGACAAATGTCGGGAAGTCCTGTTAACCATTCCTTGACCTTTCACCATAAACCTTGTATCCAGACAAGCCACCTTCCAGCCCTGTATCCAGACGGGACATTTTCCAGCGTCAGCTGTACCTGACCCTTCACAAAAAACCTAAAGTCCAATTCCTATTGGCAACCACCAGAAAGCCCAATCCCTATTGGCGCCTCATTCCAAAATCCAATTCCTATTGGTAACCAGAAAAATTTCACCTTCAAAAGCCAATCACCATCAGGTTTCACCTGTTTTCCCCAGCAAAAGTCCAATCATGCTTGGCACATCCGGTTATCCCCAGCGGAGTTGACTTCACCTCTTCAGCATTTATTTTGCTGGAGTGGTTCTTTTGCATCAAGCTTTCCCCGGTAGCCCGAGCCTGAATTTGTATTTTTGCATATAGTTATCATATTTGCATCATCTTTGCATTTCATCCTCAAATGCGTAGCATTTCCATTTCGTATGGAGTATTACGCCAAAAAAAATTTTCAAACATATGCATGCAAAGCATAAGCCAGTCTTTGTTAGCCTTCCATGGCAACCTGAATCAACTCTTCAATCAAGACAGTGATATATCAGCAACCAGGTTCAGTCAACTCATTTGCTTCCTTTTGGGTTTCAAATCATACGTTGGTCATGCTTTGCCCGTCAGCCCTCTGATGATGACATCTCCAAGAAGATTTTCTTTGTCCGTCAGCCCTCTGATGATGACATCCCCAGCAGGTTTTCTTCCCGTCTATCCTTAGACGATGTGGGTTGTGGATATGTTTCTTCCCGTCTACCAATAGACGATGTGATCTTGGTTATGTTGTTTCTTCCCGTCTACCCTTAGACTATGTGACTTTGGATATTTCTTCCCGTCTACCCTTAGACGATGTGGATTTTCGGATATAGTTTTCTTCCCGTCTATCCTTAGACGATGTGATATTTTTGGATATGATTTTCTCTCCGTTTATCCTTAGACAATGCGAGATTTGGATTTAGTTTTTCTCTCCGTCTACCCTTAGACGATGCGAGATTTGGATATGGTTTTCTTCCCGTCTACCCTTAGACGATGTGGATTTTGGGATATGATGTTTCTTCCCGTCTACCCTTAGACGATGTGGATTTTCGATTTGGTTTTCTCTCCGTCTATCCTTAGACAATGCGAGATTTGGATATGGTCCTCTCTTCGTCTACCTTTAAACGATGTGATCTTAGTTATGATGTTCCTTCCCGTCTACCCTTAGACGATGTGACTTCAGATATTTTTCTTCCCGTCTACCCTTAGACGATGTGAGTTTGGTATTTTCTTCCCGTCTAACATTAGATGATGTGATCTTTGGATATGGTATTAGACGATATGGAGTTTTGGATTTGGTTTTCTCTCCGTCTATCCTTAGACAATGCGAGTTTTGGATAAGATGTTTTCAACTTCGTGTTGAGCCGGCCTTCGGGTTCGATGCCTGTTTTTATTTAACAGATGCCTGACGGTGAAGTCAGATGTTCTTCTCAACTTCATGTTGAGTCGGCCTTCGGGTTCGATGCCTGTTTTTATTTAACAGATGTCTGACAGCGAGGTCAGATGTTCTTCTCAACTTTGTGTTGAGTCGGCCTTCGGGTTCGATGCCTATTTTGTTTAACAGATGCCTGACAGCGAGGTCAGATATTCTTCTCAACTTCGTGTTGAACCGGCATTCGGGTTCGATTCCTGTTTTGTTTAATAGAAGCCTGCGTGTTAGCAGATGTTTTTCCGACTGCGTGTCGATGCTTTCTGAATTGGTGATGAGTTAGCTCATTTTCTTGCAACTTTCAGATACATTTCTCAAGTTAGCCTGATTGACAGATTCTACAGTTTACCATTCTGAACAGACTGCAAAGGTTCTTTTGTATTCAATCAACTTCTACCTTGAATGTATGAAAGCGATTGTTTTTCATCCCTTTAAGTCCAAGTCGATTGAATAGGGGCAGTTGTTGCACCCTAAAATTTGCCCACCCATTTTCTAACTTTGACTGACTTTTGTTTCGTTTTCATCTGCATATCATTTAGGTTGCATCTTGCCCGTGTTTCAGCCGAATTAAATTTATCAGGATTTTAGCCGCTTTGCTCGCGTTTCAGGAAATTCAAATCAATTCAAACGAGAAGTTCAATGTTGAAATCAAGAGAAAGTCGCTATCCTCTTGATGATTCAATCTGTGTTGATGATATTGACGCATTTCCGTGTTCACCCGTTTTTACGTTTCTTTTTCCATGGCATTTTGCATTTTTATCGCTATTTTTGCTTCATATTTAATTATTTAGAAGATAGTTTAAATAGGATTTTAATATTTTTTTTTAGAAATGGATAGAAATATTTTTAATAATTTTTTTTAGAACATTAGGATTAAAGTTCTTATTTTATTAGTTCTTCTTAGAAATAGATCTTACTAATTTTTAGAATAAAATTTAAGTTGTTAGATTTTTATTAGAATTAAATAGAATTATTTTTCTTTTTGTTAGAATTTGATTAATTTGTTTTTAGATATAATTTTAGGATTTAATTAGGATTAATTATTGTTAGTATTATTAAGCTAAGTTTATTTAAGTTAGTTCATTTATTAAGTCAACTTTATTGAATCAGCTTTTTTTAATCAGCACGTTTAATTTTGAGTTAATCAATTTCAGCATACTATTAACTTTTTTTAATTAGGATTATCAGAAATTAAACAGCCACGTGTCGATTTCCAGAGGTATATAGCTGTTAGCTCCTAAATTCGACGCCTCTTGCAAAATAAAGAGATCTAAGAAAAAGCACTAAAAGCTGGTTGGAGGCGAGAGTTGGTCGAAGGATGTGAGACAGCTAATGAGGAGTAGTCGAAGCACTCACCAGACTTGAAACAACAAAGGCTTCGACCGTATTACTGTTTGGTGGTTTTTCTGAAGATTTGAAATTCAAATAACTTGGAGGGAACATTTTCGTTCGCCAGATGACTAAGAGGACACATGGCGCCTTATGAACAATGGATCCATGCATCGTCACAAGTGGCGAAAGATGGTGATATGGGAAGTTATTAGTAGTTATTTTTTGCTATTATAAATAGGGAGTGTTAGACATAGAATATGTGTGGAAAAATTACTATTGTACAAGTCACTCTTAGACTTACTCCAAGTATCCGAGTGCAGAGAAAGAGAGTATTGAAGAGAATGTACGTGATGTAAACACACCACCTTTTATTTTTTAATGAAGTCTATTTTACTTGTTTAAATTTTACAAAGTCTTCTTTATCAACAGAGTAACAACTGAATATAAAGCAAAGCCATAAATGGTGATTAACAAAATACGCCAAAATGGCCTAGTGTCTTACAAACAAAAAGTTAAAAGCAGGGCTTACAAAGGCCAACAAAGATGCTCTATTACAAAAGATCTAATAAACTAAAAAGGGAGATTTGTCTTCATCTTGAGGTAGTTCGACTTTTGGAGTTCGAGGCGGTTCTGGCATTGGGCTTTGTCTATTCTTAGTTGTGCAACATCAGCTTCCAAGCGACGGGCTTCCTCGGCGAAATTAACGGTGTGTTCGAGCTCAGTTGATAGGGAGGAATCATCAAAAGAAGATAATTCAACATTCTTTTTCTTGGGTTTCGCTATTTTGTTACGAAGTTTTTTGATCTTACGCTCCCAACAGGCAATGTTCGCCTCATTAGCAATAGCCTATCTTCTGGTCATAGCTGTCATGGCCTACATGAGCTGATCCAACTGATTCTTCATCAATTCAAACTCTGCCCTTGTAACAACTTGATTCTGCACTTCTGAGTTCATGATCCTTCCAGAAGCTAATTCAAGTCCAATGCGAATGTCGAGAAATCAACTGCGGGTTGGACAAAAGATGGGTAAGATTTCTGTTCCGGGCCAAGGATGGATATGCAAAAATTATATAAAAATGTAATGCAATGCAAGATGCTAATGCAACAAACAAAGGAACAAAGCCTCCACAAAGCTCTAAATAAATGTTGTACTGCTGACTGGATAAGTTCAAAAGTCTGCTCTGATGAGAAAACCAGATACCGGGTTGGTTGAAAGTCAAGGTTTTCTGCATAACCCAATCCCTCTCACAGGTATGGACCTAATCTCTAATAAGGTTCTGCATCCTATGCGGTCGTTAGCGTCACAGACTTTTGAAAAATGATACGTTCACCATTTTTGGTTTGGCATAACAGTCTCAAGAAGAGGCCTCACTTAGCTGACTCCCAAATGATCGATCTCCAGAGTCGACAGTTTCCAGATCCAACATCCTCGTCCTGACCAATGCACAGGATGAGATGTCTTCAAAGAAAACCTCGTTTGAACGCGAATTTCGTAAGGACTAGTGCATGCTGCCATACAGGTCCATCACTATCTCCACTCTAATGCTATGTGTATCCTCAAGCCTGGGTTTGGCTTATCTCTCAAAGGAACAACCACCCAACAGCACAACAACAACAGTATAATAATAAAGTGCAGAAAATGTAAATACAACAATATACAAATACAACACACAAATATACACACCCAAAGACAAGCAAACAAATGCTAGGATTGACTCGTATAAGGGATGGAAAAAGTCCCCAGTAGAGTCGCCAACTGTCGCATCGTTGTGAAGAGGGGCCGGCAAGGACAGAAGATTCGCCATCGTTCGTTATTTATCCCAAATAGAGGGAAAGGAAACGATCAGAGAAAACCTATGAAAAAGGGAGAAGACAAGGTCATCGCAACCAAATCTTGGGTTCGGGAGTCGGTTACGCAAGGGGAAGGTATGAGCACCCCTCACGTTTGTTGTACTCAACGGGATCCACGGTTGTTGTCTAAGTCTATGGGTGAAAAACAAGTTATCTACGGCTGCTGCTAAATAGAAAGAACTGACTCGATAGGATATCGCCGCCCTATGCCTATGTATTCCCTCATGCAATCGGAAAGTCAGAGTCAACGTAGTTCGGGAAACTACGGGGGGAGATTGCTCTCCAAGACATCGCGTCTTGTGCCTACGTATTCTCGTCTGGTATGAGAAATCAAAGCAAAACGTAGTTCAGGCTAACTATGGGAAACAGTCTCAATCGCACTGGGGCGAGAGAAATGGTTCTAGATAACAGGCTGGTCTTGATTACACGGGGCAAGAGAATGGGAAGTTAGTCGTTAGCGGGAAAGTCTCGATCGCACTGGGGCGAGAGAAAAGAGAAATTAGTTGTTAATGTGCTCGCCAAGACATCGCGTCTTGTGCCTGCATACTCTTATCTGGCATAAGAAATCAGAGCAACTGTAGTTCAGCCCAACTGAGGTTAAATGTCTCGATCGCACGGGAGCGAGAGAAAAGGTTAAGAGTGACGTTAAGTCTCCATTCCAGCAGTTAGGGACGATGCCTGTTTGTGGTAGAACAGAAAAATAACGTACTCGGGTGAAAAGAAGGGAGAGTGCTTGTCAGAATCATCGCAATCATGTGCCTACGTATTCTCAACGGGTATGAGAAATCAGAGTAGCCGTAGTTCGACCAACTACGGGACAACGGTTCTCGATCGCATGGATGCGAGAGAAAAAATGAATCTCGATCGCACGGGGGCGAGAGAAAAGGGATCCTAGGCCTGGAACGCCTAAACGGGAAGGGAACTTGATCGGGACGCACACGCTAAATCCTAAGACGACGGAGCGAATGCGTCGCATATCGCCCAAAGGGCATACGTTAAACACTCTAGACGGAGTGAGAGGAGCCCCCCTCCCCCCACTCATCATTTCCTATGTATCTATCGCTTACGGCTCACAACGCTCGGCGGTTGATTAAAAAGATGAGATTAGAAAAATGTTACCGAACAGAGTGGTTCCGTTGACCCTTTACATTGCGTGCAAGCTCCATTTCCAAGCTTCTCCTCTTTGATCCTTGATGATGATATTTCGAAATACGGCTCGAAAGGGTCAAAGTGAATTGAATCGGGACCGATGTGACGTGACACCGTCGTAGCTCAACTTATAAGGGAAGCCAAGCTATAGGAGGTCGCGTATTGACATCCGTGCTAAGGACAAGATAGAGAAACGATATTAAAGATCGTTCTCCAATTGAATCGTGTCACACAGACCAAAAACAGTGGGATCTCATCTTAATCGCAAACAAAATGTCAATTAATCGAAGGTAGTCTATCGTGATCCCAAAGTAAAGAAAATGACCCAAATGGTCATCTTCCATAGATTTGAAATCGAGAAGGTTATTGACTTCGAAAATTCAACACTCGTGGATACAAGACTTCATCGATTACCAAAAAGTGAAAATAGAATCGAGAGACAAGATTTAAAGTCAAAAAGGCAAAAATGGAACAAAATGCCCAATAACAAAAGAGAAATAAGATTTAACCTATAAAATAGAAAATAGTTCCAAAAGAAATTAATAAAAATTCTAAAAGGAAAGATAATAAAAAAAAAACTAAAACATAATAAATTCTAAAGAAATGAATATAAAATTCTATAAGAAAATATAAGAAATCTAAACGAAGATGTATAAAACTGTTTAGAGAAATATAAATAAAACATTCTAAATAAAACTAAGACTAAATTAATAAAATATGTTACAAATTTCTTAAGAATTAAAAGAAACAGGGGGTTTGAAATCAGAATATGGGGGTGCTGATATAGGAGAGGGTCACTTGGGCTCAGGGCCCATCACTTCTCCAACTCCACAAAATGACATGGTGGTAAACCACCAACAAGAAAATGGGCAAAAGGCCTACACTTAATAGTCAATGTTTTAGAAACAATAGTCGCGCACTTAATACAGCACTAGCACCACCATTAATCAAACATGTTTTTTTCTTAAAATTAAAACAGTGGAACCAACAATGAAATGGCCACAAAAGCGACGAAGGAAGATGAAAAATAGAAACAAAGCAATGGCCCACCTCCATCTTCGCTCGATTTTGGTTTTGTAATACCCCAAATTTTACCCTTACATTTAGTCAGTTCATTTCACATAGCATTTCATTTTGCATCCATTAATCACTAACCAATCATATGAGTGCGTTTTATTTCAGGAATTACCACAGGGGCATTTTGGTCATTTCACGTGGAGTCTGTAATTTTGAGACAAGTGGGACAGTATTCCTGAGAGGAAGCAGATACTGCTAAGGTTATTTGGAAAGCAGGAACTCAGTTTGAGTTTTGGTCAGATTTAATCCGGTTACGGTAAGCAGTCAATTAATATAAAGAGAGTGGATCTCACTCATAATATTGTCCAATACAAAAAGGGAAATGAGTTTAGATATTTGTGAATATTATTCGTGAATATTTATAATTTACAACTAAGAGGTGAGTTTAAATATTTTTGAAGCTTTATTCATAAGTATTTGCAATTTACATCTAAGGAGTGAATTTAAATAATTTTCGAATTATTATTTACAAATAAGAAGTGAATAAATATTTTTGAACTTTATTTCATAAATATTTAGTTTACAATGGAAATGGATAAATAATTTTGAACTTTATACCCACTGGTTTACAAAAAGGTTCATTACATTGGCTATCTATTCTAAAAAGTTCTAAGTCCTAAGCTTCTAAGTGTTCTTCATAATCTTCCTCCCTTGAGTTCTTCACGCGACTCTTGATCACCTGCACATCAAAGCAAAAACAAACCACAGGAAAAGAGGTTAGAAGATTTGTTTGACACTCTCAGAACATTATCATCATCGAGTGTCGGGAGGGTACGACTAAAGCCGCATCCTACTCCCGTTACCAATCTGAGCCACCGGCGTCAGATCAGGTAGTCATTGTTCTTATCGTAAGGGACATCCGAGAGATAGAGAAAATAAAAGAAGTGGGGCTGATTCGTTTTGCCGCGATTGGATTTCCAGACTGATACGAGAATAAGGCAACATAGGCGAGTTTTGATTCAGACCCGGATGCTGGCAGGTCTGAGTCACCTTGATTTCAAAACTTTCAATATCTGAAAAAAACATAAGCATCATCAGAACTCAAAGCATAAAACAAAACTAGGAAGGGGTTCGCGCCAATATAGGTAGGAATAGCCACCAAAAGAAACAAATCTGTACCAAACAGAATGGAAATCAAGTCCACAGCAGAACAAGAGAAACCAAAATATGGTATCAAGCTGCATCAGTTCTGAACTATGTGCAGAAGAATGAGACACACAACAAACAGGCAACAAAATCATAGAACCAATATCAACTACAGCAAAAAGAAGCAACACGAATTACAACCTGTAATAACAGGGTAGTATCAGCTGTAAGCATCACAATGCAACAACAACAAGTTTCTTTTCACATCAACAATATCAGCTACGAGCAAGCATCATCCACAAAACACCAAAGCCAGGGCTCAGCTATTATACATCACGGCCCCTCACGAATTCATGAGAGGAAGAGATCAGGGTACGAGAAGCAATGTGTTATACCTCAAAGGACGAAAGGATCACGTATTACACCAGCATAAGCAAATCAACTCAGGTTGAAATCCTCAAATATCCAAAGCACATCGAAAACAAAGCCACATGAAGGGCTCAGTCGAAACATCATGGCCCAACACGCAGGTTCTGGTTTAGTCAAGTAAGCATTACCCTCGCGCTGAAAATGAGTATCAATGGAAAGCATATCTGGGTAACACGTGCCGTAATCCCGCTCAACTACACAAGAAAGTCGAATGTTAGAAAGTTGATAGCATCAGTAAATAGGTGGTTCGAAAACCAGAAGAATCAAGTTCGAATAGATCATGAAAGAATCAGAT
Source organism: Lathyrus sativus (assembly GCA_963859935.3). Taxonomy (NCBI): domain Eukaryota; kingdom Viridiplantae; phylum Streptophyta; class Magnoliopsida; order Fabales; family Fabaceae; genus Lathyrus; species Lathyrus sativus. Next base: position 530,349,952 of record OZ012738.1, read on the forward strand.
TACCACAAGGAAACTCGAATGGGAGCATAACAGATAGTTCAATTAATTGAAGCCTACCAAATCCGAACCAGGTATCCAATGTGAAACTGAAGCAAAACAGATATCCAATTGATCAAAGTAAATCCAGTTCCTAAAAAACAAGTCGAAGCAGATCCAGTTGTGTCAAACAATCAAAGACAAGGCAAGTAGCAATAGGAATGGTAGCATCATGTTCCGATGGCTCAGACAGAGCGTCATCATCGCCGTATACCCCTTCTCGACATTTGGTTCGACCAAAGCCTTAGCACCAGTTCTGAAAGAAGAAGAGGAAAAGTTAACTGCATCAAAGATTGCCAAATCGAAAACGCATCAGTACAGTCCCAAATTGAATTCAAACAGGACAAAATAAATTAATCCCGATATCAAACAGATCAAGTAAAGGCAACCCAATCAGAAAATGATCAAACACAGTCGAGCTGGCAAGGGAAAGTTCCAAGTCAGATCCAAATGCATCAGGAAACATCTCCTTCGGAGCCAATCTGAATCAATTGGATTCAATCTGAATCAATCAAACAAATCAATCGAACGAATCAGTTCGAAATCAAATGAATTGGTATAGGCAAACAAATTAACGTCAGATGAAATCATGATCACGTCAAAATACCAATCAAGTTCTAAAAGAAGTAACACAATCCAATCAAATCCATGAAGAAATTCCAAAAGAAATCAAAAGCTGTGCGAAATCCGAAAAGGGAAGGTTTCCCAAAATCAAATGGCAATCGAATCATATCAGAAGAGAAAAAGAAATCAAATCTCAATAGCGCAAATCCATTGTTAACAAAGGCCCAAAAAGAAAAGAGAGTCAGAAACTATAAGAAGGGGACGATTTCACCTGTGAAAGGACCCTAACGGAGGATCGCGAAAACCCTAGACCAGAAGCGGCGAAGCAATCCTCGTTGAAACCCTAGGGAAGAAATCATTTATCGAAGAAACCCTAACATCACGAGGAGAGAAGGTTCTCACAAAAAAGGCGGCCATCAGACGAACGCGAATCATCATCATCGGCCATCAGACGAACGCAAATCACCATCATCGGCCATTAACGAACAGAAACCGTCACCACAGTGCCACAAACACAGAACAGACCCACCGTAAGCCTTCGTTCCATTATCAAGCATATTAACGATGTCTTTTTTCTGTTTTTTTAGCGTGGAGAAGAAGATATGAAGGGAAACATGGCGGAGACAAGAGAAAACGAGAAACGAAACGAGAGAGATGCGCCGCGGGAGGGATTAGGGTTTTGGAAACCCTGATTATCCTTTTTGTTACTTACATCAACCGGGTTGGGTCCGGAGGTGATGACCGGCCCAACCCCTTATGTTTTTATTTTTTTTATTTATTTATTTTGTCATTTTTAAAATTATGTTTTTATTTGTTTTAAAACCTTTTTTGTGAAGATGTTATAAATAAATAAAACCCTTTTTTTTAATATAATAAAAAACTTTCTTTTAAAAAAATAAAAATTAAACTTTTTTTTTAATATAAAATTAAAACTTTTTGTAAATATAAAAAATGAAAAACTCTTTTTTAAAATAGAAAAAACTTTTTTAAAATACAAAAATAAAACTTTTTTTCTTTTGCAAGCTAACATTTAATTAATATTCTTCAAATAAAACAATAATAAAATTTCAAAGTTGCATTTTTTTTCTTAACTCATTTGATCACCGCCCAACTCTGCCTACTAATGCCCTTTGTTCATTTTGCAGCTCATTACCTTTACCGTTACTTATCACTTTTTATTACTATATTGTAACTGCTTCTCATATGTAACCTCGCGAACCAATAATCGCGCTTTAAATTTCTGCCTTTAAATTTCTGTTTGTATGGTTTTAATTGCTGTCATTATTCTCTGTTTGCAATTCAGTTATCTCACACATTCATCAATCATTCCTGTCACACTACACACATCCGAAGGTTAGGTCTAGCTTTTGGTCGCCGTGCCAATAGTCCTCACCTTCAACCCTTACACCTTTTCAACCCTAAATTTTCACAAATGTCTCGCTGTGGACAAGATTACAATTTTACCCCTAGCATTAGGTCAAAGAGCCGCCGCGCTCATTTTAGGGTTTCCCGCCGTGGAATCCCTAACCTAATTTAACCCTAATTACAACTTAACAATTCAACGTAGAGATTTGGAGTTTCTACACTCCACGTAAGCGTGTCCTTAAGATGCGTTTATTCCCCTTGAGACCTTGACCACAGTCAAGACGTTTCTAACCTCCCTTTTGAGGGGAACTACGATTACTCTGATTCCACTCCCGTAAGGATACGTAGGCACAAGATGCGATGTCTTGCCGAGTAAACTTAGAATTAACCCCTTAGGTCTCTTTTCTCACTTTTAATCCTTTGTACATATACCTTAAGCAAATAAATAAAGCAAATAGTAAACATCTGAACAAAAGGTTCCTGTAGAGTACTACAGAAGTTTAGGGTGCTAATACCTTCCCTAATCTTAATCAACCCCCGAACCCTAGATCTTTCCCCGCATTGTGTTTACGATGCAAAATAGGTTTTCCCTCTTTTGACCTTTTCCTTCGGATAAATCAAAGAGCGGTTGTGAATTGAATTGCGATTCAAACTCATTAATAGTTTGTGATCCTATTTCCACCGCAACAGAAAATGGCGACTTCACTGGGGACCGTCTTAACTTTTGAGGGTTATCCCTAATTTGTTCCTATTTATTACTATCTGTGTTATTGATCATTTGCATGTATATATTTGTGCTCTGATTTGGGGACTGATCCTTGTGCTGCGAGATAAGTCTTACGCCCGGACTAGTGACATTATTATAGGATGGGGATATATTTGATGAGGCTTATAGGGAGTGAATCCCGACCAAGCTGATTCGAGAATCACCGCTCAGTTGAGACCTTTTCGAAAATGGTTCGGTTGAACGAGTAATCGCGAAAACTTTTTCCATGGTCGATTGGAGTCTGTGATACTGGGGACCGTAGTACCTTTACACCACCTCGGCCTTATTTAGGATGTAGTGCGGGAACTATGTGGGAGTAGTCCTACAACGGTTGCTACGCGATACTACACTCAAAAGAGGTTCTCTTGAGAATATTATTAACCCCTGAGTCAGTCGGAAGGTTGATAATATCCGAAAGATGGGCTGATGACCTTGGGCACTTTTTAGAACCTTGTTCTGCAGGTACAACTAACCTATAGTACACTCCTTTTGGGATGGGTAGACCTTGGCTCCGCTCACGTTCCTCTAACCTAGGACTTTGTGTGTTTTCATGCATTGCATCCATAAAGCATCATATTACATTAAGACTTCATGGAATTCAAACTCTATTTATGAACATTGCAGGATACCATGGATCACTCTAGAAGGCATACTTTGAAATTTACTTTTAAGGGTTTTAATTTGGATGTCCTAGAGAAGCTAAGGGATTTGGTTCAAGATCAAGAAGAGTTCCAAAACAGATATGGAAGGCTATTGTCTTTGTTGAAGGTTCAAGTAAACGAAGGACTTCTTGCGACTTTGCTACAGTTTTATGATCCAGATTATCACTGCTTCACCTTTCCAGATTATCAGCTTTTACCTACCTTAGAAGAGTACTCTCAGTTGATGGGATTGCCGATCTTGGATAAGTCTCCATTCCCTTTCTTGGAGGAAGACCCTAAAGAGCAAGATATTGCTAAAGCCATTTGTCTAAGGATATCCGATGTCGAAAACAATATGATCACCAAAGGGGGGACCTCCGGTTTTCCCAGGGACTTCCTAATTAAGAAGGCCCAATTTTACGCCGATCATAAAGACATGTTCGCCTTCGAGACAATATTTGCTTTGCTCATTTATGGGTTGCTGCTTTTTCCTAGTTTTGAGGGGTTTGTGGACCTTAATGCAATCAAGACCTTCATGAGAAGAAATCCAGTTCCGACACTACTGGGTAATACTTATCATTCAGTACATCTTCGGAACTTTCATAGTGGAGGAATGATTACATGTTGTGTGCCATTACTATACAAGTGGTTTATTTCTCACTTACCCAAGTCCGGTCCGTTTTGGAGAGCTAATCAAGAACATTGGTCGCAAAAAGTTATGGCTCTAACTCACTCTGATATTGATTGGTATAATCGCATGTACGATGGGATATCGATCATTGATAGTTGTGGAAGCTTCAACAACGTGCCTTTGCTCAGTTTCAATGGAGGAATTAGCTACAATCCAGTCTTAGCTCGCCGACAGTTGGGATATCCCTTGAAGGAACCGCCTAAGGGTATTCATGTGGAAAAGATTTTTTTTAAAGACGACAAAAAGCTTCAAGATCGGATTCTATCTTCTTGGAGTCATCTGCATAGGAGGGACAAAGAAAGTTTGGGAAGACCTAATTGTGTGTCCATGGAACCATACCTTCAATGGGTCCGAGGAAGAGCCATTGAGTTGAAGATGCCCTACTCTCGCCAAGATCCTTTACCTCAAAGAGAAGAACCTGTCCAGTATTTCATGACTGAAGCCGAGACTTTGAAGATTACTTTGAAGAAATCACAACTCGAAACAGAATCATGGAAGAACAAGTACCATGTGATGGTCAGCGAGTACGAAGAACTTCAAAAGCAGATTCAGTCAAAGGATGATGAGATACAATCCTACAAGAAGAGAAGGCTCTACGAATATTTATTTTCCTCCGGATCTCCGTCTGCTCACTGAAGTTGTGGAAGATGCTTCTCTAGGATTTTCTAAGCTTTTATTTAGCTCGTTTCGGTTGCAAGGATATTATTTGTAATTTGTCTTCAATGAATTAAAAGTTTCTTTGGTATTCCGCAATATTCGTAAATATTTGAATTCCATGAAATCTTCATTTGCATTCACATTTTAGCATCATACTTTTGCATTGCATGTGTCTCCCAATTTCTTATACTCGGTTCTCTCACCTTCCAGTTTTGTCACCCTGAGTTCTCGGCATCAATACGACCCTTCAAAAGGATGGAAGATCAAAACCAAGAGATCAACCGTGTCAGCCATGAACTCGAAGATCTTCGAGGAAGTGTAGGGCAGATTTTGGAAATGCTACGAGCTCTTAGTGTGAAGGTGGATGCTCAGTCTACTGTTGATTCTAAGACTAATACCGTTGTGGAACCTCAACCAGCTGTTACTGTCGAGAATGTACCTCCTCACGATCTTCAATCCGGTTTGGTGCCTCCTAGTGCTCAACCAGTTCGACGAGCTACCCCTCCAAAGTGCAAAACTCCTAACTCCGACCCTGGTAAAGGACCTACACGTTCGAGGAACCGCAAAAAGGCTACTCCTCAACCTTTACAATATCAGCAGAGTTATATTCAAGGTTATCCGTTTCTATATGTCCAACAACCCTATGTAGCTACTGTTACACCTCCTTTCGATCAGCAGTTTCCTACAGGCCAGCCTATACGGTCAGCTCCGGTATATCAGGCACCAGTTTATCAACAACCTTCCGGTTATTCGCCTATGCAAGTTCCTGTCAACAGTCAACGAGTGCCCAACGCTCCTGTTCACCAGCAATCACAGGGTCAGGTTCCTTATCCCCGTAAGAGCCAGTATAAGCCTTGTCCTCCAATTCCAATGACTTTCACTGAGTTATACCCCCATTTGGTACGACAAGGTCTGATTACCACCAGTGCTTTGGGTCCTCCGCCTAATCCGTTACCTGCAAGTCACAACGCTACCGCTCATTGTTTATTTCATGAGGGTGCGCCCGGCCATGATCTAGAGAATTGCTATGCTCTTAAGAAAGTTGTCAGAGATTTGCTAGAAACGAAGAAGTTTTCTTTTAGCGATGCTCAGCTGAATATCGAGACTCCTCTCAGGGTCCCTCACCTGTCGAGTTCGAATTCTGCAAAGCATGCTACTCTTGTGGCAAATCAGCCGAATCCAGCAATTATTCAAAGGCCTAGCTCACTTCATTTCAGTAAAGATGATATGACCGGGATCAACAAAGAATCTGGGAAAGTTATTTTGAAGCAACGACTGAAAACTGTTGAAGATGTGACCAGCGTAACTGGGGCAAGACATGACGACTCGCAGTGATCGTAAACCAGACGTCCTTTCCATTGGGGCTTCGCCAAAGGAAACTGTTGCTTTTGAATTTCATAAACCATTTAGAAGGATTTCTCCGACAGTTCATTTGTTTATTTATATGTATTTCTCTTTGACTAAGCATATTTAGCCTGTATGAACTTGTTTATCTCTGGTTAATTAATGCAACGCATATGTTTGTCTTGAATAAATCCATTCGTTTCACTCATTCAAAATATTTTTTTCATAAGTTACAATGCCAACTTTACCCGATCTCTTGTTCTGATGGAGAATTGGGGGGAGGATGACGAACTTAAAACGTCAGATTTCTTGTCATATGCTTTCGATTGAAACCTGCTGATGATGTAAGGCATTGTTTCAAATCCCAAACACTGGAGATATAAGGATGTTAATCCCTAGTCAACCCTTTGAGCTTTGAAGTAGGAGTTTTTCTTTCTTTTAAGAACCTTCATCCTAACCTGGGGCAGGGTAGGTTTCAGTTAAACCGGTCGAGCGCTTAGATCCTCAAAAAGGAAGAGCAAACCTTCGAGAATTTATCCTTAGCATCTTAAGAAGTCCCATACAATGACTATCCCTCGGTTACCTAAGGAGTGGGGCAGTCACGAGCCTTTCAAAAGATGTACACGACTTGTGCATAAAAGAATATTCAAAAAATAAGAGCCCGCTAAGTCAAAACCTATGAAGGAGACTTAGGCAAAACTAGGGCATCCCGCTGGAGTCCAAAGTCAGATCAAAAGACGTTGTCCAGGCAAAAGTTAGGGAATAAAAGCAAAACAAGGGGGTACAATAAATAATCCCTAGTAAAGAACAAAATCGTGTGACCAATTGCCATTAGAAATAGGTGAGTGACTGCCATGTCCAAAGCCTTGATAAGTTCTCGACCATAGCAAATCCGCTTGAGATATGAGCGTTCGTATCCGATTAACTGAATTAGGATTGGAGAACATTATGAAGAAGGGGTGGGTACAAATATAACTTTGAGCCTTTATCCTTTTGTTTCTTAAACCGTGAACCGAGCCACGATACAACCTTTAAAAGACCTAATTGAAGTAGGACTTCGATTGAAAGCATACTCGACAAGATCACGTTTCCTGACTCCTACGAGCTATGCTCAGAAAAAGTTCATGTTGGCATTATAATTAAAACTTATATCCGGACTAGTGATTTCGGTCACAAGTTGTTGCGATATTCTTTTTTTTTTTTTTTTTCAAAACAAAAATTCAAGACAAATATATGTGTGCATTGGCCAGCTCGGGATAGGCATTTCAGGCATGATGACTTTGCTTGATATCTTAGAGATTTACATATGGACATAACCCGTGGAACTTGAAGATCCTGCTGAACAGGGGCAGGCAGCTTCCCGGTCCGCTTACCAACGCGAGTCTGCCATTCTTAAGGAGCTATTTCTCAAAGATTTCGTCGTAACACGATTAATTTTGTGCCAAGTTACGTCAAGACCTGATGAATCTCTCAAAGAGTTTGAAAACAGTGGGGCAACCAGACTCCGTGTCCTCTATAAAATCCTCTTGAGATGACCCTACCTCACAACGCAAGTATCCTGGGGCACCGTGTTTTTCAAAGGAAACAAATGGCGACTACTACAAGGTCCTGCAAAATCAAAACTATGCGATTTCATAACTTTTCCTCGTGCACCCGATGGATTTTATTCATGGCGGCCTTCATCCCCAATAAATCTCAGTGTTGCAACAGGCTCTCAAACTATTGCCTCATCATAGTCCCCAGCGAGACTTTAAGCTGACAATACTTTGGATGGAGCCGGTGGTCCCTAAGACATCAAAGATTTCACCGACATGCTCCCAGTGATAGTCCCCAGCGAGACTATAAACTGACAACTTTTTTGGGGTAACTCGAAAGTGTCCCTCAGGTTTTCTCCTCCCCATGTGAAGACATGATACTGGGCACCCAAGCAGATTACTTTCTCCCCGGAGAATTCAGAATTTTGAAACCAGATTTGGTTCTACTATTAATCTTTCGCACCCATGATTGACGTATTGGTTGCAGAGAACGCAGGGTATTTCCGTTGAGATGTTTATTTCATCTCTCGTCCCGTCTCTAGTCTGTTTCGTCAGCATACACAGGGGCATAAGCATCACATGCCTATTTCATTACATATTCATTACATATTCATTATATATTCATTACATATTTATTATATATTCATTACATATTCATTACATATTCATTACATACCCATTTCATAAACATTAACATACATTCACATTAACATATGCGTTAGCATTCACAGGTTCATTGTGTCTCTCCATCGTTGGGTGTTACCACCGAGTAACTGGGTTTGTCCTTTCTCTTCAAATAGATTGTCAGCCCTAAGCATAAAATACATATGTGTTTCCAGTTTCCCCACAGAGCTCGATCCTCGTGGATGACGGTTACTTCAGCTATCTTTCCTTACCAGGATAAAATATTTACCCTTCGAGATCGTTTCCCTCGATGGAGTCTTGTTTACCAGTCTTCTTTCTAGCTCGATCCTAGATTGAACCTCAGTCTTGTCGGTCGTCAATCCCAACCGGACGTGCATTTATTTTTCACCATCTAAAGGTTTTCACCATACCATGACAGATACGCGACTATCTCGCTTGAGAAGTTTATCATTGTACCCGGACATGCATTTATTTTGCACCATCTTTCAAGAAAATCAACTACAATCATTTACAGGTATACGCCAGTTCACGCCTGGAAATCCACCAGTACAACACTTTACAATCCTACATGTTATAACACTTTACAATCTTACGTCCTACAGCGTCAGTATGCGACATTTCTCGCCTAAAAAGCCAAATCCTATCTTCGTTATGACTCGCAGCAAATGGCCATCTCCATGGAGCAGTTGGGCTTCCATTTACCTGTCGTCTTGAAGTATAGGGGGTTTTGAACCAAATCGTATTCAGGAGAGCACGATTCTGAAATATGAATATCTTCAGTCATTCAGTTTCATATTCAGGAGAGCACGATTCTGAAGTATGAGTAAATTCAGTCATTCAGTTTCATATTCAGGAGAGCACGATTCTGAAATATGAATATCTTCAGTCATCCAGTTTCATATTCAGGAGAGCACGATTCTGAAATATGAGTATATTCAGTCATCCAGTTTCATATTCAGGAGAGCACGATTCTGAAATATGAATATCTTCAGTCATTCAGTTTCATATTCAGGAGAGCACGATTCTGAAGTATGAGTAAATTCAGTCATTCAGTTTCATATTCAGGAGAGCACGATTCTGAAATATGAGTATATTCAGTCATCCAGTTTCATATTCAGGAGAGCACGATTCTGAAATATGAATATCTTCAGTCATTCAGTTTCATATTCAGAAGAGCACGATTCTGAAGTATGAGTAAATTCAGTCAGCCAGTCTCATTCTGAAAGTATGAGGAAGTTCAGTTTACCCGTTTCATATTCAAGAGAGCACGATCTTGAAGCAGTTTATTTATCCTTCAGTAAGAGAAAAATCAGAATCGCGTTCCAGGCGCCGACCTTAGAATGCGAGAAGATTTATTTATCAGATAAGCAGCAGCCTCTTTATTTGAGTGCTTATCCATTTTGGCATGTAAGTCCCTTCCAACGATAAGTGACAGTTCTCCCTCGAGAAGCTTATCAGGGCAATTCCCATCAAAGTCCATTTATTTTGGCATACAGTCGGTCTTTACCCTGTATATTTGCTACGGAGTTCCGAAAAGTCCGTTTGATCCTGTCACGAGGGGTAGTTTACAGAAGCTTGGATGTTATTCCTTGCTCAATGCTCCAGCATTCTGTAATCGATCTTACAACCGTACGTGATCCAGTTTTATTTTTAGATTCCCCAGTGGAGGCCGTCTCATAGGTACCATCTCCATTCGAGGATCTCGTTCCTTTTCTAAAAGTGACAATTGGTCGTTCGCACCAGTTGACTATCATTTTTAGAATTCCCCAGTGATGTACTGTGTCTCAGCGCGTCATTTTCCCCAGTGTGTTTCTTCTCGTGGCGTCTGTCTCGGTGACGTCATGTTTCGTCAGCATTTTCGCATTCATCATCCCAGCATACGCATCATATCATATTCATGGCATGGCCTGCATTAGTCTGTTCTCGTTTTGACCATAACATTGCATATCATCGCATATAAGGGCAAAATTTTCGGTTATTTATATTTAAATCTCTCCACCACGATTCCTCGAGTCTTCGTCACTCAAATCATCCGGTGTAGCTATTTAAATAGGGGCAACTGTAATACCCCAAATTTTACCCTTACATTTAGTCAGTTCATTTCACATAGCATTTCATTTTGCATCCATTAATCACTAACCAATCATATGAGTGCGTTTTATTTCAGGAATTACCACAGGGGCATTTTGGTCATTTCACGTGGAGTCTGTAATTTTGAGACAAGTGGGACAGTATTCCTGAGAGGAAGCAGATACTGCTAAGGTTATTTGGAAAGCAGGAACTCAGTTTGAGTTTTGGTCAGATTTAATCCGGTTACGGTAAGCAGTCAATTAATATAAAGAGAGTGGATCTCACTCATAATATTGTCCAATACAAAAAGGGAAATGAGTTTAGATATTTGTGAATATTATTCGTGAATATTTATAATTTACAACTAAGAGGTGAGTTTAAATATTTTTGAAGCTTTATTCATAAGTATTTGCAATTTACATCTAAGGAGTGAATTTAAATAATTTTCGAATTATTATTTACAAATAAGAAGTGAATAAATATTTTTGAACTTTATTTCATAAATATTTAGTTTACAATGGAAATGGATAAATAATTTTGAACTTTATACCCACTGGTTTACAAAAAGGTTCATTACATTGGCTATCTATTCTAAAAAGTTCTAAGTCCTAAGCTTCTAAGTGTTCTTCATAATCTTCCTCCCTTGAGTTCTTCACGCGACTCTTGATCACCTGCACATCAAAGCAAAAACAAACCACAGGAAAAGAGGTTAGAAGATTTGTTTGACACTCTCAGAACATTATCATCATCGAGTGTCGGGAGGGTACGACTAAAGCCGCATCCTACTCCCGTTACCAATCTGAGCCACCGGCGTCAGATCAGGTAGTCATTGTTCTTATCGTAAGGGACATCCGAGAGATAGAGAAAATAAAAGAAGTGGGGCTGATTCGTTTTGCCGCGATTGGATTTCCAGACTGATACGAGAATAAGGCAACATAGGCGAGTTTTGATTCAGACCCGGATGCTGGCAGGTCTGAGTCACCTTGATTTCAAAACTTTCAATATCTGAAAAAAACATAAGCATCATCAGAACTCAAAGCATAAAACAAAACTAGGAAGGGGTTCGCGCCAATATAGGTAGGAATAGCCACCAAAAGAAACAAATCTGTACCAAACAGAATGGAAATCAAGTCCACAGCAGAACAAGAGAAACCAAAATATGGTATCAAGCTGCATCAGTTCTGAACTATGTGCAGAAGAATGAGACACACAACAAACAGGCAACAAAATCATAGAACCAATATCAACTACAGCAAAAAGAAGCAACACGAATTACAACCTGTAATAACAGGGTAGTATCAGCTGTAAGCATCACAATGCAACAACAACAAGTTTCTTTTCACATCAACAATATCAGCTACGAGCAAGCATCATCCACAAAACACCAAAGCCAGGGCTCAGCTATTATACATCACGGCCCCTCACGAATTCATGAGAGGAAGAGATCAGGGTACGAGAAGCAATGTGTTATACCTCAAAGGACGAAAGGATCACGTATTACACCAGCATAAGCAAATCAACTCAGGTTGAAATCCTCAAATATCCAAAGCACATCGAAAACAAAGCCACATGAAGGGCTCAGTCGAAACATCATGGCCCAACACGCAGGTTCTGGTTTAGTCAAGTAAGCATTACCCTCGCGCTGAAAATGAGTATCAATGGAAAGCATATCTGGGTAACACGTGCCGTAATCCCGCTCAACTACACAAGAAAGTCGAATGTTAGAAAGTTGATAGCATCAGTAAATAGGTGGTTCGAAAACCAGAAGAATCAAGTTCGAATAGATCATGAAAGAATCAGATTACCACAAGGAAACTCGAATGGGAGCATAACAGATAGTTCAATTAATTGAAGCCTACCAAATCCGAACCAGGTATCCAATGTGAAACTGAAGCAAAACAGATATCCAATTGATCAAAGTAAATCCAGTTCCTAAAAAACAAGTCGAAGCAGATCCAGTTGTGTCAAACAATCAAAGACAAGGCAAGTAGCAATAGGAATGGTAGCATCATGTTCCGATGGCTCAGACAGAGCGTCATCATCGCCGTATACCCCTTCTCGACATTTGGTTCGACCAAAGCCTTAGCACCAGTTCTGAAAGAAGAAGAGGAAAAGTTAACTGCATCAAAGATTGCCAAATCAAAAACGCATCAGTACAGTCCCAAATTGAATTCAAACAGGACAAAATAAATTAATCCCGATATCAAACAGATCAAGTAAAGGCAACCCAATCAGAAAATGATCAAACACAGTCGAGCTGGCAAGGGAAAGTTCCAAGTCAGATCCAAATGCATCAGGAAACATCTCCTTCGGAGCCAATCTGAATCAATTGGATTCAATCTGAATCAATCAAACAAATCAATCGAACGAATCAGTTCGAAATCAAATGAATCGGTATAGGCAAACAAATTAACGTCAGATGAAATCATGATCACGTCAAAATACCAATCAAGTTCTAAAAGAAGTAACACAATCCAATCAAATCCATGAAGAAATTCCAAAAGAAATCAAAAGCTGTGCGAAATCCGAAAAGGGAAGGTTTCCCAAAATCAAATGGCAATCGAATCATATCAGAAGAGAAAAAGAAATCAAATCTCAATAGCGCAAATCCATTGTTAACAAAGGCCCAAAAAGAAAAGAGAGTCAGAAACTATAAGAAGGGGACGATTTCACCTGTGAAAGGACCCTAACGGAGGATCGCGAAAACCCTAGACCAGAAGCGGCGAAGCAATCCTCGTTGAAACCCTAGGGAAGAAATCATTTATCGAAGAAACCCTAACATCACGAGGAGAGAAGGTTCTCACAAAAAAGGCGGCCATCAGACGAACGCGAATCATCATCATCGGCCATCAGACGAACGCAAATCACCATCATCGGCCATTAACGAACAGAAACCGTCACCACAGTGCCACAAACACAGAATAGACCCACCGTAAGCCTTCGTTCCATTATCAAGCATATTAACGATGTCTTTTTTCTGTTTTTTTAGCGTGGAGAAGAAGATATGAAGGGAAACATGGCGGAGACAAGAGAAAACGAGAAACGAAACGAGAGAGATGCGCCGCGGGAGGGATTAGGGTTTTGGAAACCCTGATTATCCTTTTTGTTACTTACATCAACCGGGTTGGGTCCGGAGGTGATGACCGGCCCAACCCCTTATGTTTTTATTTTTTTTATTTATTTATTTTGTCATTTTTAAAATTATGTTTTTATTTGTTTTAAAACCTTTTTTGTGAAGATGTTATAAATAAATAAAACCCTTTTTTTTAATATAATAAAAAACTTTCTTTTAAAAAAATAAAAATTAAACTTTTTTTTTAATATAAAATTAAAACTTTTTGTAAATATAAAAAATGAAAAACTCTTTTTTAAAATAGAAAAAACTTTTTTAAAATACAAAAATAAAACTTTTTTTCTTTTGCAAGCTAACATTTAATTAATATTCTTCAAATAAAACAATAATAAAATTTCAAAGTTGCATTTTTTTTCTTAACTCATTTGATCACCGCCCAACTCTGCCTACTAATGCCCTTTGTTCATTTTGCAGCTCATTACCTTTACCGTTACTTATCACTTTTTATTACTATATTGTAACTGCTTCTCATATGTAACCTCGCGAACCAATAATCGCGCTTTAAATTTCTGCCTTTAAATTTCTGTTTGTATGGTTTTAATTGCTGTCATTATTCTCTGTTTGCAATTCAGTTATCTCACACATTCATCAATCATTCCTGTCACACTACACACATCCGAAGGTTAGGTCTAGCTTTTGGTCGCCGTGCCAATAGTCCTCACCTTCAACCCTTACACCTTTTCAACCCTAAATTTTCACAAATGTCTCGCTGTGGACAAGATTACAATTTTACCCCTAGCATTAGGTCAAAGAGCCGCCGCGCTCATTTTAGGGTTTCCCGCCGTGGAATCCCTAACCTAATTTAACCCTAATTACAACTTAACAATTCAACGTAGAGATTTGGAGTTTCTACACTCCACGTAAGCGTGTCCTTAAGATGCGTTTATTCCCCTTGAGACCTTGACCACAGTCAAGACGTTTCTAACCTCCCTTTTGAGGGGAACTACGATTACTCTGATTCCACTCCCGTAAGGATACGTAGGCACAAGATGCGATGTCTTGCCGAGTAAACTTAGAATTAACCCCTTAGGTCTCTTTTCTCACTTTTAATCCTTTGTACATATACCTTAAGCAAATAAATAAAGCAAATAGTAAACATATGAACAAAAGGTTCCTGTAGAGTACTACAGAAGTTTAGGGTGCTAATACCTTCCCTAATCTTAATCAACCTCCGAACCCTAGATCTTTCCCCGCATTGTGTTTACGATGCAAAATAGGTTTTCCCTCTTTTGACCTTTTCCTTCGGATAAATCAAAGAGCGGTTGTGAATTGAATTGCGATTCAAACTCATTAATAGTTTGTGATCCTATTTCCACCGCAACAGGTTTGCTTCGATCCGTCTCAAATCAAATACAATGCAGGTTTTGCGGCTGTACCGAGTTTTAAACTCTCTTTTTCATCTCTCACTCACTATGGTTTTATCAAATGGGTTTGGGTTTGATTTTGAATCTTGAATGAACTGGTTTGGATTTATGGGTTAGATTTATGTTGAAATGGGTTTCAGTTTCGTTAACTGAAGAAGATTAGAGGTTGGAGGTTTTGTTGGGTTGCGAAGGAGATAGGGATGGGTCGAAAAAATGCGTTGTTGTGTTGTTGAGGGATTGAGGTGAAGGTTGGGTATCGAATGTTGTTTTGGGTTTGAGATAGGACGATGAGGGCTTTTTGTTTGGTGGTTATTCAGTTTGATTTAATGGAGTATGGAGGCCGTGAAAATGGTGGAGGATGAGAGTTGAAGACGTTTGTTCAAGGTTGACGATGATGGTTGGAAATAAAAAGGTTGAATATGGATGAAATTGATTATGAACACGGTTTAGGCGATGAAGATCTGGGTTGGCTTCTTGAAGTTGTGAAGGTTGAAAATCTGGGTGATAGTTTGTAGTCAGAAACAAATTGTGAGTAGGTGGTGGACGAAAGTTTGAAGGTTTAATGGAGTTGAGAGACATGGGTGTTTGAAGGTTTAGGTGGAAGTTTGATCCGAAGATGATGAAGGCGTTAATGGTTTGCTGGGTTTGTGAGGAAGAATGTTTTTTAGAAGGTAATGTGAAGATTGAAGTGGTTTGTTGTTTTTGAGCTTGAGAATCTAGGTAATGGTGATGTTGGTTATGGTTTCAATTGTTCTTGAACATGAAATTGATGGTGATGAAGATGAGGTGCAGGGGGTGGTGAGAGGGAGGCGAAAGCAGACCTAGGGTTTGGGGATCCTTGAAGTGATGATGAATAGTGGTCGTATATATACAAGGCCGACACGTGGCAAGGCTTGTGATTAAATGATAAATTTGCTGATTAATGATTAATGATGCTGGTGATTAATGATATGCTAATGAACATGCTGACCAAATGCACCGTCAACGAAGTAAACAAGTGTTAAGCTCTTAATATCAAACCAATCTAATAATAATTCTAATTGATAGAAAATAAATCTAAAGAAAATTCTAATAAATAAAATCTATATCTCAAAAAAAAAACTATACTCTAATAGAAACAATTATCTAATAAAAATCGTACTTTCAATCCGACTGATAACATGCACAGTATGCGATAAATGATATGCAGATGCGAATGCTAAACGAAACATAAGCCAAGTACAAGAAATGGTTGGTCAAATTTTGGGGTACAACAATAAGTATACATACCTTCAACCTCACAATGAGCAAGTGGATGTTATTAATCTTGGCACTGAAGAAGACAAGAATGAGGTCAAGATTGGGGCAATACTTGGGCCGAAATCAAGCAGAGACTGGTAAAGTTCTTATAAGAATATGTTGATGTATTCGCTTGGTCATACCAAGACATGCCTGGTTTAGACAGTGACATAGTGGTTCACAAATTACCGCTTCGAATAAAATGTTCGCCCGTCAAATAGAAGCTCCGAAGGACTAGGCCTGATATGGCTCTCAAGATTAGGGATGAGGTTAAAAAGCATATTGACGCAGGTTTTCTAGCAGTGTCAAAATATCCAGAATGGGTAGCCAACATTGTACATGTGCCAAAGAAAGATGGAAAAGTCAAAATGTGCGTGGATTATAGGGATCTGAATAAAGCTAGTCCGAAGGACTATTTCCCTCTGCTACATATTAACACCTTGGTAGATAATACGACTCGTTTTCTAGTCTTCTCATTTATGGATGGGTTTTCTGGTTACAATAAAATCAAGATGGACCCAGATGATATGGAAAAAACTACCTTCATCACTCCTTGGGGAACTTATTATTATAAGGTCATGCTCTTTGGTATGAAGAATGCTCGGGACACTTATCAGAGAGCTATGGTCGCACTTTTTCATGACATGATGCACAAAGAGATAGAAGTATATGTCGATGATATGATCGCCAAGTCTCAGAATGAAGAGGATCATTTGGATTATCTTTTGAAGTTGTTTGAGAGGCTTAGGAAATATCAATTGAGGCTGAATCCTGCCAAGTGCACTTTTGGGGTGAGGTCTGGAACGTTGCTCGATTTCGTTGTTAGTCAATAAGGGATTGAGGTGGATCCGGACAAAGTTCGAGCTATTCAAGAGATGTCGATCTACAGACCGAGAAACAAGTTAGGGGTTTCCTTGGTAGACTGAATTATATCTCTAGATTTATTTCCAATATGACTCCTACGATTTTCAAGCTATTGCGCAAAGATCAGACAGTTGTTTGGAATGCAGATTGTCAGCAAGCTTTTGGTAAGATCAAGGGTTACCTTCAAGAACCTCCAATCTTAATTCCTCTTGTTCTTGGTAAACCTCTTTTCATGCACCTAACTGTGCTTGAAGGATCAACGGGTTGCATGTTGGGCCAACAAGACGAGTCTGGATGCAAAGAACACGCCATCTACTATTTGAGCAAGAAGTTCACTGATTGTGAAAGTCGATAATCACTTTTAGAGAAGACTTGATGTGTTTTGGCATGGGCTGCCAAATGTCTGAGGAAACACATGATCTGTCATACCACTTTATTGATCTCGAAAATGGATCTGATAAAATATATTTTTGAGAAGCCTGCTCAGACAGGAAGACTCTCCTGTTGGCATATGTTATTATCAGAATATGACATCCAGTACGTTGCTCAAAAATCTATCAAGGGTAGCATCTTATTAGACTGCCTTGCAGATTAAACGGTAGAAGATTATGAACCTCTGAAGTTTGACTTCCCCAATGAGGATATTATGTTGATAAAGAAGGATTATGAAGAACCAGGTCCAGATGAAGGTCCCGAGCCCGGTTTCCGGTGGAAAATAATGTTCGACAGTTCTTCCAACTATAATGGGCATGGCATAGATGCTATTTTGATCAAACTATGGTTACACTATGTTCACATCCAGGTTATGCTTTGAGCATACCAATAGTATTGTCGAGTATAAAGCTTGTATCTTGGACCTTGAAGCAGCAATTAACCTTCAAATCAAAAATCTTGAAGTGAGTGGTGGCTCAGCCCTAGTGATTTATCAGGTCAAAGGTTAATGGGAGACCCGAGACGAGAAGTTAATCCCATACAAAGATTACATTGTTGAAATGATCGACTACTTTGATGAGATCACTTTCAAACATATCCCGAGGACTAAAAATCACATCGTTGATGCATTGGCTATGTTAGCCTCAATGTGGAAGGTCACATTTGTTAATGAAGTGACACTAATCCAAATTGAGAGGAAGATTGAGTCTGCTTATTGTCAGATGGTGGGAGAAGAAATAGATGGGAAATTGTGGTTTCACGATATTAAGAAATATCTTCATACTCGGGAGTATCTAGTTGATGCTACATCTCTCGACAAGAAAACTTTGAGGAGATTGGCATCCAAGTTCTTTCTCAATAATGATGTGCTTTACAAAAGAAATCATGACATGGTCTTGCTCAGGTGTTTCGACAGACGAGAAGCAGATTTGTTAATGCAAGATATTCATGAAGGAACATTTGGCACTCACACCAATGGATATGCCATGTCCAAGAAGATTCTAAGAGTTGGATACTACTGGTTGACTATGGAAACTGATTGCATCTAATATGCCAGAACATGTCACAAATGTCAGATTTATGCGGACCAAATGCATGTACCTCCAATGTAACACCCTTATTCTACCCCACATATATTACGGTAAAATAACACGGATTTCAGAGTAAAATATTAACTTTCATTAAAAAGCCACAAAGGGCGTACATTTCTCAAAGTCAACAAAATTGGTCAATACTTCGTAACACACGGGTTTTCTCAAAATACATCAAAACATCATATACAGCAGAACTCAAAACATAACTCAATGTTTTCCTCATAAGGGAACATCAGTAAAATATCCTAATGATATACAATCAACTCAAAGAATCCAACCCGATGTTACATATCAGAGCAAGACCCTCTACATTAACCATAAGGCTAACGACTCTAAAACGTCACAATACTCCTCGACAGCGTCCACGGCTAAACTTGCTCATCTGTACGTTACCCACGTGGAGGTAACATTCAAACAGGCAGGGTGAGTAAGACAATTCATAATAATCAATGTATAACAATTAATGCACAAACGGCATATTACTCATAGTTATATTCAACACATTGATATTCTTCAACTATGCCTCAAAGGCCACAATGTCATAATTATACACAAAGGCTCATAAATGCAAATGCAACATAGACTCAATGCATGTGGTACTAATCATCACAGCTCGATGGACACTAGGCCATCAACCCTCCATAGATCCCCATCAATAGGATCGGAGCACATCAAAATACTTCACATCCACACAGTGGGATTGAAGTCAAAGTAATCGAGGTCCTGAACCGAAGTCCGGATGCACATGAATGCATGATGCACACTTCACAACAATCCTCATAATAACAACATATGGTGCATCATCATTCATCATATTCATCATCATTACACGTCATATCTCATCGTCATATTCATCGTCATAAATCATATTATCATAGCTCATCGTAACAATCATCATCATACATCATGTTATCATATCTCATCACAGTAATCATCATTATACAACATATCATCATATTTCATCACATTAATCATCATACATCATACCATCATAATCCATCATATTAATTAATCTCACACATTATGTCATCATATAATCCCGTATAAATCACATATTAGCTCATAGTCATTTTATCCCATATTACCCCATATTAATTCATAGTACTACCCTCATATCCTCTCATATTAATTTATCAAGTTATACTCACGGTAATCCCCACACTATCGCCTATCAATCACATAAACTTCACAGTTCTACTCATGTTAATTCATCATGTTATCACAGTTACCCTCATGGTAATTCATCAGGACAATCGCAACATCAAAACATCAAGACATCCTTGAACCAGAACATGATTCATTAATAAAACATATACACAATTGACTTCTCAAACATAATTAGATATAAAAATATTGGGAAAACAATTACCTTATCTATACTATGTTATATCTCTGTTTATTAGCTTTCCAACGCTTCGAACGGGGGTCAAAACGGACTTACGGATCCAAAGTTACGTCCAAAACAATTTCGACCGAAAACATGAACAGTCGTGACGGACAGAAAGACACTGTTACGCTCCGGAACTGATTTTTACTCAATTATTCTTACGAATCACTCACTCAACGTACCTAAAACATCACTAAAACATTCCTAAGGTTATACGACAATAACAACACAACTTTTATGGTTTATTAGGCTCATCTGGCAACATTTGCAACGCCTAAAACACTATTTCCTGCAATTACTCTAAGTACTTCAGAGTTACTCACATTTGAATATTCTTATTCCTATAGGGACAATATGTCACAATTTTTCCTTCAATTACACCCTACGGTATTAAAATTACTTACTATCCAATATTTAATCCCTTCAGGGTCGAACATATAACAATGTCAAGCTTTTGGCCACGAAGGCCTAAGGTTTCCCATAAGGTTTTCGACAATTACATATCAGACAGTCAGAAATATTGACCACTAATCCTACGGGTTTTTCCATAAAGGCCTAAGGTTTTCCACAAATTTTATGTTAATATTCAACGATACATACCATTTGGTCATTTGGCCATCCTCTCAGAATCTTACGATTACTTCCCTATTTCCCACAATTAATTCCAAATCCCTAAACCTTACATCAACCACAAATATACCGAAAATCATACATAGAAAACTATGAAAAGCAATACTCCCCATACCTTAGTCGATTTGCAACTTTCACGATTAATCTTTGGGATCTTCTGCTTCCAGCCTTTCCTTCAGAGCTCTGGCCACGAACTTTCACGTTAAACACAAAATGAAATATGATTTTCTTTCAGAACTCAATTTTGTCTAACTTAGTCTTGGGCCTCACAAATTGGGCTTTTCCCATAACACCCTTACTAACTCTTCATAATGCCCAATTTACCCTTATTTCCCTTATATTCATTTTAATAATAATAATACTAATATTCTCATATAGTATACTATTAATTAAATAAATAGTCCCACATGCACATCTTCTCAGTAATTCCCAAAACCACCGAAAACACCAAAAATACGAATATTCTCAATTAAATAAATTAACTAAAATACTACGATTAAATTTGGGGTGTTACATCCAACATTGCTAAACATGTTGTCATCACCTTGGCCATTCTCTATGTGGGGCATCGACATGAATGGAGCAATCAAGCTGAAGGCTTCCAATGGACACTGATTCATCCTTGTTGCTATTGACTACTTCACGAAGTGGGTTGAAGCTGCGTCTTATGCCAACGTGACTAGACAAATGGTTGCCCGTTTTATCAAAAGGGAGATTATCTGTCGATACAGAATCCCAAGTGTTGCACCCTAAAATTTGCTCAACCTTATTCACTTGGTTTATGTTTCAATATCATTAGCATTTGCATATAGAGTCATGTACATAGCCTAATCATCTGCATAGCATAGCATAGCAAGTCATCCAACAGGGGACCAGGCATTATTCTCATCTCTATAGGCCTATCAAGAGGTTATTATCCTAATTCAATCCCATTCAAGTCATCAGAAAAGAATTTGAAAGCAGAGAGTTCAGCAGATCAAGCTTTGAGTCTATCTCCTATCTGAGGGCATCTGAGGATCAACAAGGGATTTGTGAGCTGTGAATTGAAGGCATGGAGAGTATCTAGACATTATGGAGGACTTAGAAAGTCATTTGGAGAAGGAGACAAGCCATTGATGTGAGCACAAGAGCTGCAGTTGAAGACAATCAACTAGGGTTTCATCTGGGTCAACCCTAGGTCAACCCTAGGTCAATTGATTGATTTAAGGGCATTCAGGTCTATTGGAGAGATGTGGGGTTCATAATTTGACATATAGAGAAGGATATGGTGATATGCTAAGAAGAAATCAAGAGAAATCAAGGAGAAGAGGAGTTTCTAAATTAGGGTTTCTGTGTAAAATCCCCTAGTTTAGGTCAAATTTCCAAGCAAGATAAGTCAAAATGAAAACTTCAAATGGATCCTTGGCCAACATGAAACTTGTAGAGGATCTCAAGAACTTTAATTTGAGTGGTGGAAGACCTCAAGGAGATTTATAGAACTCAAGTTATGGTCCTTGCAAGTTACAGGTCATCTGAGGTATCTGAAATTTTGTCTATGAAAGTGACTTGACTTCCAAGAAATATTTACCCCTCAAGGAGATTTCAAATGAATTTCTGGTCAACATAAGAGTTGTTCCTCATTGTCTTATCTTTCTAAAGAGGTATGGCATGCCTTCATCTGATTTATGGAACTCTACTTATGGTTTTGGCAAGCAAAGGGTATTTTGGTCATTTGTGAATTACAGGTCATTTCAACCTATGCCCAAAACTCACACAAGGAGGCCTCAAATGAAAAAAATTACAACATCAAACTTGCTCCAAATGACATTTTGAGTCTATAAAAGTGACCATGAGAGATTTGAAAGATTCATAGCACAAGGTTTCAAAATTGTTGGATTTAATGAATAAAAATGGACTTAAAAATGAGATTTTTCATATTTTGGCCAAATGAAGCAAAATTATAGGTCATTTTGAATGGAAAGATCATTTTAAGAACATTGGCTAAAGTAAAATTTTGAGCTTGGTTCATATTTTGGGAGTTATTCATGGTTACTTGTAATGGAAGAAACATAAACCAAATCCAAAGGAAAGAATGCAAGGGAAGCTTCTCCAAGTTTCTAGGAGGTTCTAACCTCATGTATATATTGATATGAGATGGTTCATGCCATGGTTGGTGATTACATTTTCTCAAAATCCCAAGTTTCACTCATTTCTCTCATTTTGCAAAAGCTTCTCAAACCCTCTCAAATCTCCACCAATATTCACCATTCTTGATCTAAGCTTCATCACCATCATCCATAGATTACAATTCTCATAAGAATTTGGCTGAATTGAGCAAGGATAGTGCCATCCAAGTTTCATCATTCAAGGTTCAAGAAATTGGAATCACATGATACAAGAAGTTTGAGCCAAGATCTTTGCATACAGAATCAAAGTGGTAGTGTGTGGATCAGTTTCAAGTCCCTGCAAGCATTGGATCAAGGATTTCTATAGCTGTTTCTCCATTTTAAACCAGGTTGGTATCTCTGCTCGATTTGCATAGTTTAGTCAGCATGATAGGGTTTTGTTAGCTTAGACTGGTTAAGCTAGGTTAGATGATGAGTTCCACAAGGTTTGGAGAGGTTTTATGAGGATTGGCTATGGAGTGCACAATCTGTTAGAGCTTGCAACCATTAGGATAATGCACGAAAACCTTGTTTGATTAGCATGTTAAGATCAGCTTGGAATGTAGTTGAGTTTAGGACAAGAATTGGTGAGTTTTGGTTGAGTTGATCACAGGTGGAAATGATGGATCAGAACTGTGATGCCTATCGGGTTTGAAAATCTAGGCTGTTATATTGAGAACTATGGATATAGTTGTGTTCTGCGTGAGAAGTGGAGCAATTTTGGTGTTTATATCGTGGCCTTTCATGGAGAGATGAGGGAGATATGAGAGCTGGAAGTTGGCTGAGTCAAACTCGTGTGCAGGGTTTATTCTGCAAACCCTAGGGTTGATTGAGGAAGACGATGACCCGTGGCCGTTCGATCCTTCCACTTTTGTGACTTTTTCATCGCATCTGACGGCTATTATTTGAACTGAAAAACGGAGGGAGAGACTCACAGGTGAAACGCCGCGTTTCATTAATTGAAACGTTGGGCCTTGGACTCAGAATTCTATTCACACCCCCCAATTGAGAAGCCCAACGAAATGAACGTGAATTGCTTACTTCCTGCATCGCCGATTTATCTTTTTCTTTTAGCTTTTTCCATTTATTTTCTGAACGCGTTGGGCCTAAGACCTTGTTCATATTCGCACCCCCCTTATCACAGTCCACCATGGAGTACAACTGGGCGCCCTTGCTATTCTCACCCCTCCCCTTATTTCTTTATATTTCATTCATTAATTTCTTTTCATTTTCATTCATTTTCAAAAAATCATATAAAATTGAAAAAACATTATTTTTTGATAATTCTTTTTGCATAATTTTCTTTAAAGAGTCAAGAAAATTATAAAAAATAAAAATTGCATTTTATTTTTTATTTGATATTTTTCCCATATTTTCCAAATAAATGCCTATTTTAGGTGTTTCATTTCATACATGAATTTGTTAATTTTTGTTCTAATAGATGCTTTAATATTTTTTGTCCATTATTTTTAGGTTGTTTAGTTTAGATATTCAACTTGTAAATACAATTTAGTTCCCATTTTTAGGAATTAATTTTAGGTGTTTAGTTTAGGTGTGAACAACATGAACAAAATTAGGGTTTAAGTGATGACTTAGGAGAATTGAATCATTTCCCTTAGGACTTAGAGCTTGAATAGTTAGCTATGGGACTATAGGGACTATGGGTAGTTATTAGATCCCCTTAGAAATCACTAGGATTCCCCCTACTGCTACTAATATACTGTCTATATCTGATTGATTGGTGTGGTGTGCCCTCTGGGGATTATTGTTTGTCTGTATGGGTATTGGGATTGTTTAGGGATTGGGAGAGCTGAAGACTTGTGAAGATGAAGCCACTGAAGATCCAGAGATAGAAGACCAACTCCCAGAGTTGAAGAGGAGATTCCTGCTAGCAGCTGTTGAGGAGACTAGGGTTTAGGAGCTAGGCAGAGCTCTAGATTAGAAAGCTTGTTTCTCAAACATGGATTGCCTTGTCTGCATCCATTCTTCTCTGTGATACAGAGTCTCCCTAAGACACTCACCCCCTTCCTTTGGAAGGCTTGGTGCTAGTTTCTAAGAGATAGAACTCTTGAGAGAAAATATCATATGTGTTAGAAGCAGTCTGTTCACCACCCTTGGTAGTCAACTGATTGCTTAACACCCAATTCACTATTGTGATTGATCCCTCATCCTGGAGGTTTGAAACTTGAAGAAAAGCCATTGCAGATAGAAGACTGATGATCAAAGCCCTTGCCTGAAGGTCATGAAGATGGAGATTGACGCTTGTTGAAGCCTGTAGCTGATTGGAGATTACTTGAAGCCAGATGTTGATTCAGAGATGCTGATGCTGTTTATTTTTCTGCTGTATTTCATTTCTGATGTATTGTTTGGTTTTCCTGGCTGTATTGTTTGCTGTTTAACCTGTTGGGTTGAAAGTGAATATTGTTCACTTTCGCCCATTGTTTTCTAGGTTCGAGGTTGAGTGGGACTCCCTTGCCTCGCTTGTATTGTTGCATCCATGCATTTTACCGCTTTATTATATCTGTTATTGTTTCTATTTCCGCCTATCCCGTAGGATCTCTGTTTCTCTCTGTGCAAGAGAGGAGCATGATAGACACTAGGTCTTAACCCATGCATGATAACATTAGGTTAGTTTGATTCCCTTCGCAACCGTAGGTCAGAGTTCTGTCTCTTCTCTCTAAAAAAAAAACAGAAAAATACAATAAAATTTCAAACACAATAAAAGACACTTCTTCCGTAAAAGAATGTGAACTCATCAAGACGTCATTTTTGTCCGCTTGGACTGCTAATCAGAAAAACCTTTTTCAGAAGGAATAAAATCAACCAAGACAGACGTGTGTCGTACGTAGCCCGAACTACGTTTGCTCTGATCTTTCATGCTGTATGAAAGTACGTAGGCATAGGATGCGATATCCTAGCGAGCAACCTTCCCCTCCTTTCCCGTAGGTAGGCGAACTACGTTGACTCTGATTTCTCGTTCCAGACGGGAATACGTAGGCATAAAGTGCGATACTTTGCCGAGTCATTTTATTTTCCTTAACCCCAGACCTTTAGAATAGATAGAATAACAATACATACCCTAAAACAAGCGTGGATCCCGTCGAGTACGACGGACGTGAGGGGTGCTAATACCTTCCCCTTGCGTAACCGACTCCCGAATCCAGGTTTTGGTTGCGATGACCATACCTTTTCCCGTTTTTGCGAGGTTTACTCTGAGCGTTCCCTTTCCCTCCTGTGGGATAAATAACGCACGGTGGCGACTCTTTTGTTCAGCCGGCGCCGATTTTCGCAGTAGCGACACCAAGCCGAATCATAACAGATAATGGAACCAATCTGAATAACAAGAATAGGAAAGAGTTCTGTGATAGCTTCAAGATCGAACATCACAACTCGTATCCCTATCTCCCGAAGATGAATGGAGTCATCGAAGCTGCGAATAAAAACATTAAGAAGATTTTGCAGAAAATGGTGAAGACTTACAAAGATTGGAATGAGATGTTTCCATTTGCCTTGCATGGATATAGAACGTCTATTCACACTTCGACAGGGGAAACGCCCTTTTCATTGGTATATGGGATGGATGCAGTTCTTCCCATTGAAGTTGAGATACCGTATCTGAGGGTTATGATGGAAGCCAAACTTAATGAGGCAAAATGGGTCAGAGAAATATTTGATCAACTGAACTTTATTGACAAAAAATGTATGACTGTGATGTGTCATGGTCAATTGTATCAAAAGAGGATTAAGAGAGCTTTTGACAAGAAGGTTCGTGTCCGAGAGTTTCAAGAAGGGGAGCTTGTAATCAAAAATAGTTTTCCAGTTCATAAGGACATGCGTGGGAAATGGATGCCTAATTATGATAGCCCATTTGTTGTGAAAACAATCTTCTCAGAAGGCTCATTAATTCCCACAATGATAGATGGTGAATAACATACTCACCCGATGAATTCTGATGCAGTACAAAAATATTATGCCCAAAAGAACCCGCTAAGTCGAAAACCCGAAAGGGGGGCTTAGGAGAAAAAAAGGGTGTCCCGGTGGATCATAACATATGAAGGAGATCTAGGCACAAGTTAGGGATAAAACGAAGAAAAAAAAGAGCTCGCTAAGTCGAAATCCCTAAAGGGTAGCTTAGGCAAAACTAGCCCCTTTCTGGCGAACAACCTCTGGTTAACCAATTTCTTCAGAAAGTTGGGTTACTTGCAGGACCAACCATACAAGTCCTAGGATACATGTGCATTTGGTTCTGTCGAAATACTCTTAGACTTTTGGTGACTAATTTGCGGTTTGTTTTATCAATATTGTCAAAGTATTAAGGACTTTGATTTTGCAAGTAACGAAAGTTTGAACTTAAAGATGAAATAAGGTTAAAAGTTTAAACAAGAACAAAGAAATGTCGAAAGGCTAAAAACTTGCAAAAAAGTAAATGAAATGTAAAATGACATGAACTTGAAGAAATAAACAAGTAATTTAAAATGACTTTGAAATATAACTGGTGTTTAAACGTACATTGTTCCAAATACTAGGCTCATTTTCTCTCACACTGGGTACTTAGAGCTTTTACAGGAATTTTGTACAAATTTTCACACACACATTCTAACCACAAACTATCCTATTTATACACAAACAAAATAACTGCTTAGAACGGAAAAACTATAACTAAACGACAAGTGTCAGCCTGCA
This sequence comes from Lathyrus sativus, assembly GCA_963859935.3. NCBI lineage: Eukaryota > Viridiplantae > Streptophyta > Magnoliopsida > Fabales > Fabaceae > Lathyrus > Lathyrus sativus. Next base: position 530,377,275 of record OZ012738.1, read on the forward strand.
TGTAAATTTCTTCTCTGAAACCTCCATGTGTCCAACTGCCAAAGGTTACAACCTTTTGAAATTTGAATCTCTTCCTTGGTGACGAAACCTTGTAACTCCTCAAAACTGTCGAAACCCTTTTAAAGGAGAAAAAACTCTTCAGCACTTGCCAAACCTTATCTTCTTTTAACAAACTTCTTCTGTCGAAGCCCTCAGTCACACACTCTCCAAACTATTCTGCCAGAACATTATATCTATTTCTGTCGAAACAATGAAACTTTAAAACCTTGTCAGCAATTCTTGGATTCTCCTCCTGATGCTATCCTTCGACAAAGATGACCTTAAAGCCTGAATTTTAATCTTGTCGAAATTATGGTCTTGTCGAAATTATGGGTTTACAAATTGCCCCCCAGCAAAGATATTTTCGACTATCAAAGGAGAAATGTCTTTTGCTGTCGAAGTGATCTTTGACTTCCAGTTGCATTTATTGTGAAATGACTTTTTTTTTTTTTTTTATTGAGTCCCAAGGAAACACAATGATTTTCACTTTATGAAACGTCACATCTAGCCCACGTTTCATACAATCTCCCATGACCCTATATTGTAGGTAAATCATGGCTCACTACCAACCGCCACTTTCAATCTCCACCAATGGATTAACATGCATGTTTCCCTTTTCCCAACTGAAAAAGTCTTTTCATTTTCTTTTTTTTTTTTTCATTTATTTCAAACTCTATAAATACCACTTTCAATAACATTTCACACTTTCCATTCTCTCTAATCTTCTCTTACCCAAGCGTGAAAACTCCATTTCCAAGTCTTTCAGAGCTCTAGTTTCTTCACCATCTTCAACAAATCAATGGCTCCTCCCAAGACTACCACTGGACAAAGTGCAAAGAAGACAAAGAAAACCAAGGATCTTCCTCCTGCTCACGTATTATCTGGGCCTACCCAAACTCAGCATCAACAGTACTTCCCAGAACCCCCAAATGAAAGGGAAAAGGCAAGCATTTACAGGTCACAGGTAATAATTCCTATCTCTGTTTCTGGAATCCATCATGCTATGTTAGGCCCCATTTTTGATCCTACTGTGGACCCTAAGCGTTTAAAAGAATTTTACCCTTGTTATTCTGCTTCCAAACCCATAGCTGCTAATAAAAACCCTAAACCTGTCGAAACCTCATCAAAAGAACCTGAAGTCCTTATGGCTTCGACAGAGATAGATCTGTCTTATCTAAATCAAAATAGGATTTTTAGGAGTCCCCCTTTGACAAAGGATCCCTCTGAGTACCAAACATGGTTAACTAGGGTTGAAAAAGCCAAAGAAAAATTTTGGAAGAAAACTGGAATTTATAACTTAATCCAGTTGTCGAAAGAAGGTCCCCGTTATTGCCAAAACATGCTGTTGGCCTCCTTGTACTTTTGGGATAGTACTTACAACACTTTCCACTTACCCTGTGGAATGATGACTCCCACCCTATTCGACATAGCAGCCATAACTGGCCTTAGTCCTTTAGGGGAAATATTTAACCCTGAACATCTGAACAAGGATCCCATAGGCTTCGACACCAAGCATGCTGGGTATTCTGTTTTCATAGCCCATCACCAAGGTGAAAGCCATGAAGAAGTCTCTGATGAAGAGCACATTGCCTTTCTCAGCCTATGGTTGTCCAAATTTGTCTTTTGTACAAGGTCCCTTCAGGTGGCTAGAAGTTTCATCATTATGGCTAATCAGCTTCATAATGGAGTTGCATTCTGCCTGAGTGAGTTGCTTCTAGCAAACCTTTATGAATCTCTAAGTGAAAGTGTCAGCAATCTCAAATCCCTCAAAGAAAAGGGTAACATCAGTCTCACAGGCCCCTTTTGGCTTCTACAACTATGGCTGAATGCCACTTTTGAAAACTTCATCCCTAACAAAATGCCTGTTGTCGAAGAAACAGTCAAAGAAAGGCGTGTCGAATGGCCTAGGCTGGTTCAACTGACCCCCACTGATGAGAATGTAAGCCTTCAACAAGCATTTACTGGCTACATCATGATGTTCGCCAAACGCTATAAATTTTCTCCTTCAATGGCACCCTTCGCCAATAGACAAGTAGGTCCAAGATGGTTCACCAGAAGACTCCCAGTGGAGGACCAGAAAGATGAAGACTCTTACATCTCCATTTGGGAAGCTTTTCTTATGCCTAGACACTTCTTTTCTCATCATAGCCTCAACAATACAAAGGTATCTCTCATTGTATACCAACCCAATCTGGTGGCTAGGCAGTTTGGATTAATCCAGACGAAGACAAAGCCCATCTACCACAAGAAAGGTGCTATCATTTTCTACAACTCATTTCATCATTTCGACAAGAGCTTAGAACTGTACAACAAATTTTTCGACCCAACTCTGGAGGTCTATCCCACCATCTTTATACCAAACTTCCTCTGCACTGAAGAGTTCGACGTTTGGTGGAAGGAATACTACATCAACAACTTTTTCGACGTAGCAACTTTCACTGCTCTTCTGACAAATGCTTTTACCTTTGTGCAGGACAAGAAGAAAAAAGGTACAGACCAACATATAAAAGAAATTCAAAAGTTTCAAAAGTATTTTGAAACTATTTACAGGCCTGATGATCTTCGTCGAACCATAGCTGAAGCAGCAAGATCTTTAAAATTCAAACTCACAGAGAAATTAAACCAATTGTGGTTTCCTTCATCCCTTCCACCACATGCACACTACGACTTTGCATTCACAACCTTTCCTCCAAAATTCCCTCCACTCCCTTCTGCAGAATTTGGAGTGGCCTTGTGTCCTCCATTTCCAGATTGGTTTGTATGTGGATCAGACTTAAAACTGCTTCGTGAAAGAAACAAAAAACCTGCCAAACGCGTGGTTGCGACGAAGTATCATCTGCACAACTTCACTGGGCACCTTCATATTGGGATTGAACACGTTACTATAGACGAACCCATTCTTGAAGGTGTCGAAGAGACCATATTTCTCTTTTTGTTTCTAACTCCTTTTATTACTATATCAATGTTCATGCAACTTTTCTTTTTCAGCTGTTAGAATTATCAGGAAGACTACTGGCGAAGGAACTTCTTCAAAAACAGTCGAAAAAACCCCTTCAACAACAAAAAGGGTTCGACACAAACAGAACATCCCTCCTTATTTGTATACTTCATATTTTCTTATACTAAACACTTCTTTTCTTTCTCTTATAGGTAACTCGTACCCCAGCAAAGAAAAGGAAAACAGAAGAAAAAGAAACAAGCGTCGAAGAATCCGAGGACGAATCCCCTGAACCCCAGCCTTTGAAAAGAAACAAAGGTTTAAAAATTAAAACAGTGGCGTCCCAAAGATCTCTGGTCCAAAGACGAACCCCACCTGCCAGTCCGGTCAACAAAGTTCCTTCAAGGAGCGAAAGAAGTGGGGACTCGAGTGCCCATACTGAAATTCCTCAGGTAATCATTTCGACAATCACCAATCCAGCCTTGACTGAATGTATCTTTATCTTCAAGTTCTTCTTTTGTGTTTTTTGCTTGTAGGTTGTTATTGATGTCGAAGAGACCTCTGCAATCCAAGAAGAGCATGCTCCCTCTAATTCTGAGAGGACTCTGGCTGAAAGACTCCGGGATGATGCCACTCCAGATGCAGGGATCCATGGGCCTCAAACCTTGGATGAATTCGACCTTAGTGACTCTGAGTCTTCCGACAACAACTCTCCCTTTCGACCAGACCCCACTGCCGAAAAAATTATTTCAGATCAAGATGTACCACTTCCAACAACCGCTGCTATACCAAACACTGATGAGAATGCCACTGCTCAGGATGTACAAACTCCAGATCCAACTAACACCACCATGGCTAACAAAGACAATGTCGAAGAAGAGGTTACTCTGTCGAACCAACCAGAAGTTAACTTGAGCATTGGAGGAACCTCTCAACACATTCCCTCTTCATCAAAGGCTCCTGTCGAAACCTCTTTGGGCACTGCTTCGACGAGTTTATCTCATGAAGAAATTGAGAGTTTGAAGGCTAGAAAACCCTTTGAATACTTAAAAGCTTTGCTCGACACCAGGTATAACTTCCACGATTCCTCTGCCAGTGGTTCGACAGCTTCAGGGGCCACTTCCGACCTTCAACCAATCAATGTCATCATGGATGAGATCAAGGCAAGGATCCTTGGAGTTGACCTGTTTGAGGTCTTGGCTGAGAATACTTCTGCTCAATATGATCTGAAGAAGCTCCTAAAAAGTGCCAACTTGCTGGAGGCTTCGACTGAGGAAAGCCATCTGGTGATGGATTTGATATCTTTGATTGATTCTGCCAGCGCTGATCTGGTTCGACAAAAAGAATTCTCCCAAAAGATCACAGCCAAGTCTGAGGAGCAAGTTTCAGCATGGAACACAGTGGCTTCTTCGACAGAAAGGATTTCAGAGCTGAATAAGCTTTCTGACGAATACACCAAAGCTGCTGCTGATTGTGAAAGCAATATTCAAGCCTACCAAGCCCAAATTGCTGATCTCCAAAGAAAAATCCTCCGAGAAAAAGAACGCCAGGCCTCTCTTCAAAAACCAAATCAGGAAGCAATAGACAGTGAACTCCGGAAGGGGCTACAACATGCAGAAACAGCCCAACAACTTCACAGGGAGCTTGACGAAATGACTGTCAGCAAAAGCCTTTGTGAGCGTCGAATTCAACTCCAAAAGAAAAAATTCGACGAACTCAAAACCACATTCCTTCGACAGTGATTTTGTAATAGGACTTAGGAATTTTACTTGTTTTGGGATATTTTCTTTTAGCACTTTTTATATGTAATGCTATTTTACGCCATTTGTTTGGCGAAGACAAGTTTCCTTTGTAATTTAGTTTGTTCTTATTTTTATCTCGTGCAGTGTTGGTTTATACTTTTTTAAGTACTTCCCATTTATTTTCATCACTCTTCTATCTTTTTCTATTTCTTCGACTTCGTATGCACCATTGGAAAAAACTCTTAAAATTTTGAAAGGTCCTTCCCACTTAGGGGACCATTTTCCCATCACTCTGTCTTTCTTCTCCATGGGCAAGATCACTTTCCAGACTAAATCATTTACTAAAAAGGCTTTGAATTTTACTTTTTTGTTATAAAACTTTTCAACTCTCTCTTTCTGCCTTCTTATTAATTCTAAAGCACGCAACCGTTCTTCGTCTAAATCAACCAATTCATCCATCATCATACTCCAATAGATTTCAGATGGAATCTCATGATGTCTTTGAATTCGTATTGACTGTAAACAGATTTCGACAGGCAATACTGCATCATGTCCATAGGTTAATTTAAATGGGGTGGAGTTAGTTGCTTCCTTAGGAGAGGTTCGACAAGCCCAAAGGATTTGATCCAGGGTCTTATGCCAATTTCTGGGTTTTTTACCCACATGTTTCTTTATCAGGTTTATCACCACTTTGTTGGCTGCTTCGACCTGGCCATTTGCTTGGGCATAATAAGGTGTCGAAGTCAACAACTTAAAACCTGTCTCTCTTGCAAATGCTTGCATATTTCTGCCAGTAAACACAGATCCTTGATCAGTGGTTATAGTCTCTGGTATTCCAAATCTATACACTATGTGTTTCTGGATGAAATCTATGACTGCTTCCTGATCTACATTTGTCAAAGGTATGGCTTCAATCCATTTAGTGACATAGTCTACTCCTACTAAAATGTACTTCTGCCCTTTTGAAGAAGCTGGTCGAATCTCACCAATCAAATCTAAAGCCCAACCTCTGAATGGCCAAGGCTTTATAATAGAATGTAACTCACTTGCTGGCACATGAGGTATGCCTGCATGGATTTGACATTCCTGACAACCCTTTGCGAATTCGACACAATCTTTCAACATGGTTGGCCAATACATTCCTTGTCGAAATAATAGCCATTTCATTTTATGTCCTGCTTGGTGGGCACCACATGCACCACTGTGTACATTCGACAAAGCTATGTACGCTTCAGTCTCTCCAAGGCATTTTAGTAGAACTCCTTCTGCAGTCTTTTTAAACAGTTCATTTCCAAAGAGCACATAACTTAAGGCTCTGTACTTTATCTTCCTTTCGACTGTTTGATTTGGATTTTGCAAATAATCTTTAATGGGTTTTCTCCAATCTCCATCCTCTAGATTACCCACATTGAAAATCTCAAAGTTTTCTTGATCACCATATCCCAATCTTATTGTCTCCAAATCAGATGGGGACAGCTTAGTAGATAAAACTTTTCCTCTCACTTCGACAAACTTCAACAGATTTTCTTTCGACACTTTATACCCTGAAGCCAGCTGGGCCAAGTCATTTGCTTCCTGATTTTCTAATCTGGGGATGTGTCTAAAAACTACACTGTCGAATCTCTTGAGGAGTCTGTTGGCTATCACAAAGTACATGATCAAATTTTCTCTGACACATTTGTACTCTTTCGTCAGTTGTTTTATCACCAATTCAGAGTCACCCATTATTTCGACCTCTGTTGCCCCCAGTTCCAACAAGATTTCAAGTCCAACAATTAAGGCTTCATATTCTGCCTCATTGTTTGAACAGAATTCTTCTATTTTGTACTTGAACTTTGTTGGAACTTTATTGGGAGAAATAATTAACACCCCAACACCTGTTCCATTTTTATGACTGGAACCATCAAAATATAACCTCCAAGGCTCTTTTTCGACATAATTTGTCTCCTCTCCAAGTATGGAGTGGTCAGCTATAAAGTCAGCAACTACTTGCCCTTTAACAGCTTTTAGAGGCATATATTTTAAAGAATATTCAGTTAAGGCTAAAGCCCATTTTCCAATTCGACTATGTAAAATAGACTTAGACAACATATGCTTTATTACGTCGAAATGAGAAGATATATGTACATCAACGGGTTTTATATAATGCTTTAATTTCATACAAGAGAAATATACACATAAACATAATTTCTCTATCATGCTATACCTAGTTTCAGCATCATTCAAGACCCTGCTGAGATAGTAAATGGCTCTTTCGACGCCATGTTCATCTTCTTGACAAAGCATACTTCCTAATGTTCTGTCAGATGCTGATATGTAGAGCCTCATGCTTCTTTTTCGACAAGGAGATATTAGGACTGGGGGATTTGCCAAATACTCCTTGATCTTGTCGAAAGCAACTTGTTGCTCTTGCCCCCAAGTGAAACCCTCTTTCTTCAGTCGAAGCAAGGGTGAGAAGGCCTGAGTCTTTCCACTAAGGTTGGAGATAAATCTTCTGAGGAAGTTGATTTTCCCTAGTAGAGACTGCAATTCCTTCTTTGTCGATGGCGCTTTTGCTTCCATTATTGCTTTAGCTTTGTTTTCATTGATTTCAACCCCTTTTTGTGGACCACAAAGCCTAAGAAATCCCCAGCCTGCACACCAAAAGCACATTTAAGAGGATTCATTTTCAAACCAAACTTCCTCATCCTTTCAAAGACTGTCGAAGATGGTTAATATGGTCGAAGCCTGAAGCAGATTTAATCACAATGTCATCTATATAAATTTGCATAAACGTTTCAATGAAATCGTGAAAAATAGAATTCATAGCCCTTTGGTAAGTAGCTCCAGCATTTTTCAAACCAAAGGGCATTACTACCCATTCATATGTTCCTATTGCTCCTGGACAACGAAAAGCTGTTTTTGGAACGTCTCTTCAGCAATAAAAATCTGGTTATAACCAGAATAGCCATCAAGCATACTTAAATACTCATGGCCTGCTGCAGAATCTACTAGCATTTCTGCTACTGGCATAGGATACTCATCCTTAGGGGTGGCTGAGTTTAGATCTCTAAAATCAATACACACCCTTAGTGTGCATTTTTCTTAATCACAGGAACAATATTAGCAATCCATTCGACATACCTTGTTGTACGGATGAATTTGCATTTTAGAAGTCTTTCGACCTCTTCTTTGATCTTCGACAGAATTTCAGGTGCAAAGCGTCTGGGGGTCTGTTTTATTGGCTTCTTCCCTTCCAGAATTGGCAACTTCAATTCCACCAAACTTCTGTCTAAACCAGGCATTTCGTCATAATCCCATGCGAAGCAGTCTTAAACTCATTCAGCAGCTGGATTATTTCGATCCTGAGTTGAGGATTCAACTTGGCACTGATGTAAGTGGGCCTTTTCTCTGCCCCCAGTCCTAGATTAATCTCCTCTAAGGGATCCTGTGCCACCATTTTCATATTGGTGGAGGTTGGATCCTTTTCGAACCCCAAAGGTTCGTCATCATAAATGGCATCAAGTCTTTGGTTCTGCCATTCACCATTTGAGTCTTCTTCAAAACTCTGATTTGCATGTTGCTCCTCAATATTTTCTTGAGGGTGTTGTCCTTCGACAACCTGAGTGCTGGCTTCGACAAGCCATATTTCTTACTTCAGCCTCAAGGGCCGCTTTGTGTTGTTTTTCGGACTATATAAGCCGAAATCCTTTCCATTGCTGAAACTTCAGTCATTTTCACTGAATTCACTTCCCCATCCAGTTGGGTTGACATGGGCAGTTCCCCAAGTGTAATTTGTTTCCCCAATTATTTCTTTATCCCACTGGAAACCATGTGTAGGATGGAGGTACATGGAACAGTAAGCGTTGTCGGAAGCTGTCAGGTCGAAAGCCGCAGGATTGCATGGTGCTATATGGGCTAGGTTCTTGTCGAAGTTACGACTAGTGATATTGTTCACATCAGCTGTGAAGTAACTCTGATCTGCTTCAATGTTTTCGACAATCCCATCTGGCCTCCAGATTGCTATTCTTTGATGCATGGAGGATGGCACAGCCCCAATCCCATGGATCCATTCTCTTCCCAACAGCAAGTTGTAATTTGCTTTTGATGCTATCACCACAAACATTGTAGGCCTGGTGATGGATCCTACAGTCAAGTTCAATTGTATTACTCCCAGTGTTGTTCCCACTTTACCTTCATAGTTGGACAACACCATATTGTGAGGCTTAGTGTCGGAGTCATCTTTTCCAATTCTCCTTATCATGTAATGAGGAATTAAATTTACAGCTGCTCCGCCATCTATCAGAATTTTGTTGACACCTACACCCTCTACCTTTCCTTTTATGAAGAGAGGCTTTAAGTGAGCCTTCATTGCATCATCTGGCTTTTCGAAGAAGGCATTTTGCTCTTCGACACAGCCATTGTTCATTATGTAGTAGCATACAGGCTTCAAGCTTATGCTATCATCCATCATGTCATCCTCTTCGTCTTCGACTTCCATTATCCTGTCGAAGTCTCTGGGCAGTACAGAAACCACATTGCAAGTTACGTCGAAAGAAGCATCTGATTCTGAACCAAATTCATCTGTGACTTCTTCGTCCACTGGCATTCTATTGTTTGTTTTCTGCACCTCTGTGGTGTCACCAGATCTATTCTTCTGAATGATTTCTTTTTCTGCCAGGGGCATTCCCTTGTTCGTAATCTGCACACATTTGCTTGATTCAGCTTCCTTCTGCCCAACCTTTTGGTATTCTACAGTTTTCTTTTCAATTTTCTTCTGCCTTTGGAATCTTCTCCATTGGGATCTGGACATAGGATTCTTCCCTTTGTAGTTTTCAGAGACGTATTTTGGCTTTGCCTCCTTTTTAACTTCCATGGAAGGACCCCTGTTCACTTCAAAACTCTTCCATCTCTTCTGACCTTGGACATCCCTTATAGGCTGAACCCATTTGTCATCATTTGGCCTGTTGGATGGTTTGTAAGTGTTGAAACGTCTTTCTCCGACCCCTTGACTGTGATGCTCCCCTCTTCTTGGGTCGAATCTTTCGTTTCTGGTTGGTGGGACTGTTCCCCAATTTCTTTTCCTCTGGGTCTTTTCTGCTGCTTCCAAGTCATCAGCTGCTTTCTTGTCGAACACAGCACTGCATCTTGGGCAAAGCATGACTTCTGCATTCTTCCTTTGACACCTCTGGATGAATTCAACCAGACTCTCGTTCTCTTCTGGGTAAACCAGCTTCTGATGCTCCTCTTGACGCTTCTTTCCCTTGTCGACGTCTGGTCCTCCCTTTTGAGTGATTTCCACCATATGAATCCCAGCACTCTGTTCAGTTGTAATTTTCAATTTGTTCATTTTTTCGACTAGCATGATTTCCTCTGGGATGTCCTCCTTTGACTGACTAACATTGCCTTTTGGGTGTAAGCCCTTATAGATGTATTTGCAGCAATGTGCAACCCTTTCGACAGGATGTTCTTCATTTTTGGTGGTATCACTGTTCATTTGTTTGACAGTGAGGGAATTGTCATCAGTCCCTGGTGTTTTAATCTCCTCTTGGTCAGCATCTCTTTCACAGTTTTTCTTGTTGAAGCTTCTTCCCACTTTGACTGCATTTCTTCCGTTGAAACCTTCAGTGGTCTTAGTGGCATTCTCACTGTCGAAGTCTTCAGAAATTTTGACTTCTTTTGCCTCAGCCTGGCCAGCAGAATTATCACCTTCTTCCACCACATTGACATGGGTGTCGAAACCCTCAGCAGCTTCTGTCATGGTGAAGTTGGTGTCGAAGCTTTCAGTAACTCCTACCATTTCAGAATTTTCTTCTGCCATGATCTCCATTTCGACCACGTTTACCATTTCTGGCTCAGCATAATTTGCCTCCACAATCTGCATGGGATTGGAGTCAATCTTCATCTGCTGCTTGCCTTTGTCTCCAAACTTCAACCTTCCATTTTGGATTGCATTTTGGACAAGATCCCTGAAAAGGTAACATTGAGAAGTTTTATGACCCAAGAAATTATGGTATTTGCAAAAACCTCTCTTTTTCTGTTGGTCTATAGGAGGCTCTTTAGTGCCTGCTGGTTTTATTAACTGACCATCTTTGACTAGTAAATCAAATATCTCATCACACTTGGTGATGTCGAATGTATAGGTTCTTTTAGGGAACCTGTCATTCTTTTCCATTTCGACTGGACTTTTTCCATTCGACGGGGCTAAAACTTTACAAGAATATGGAGGGCCTTGCTTTAATTCTGCAAGATCAATTTCTTGCTGGTCGAAAATGACTGGTTCGTTTTCGTCGTAATCATCTTGAACTATTCCTACATAGGCCACTCTTTCCTTCTTGTTTTTATTTGATCTAAATTTCTCATTTTTTAGTCTTTCTATCTGCCTTACTCTGTCTGCCAGCTGTGCCATGTCTCTCAGATATTGGGTATCCAATTTTTTCCTTATGGAATAATCAAGACCCCCTGCAGCCATTTCGACTAGTTCTTGTTCCGGCACTTGCGTAAAGCATCTGGCTTTTAATAATCTAAACCTATTCAAATAGTCATCTATGGGTTCAGAAAATTTTCTTTTGACACTTGCCAACTCTTTCAAACTTATCTTGGTTTGTCCCATATAAAATTGTTCATGGAACAATCTCTCTAATTGGGTCCAAGTAAAAATTGAAGTTGGAGGAAGTGACGTAAACCAAGTGAAAGCGTTTTTTGTCAAAGAACTTGGGAAATATTTCATCCTTAAGTTCTCGTTATTAGCAATCTCTCCCGCTTCTATCAAATAACGTGCCACGTGTTCTATGGTGGATTCACTAGTATCCCCTGAAAATTTTGTGAATTTGGGGACTTTCCACCTTGGTGGTAACTCTTGTTGTAAGATAAATTCAGACAAGGGGGAAGTATAACTAGGCCTTTGTAATCCTACGTTTACTCCGTTTTGTGCCATTATTCTCTCCACCATGGTGGCAATATTATTTTCGACAGGCATGTTATTGTAACGCATTCTCTGCTGTAACACTTCGTCAGCATTTTGGTTTCTCTGGACTATTATCCTTCTTGGTTCCTGTCGAATAGGCTCTTCTACATTAGGCTGTTCGACCATCACCTCTTGCCCCCTGGGATTTTCCTGAGGGTTCCCTAAGGGCCTTTGGTTTATAGTGAGTTCCTCTTCGACAGCCCTATTGGCAGGATTCTGGTTTAATTGCATTCTTTGTTGTGCTTGTGGGACTCCAAAAAAATCAGCAATGCGTGCCATCTGTTCTGCCAATATTTGGTTTGTTTGGGTAGTGTTTTGTATTAAGGGATTGAACACGTCTCCCATTTGTTGTGTCAAAGCCTGCACCATATCATGATTGCTCTCATCCATCTGTTGACGGATTACTTGTGCAGAATGGTTTGTCATAGCGGGCATATGGAAACCTGGTGGAATTTGATTCATTCTATTTCCATTTCCACCATATCCTGATCCTTGCAATGGTGATGACACTTGAACCATGGCATCAGAGAATAATGGTGACGAATTATGTAGGCTTGCCATCATTGAAGTTGGCATTCCGTACGGTTGTTCTCTCCCAGTCAAAGGCTGAGAATAATTCAGATATGGCCTGACTGTATTTCCTCCAGGGGGAGGGGTTCCCAAGGGTCTGGCGTGTCCCATGGTGGAAGAACTAGGCGCATTCTGGGATCCTGAACCCGTTGGTATGGAATCCCCCAAAGGAGGCCTAATCTGTTCTAAAACAGGGCCAGACACTGGTATTGTTCCTGACGAAGGGATAGGATTGGAAACTGGAATGGTTTCGTCAGAAATATTTGAAGCATTTGGCAAGTTAGCCATGTTTCTTCTTCTTGTTCTCTTTGGTCTCTCTACGTCGGTTACGGCTAATTTACCGCTTCTAAGAATCATACAACGTAGCCAGGAACAATTTGTCTAAAAATTTCTATTAGATTTTATCAAATGCACTGGTCCCACCAGGTGTGCCAATTTGTTCGCTGTGTTTTCTGGCGAACAACCTCTGGTTAACCAATTTCTTCAGAAAGTTGGGTTACTTGCAGGACCAACCATACAAGTCCTAGGATACATGTGCATTTGGTTCTGTCGAAATACTCTTAGACTTTTGGTGACTAATTTGCGGTTTGTTTTATCAATATTGTCAAAGTATTAAGGACTTTGATTTTGCAAGTAACGAAAGTTTGAACTTAAAGATGAAATAAGGTTAAAAGTTTAAACAAGAACAAAGAAATGTCGAAAGGCTAAAAACTTGCAAAAAAGTAAATGAAATGTAAAATGACATGAACTTGAAGAAATAAACAAGTAATTTAAAATGACTTTGAAATATAACTGGTGTTTAAACGTACATTGTTCCAAATACTAGGCTCATTTTCTCTCACACTGGGTACTTAGAGCTTTTACAGGAATTTTGTACAAATTTTCACACACACATTCTAACCACAAACTATCCTATTTATACACAAACAAAATAACTGCTTAGAACGGAAAAACTATAACTAAACGACAAGTGTCAGCCTGCATGTAAATTTCTTCTCTGAAACCTCCATGTGTCCAACTGCCAAAGGTTACAACCTTTTGAAATTTGAATCTCTTCCTTGGTGACGAAACCTTGTAACTCCTCAAAACTGTCGAAACCCTTTTAAAGGAGAAAAAACTCTTCAGCACTTGCCAAACCTTATCTTCTTTTAACAAACTTCTTCTGTCGAAGCCCTCAGTCACACACTCTCCAAACTATTCTGCCAGAACATTATATCTATTTCTGTCGAAACAATGAAACTTTAAAACCTTGTCAGCAATTCTTGGATTCTCCTCCTGATGCTATCCTTCGACAAAGATGACCTTAAAGCCTGAATTTTAATCTTGTCGAAATTATGGTCTTGTCGAAATTATGGGTTTACACATGCGTGGGAAATGGATGCCTAATTATGATAGCCCATTTGTTGTGAAAACAATCTTCTCAGAAGGCTCATTAATTCCCACAATGATAGATGGTGAATAACATACTCACCCGATGAATTCTGATGCAGTACAAAAATATTATGCCCAAAAGAACCCGCTAAGTCGAAAACCCGAAAGGGGGGCTTAGGAGAAAAAAAGGGTGTCCCGGTGGATCATAACATATGAAGGAGATCTAGGCACAAGTTAGGGATAAAACGAAGAAAAAAAAGAGCTCGCTAAGTCGAAATCCCTAAAGGGTAGCTTAGGCAAAACTAGCCCCTCGGTGGATTGAAAACTCGAAAGGGCAATCCAGGAAAAAGTTAAGGGTAAAGGCATTTCACTGCATCAGATGGTTGTCACCTCTGCAGAAGATTACATAAGAAGTTCGTTTCAACCACTCTTGTCAGAAGCGAGGTTTTGGAGAACTCTTAGTCAGTAGGGCTAGATTGTCATTGGATTCAATGTAACCTTTTTCCTGTTGCTATTTTCAAATTGTAAATATTCCATGGAGCTTTTCCATTTGCAAGCTACCATTCTTGAATAAAATCAGATTTTGGGCCATTCAACTGTTTGCAATTTACTATTTTCTCTACTTTTTCTTTGTTATACAAAACATTATTTATTCGTTAGTAATGATTTTGAAAGCAAAGTTTTGAATTAAAAGCGATTTTTGAAAACTTAACAAAACATAAAGTTTTTTTGGCTTCTGAAAAGGATTCAGTGGAAATCATGTGTCTCCAGGAAGTCTTAAGATGGCAGAAGCCTTGATGTGCTATCTCAGCATGCTTCCCCATTGAAACTCAAGCTGACTTTATTTGTTGGGTAGTTCCTTCAATGGTGTGTGGTTACCAAGATTGAAGACAGTCTCCCCAGTATCCTCTATACAGTGCAATTTTTAATAATGTGAAGATTCATCCTCAATGGAGTCATCTGGTGTCTCTACTAAAGTTACACTACCATTTCCAACAAGTTTTCTTGAGCTTTATATTTCCCAAGTGGAGTGGGTTTATTTCTCAATGGGCCTTTGGGCACCTTGTTCCCTTGAATTCAATGTGATTCCTTATTTCCCCGACGAAGTAGATATGTTTATCTATCTTCCCCTTTGAGTCTCTGGATTCCTTGTCTCTCATTAGAGTCGGCTCTTGCATATCATTAATCATTAGCGTCATGCCATATCATATGCATTTATCATGCTTCCAGATCTTTGGTTGTCACCAGCATCTTGTCTGTTAAGTCCAGTTGTCGCTGGCATCCTATGTTTTAGATATTTGGTTGTCACCAATTGTCTCTACCCCGGCTGTCACTAACGTGTTCTTTAGATTGTAGGTTGTCGCCTGTATCCCCTTGAAGTCTAGTTGTTACTAGCAGTCTCCGGTGAAGGTTCAATTGTTATTGGCACTCGCTGTATATCCAATCACTATTAGTACTGTTGTCTAGTATTCACCAGTCTCCCCTTCGAAGTCTAGTTTTTACTAACAATTCTTTTGATTTTGTTTGTCTGGTTGTTATCAGTGCTTTCTGTGAAGTTTAGTTATTACTAACACTGTTGTTTTCAAGTCCAATCGTATTGACATCTGTAGGTAGTTGTTATCAGTTTATGTTCATATGGTTGTTACCAATATCCTTGTGAAGCCCAGTCGTTACTGGAATTTTTTTGAAGTCCAGTGGTTACTAGAATTGTTGAAAGTCCAATGGTTATTATCATTCCTTGTAAAGTCCAGTGGTAACTGGCATTGTTTAAAATCCAATGGTTATTGGTATCTAAAGTCCAATGGTTATTGGCATTACCTAAAGTTTAGTCGTTACTGGCATTGCTAAGTCCAATGGTTATTGGCATTATCTTAAAGACTAGTAGTTACTGGCATTGTTTAAAGTCCAATGGTTATTGGCATTATATAAAGTCCAGTATTTACTGGCATTGCTAAGTCCAATGGTTATTGGCATTATTTAAAAGTCCAATGGTTATTGGCATTGTTTTCTAAATCCAATTGTTATTGGTATTGTTAATTTGGTTGTCACCAGTCCGCTTAAAGTCTAATTGTCATTAGCACTATTTAAAAACCCAATTTTTATTAGTAGTGGAGTATTTGGTTGTTACTAATCCTCTCTTTGAAGTCCAGTAGTTACTGGCATTATTAAAGGCAAATGGTTATTGACAATTTTACCCAACTCTGTTATATTTTGATTGTTGGTTGTTACCAACGTCCCCCGTGAAGTCCAAATCTTATGGGAAATTTCTAAGTCCAACTCACTTGTCATATTCCAAATTTAGACTCATCATGTTTTCTTTTCATGTCGTTTCCTAAAGATCACGTTTGAACTCTTCACTTTAAGGAAATTCCATGTTTTGTTTGGTCTCTTGTTAGAAGATCATTGTTGTCTTGTTTAATTCTCTTGTCAGAGGTCAACTCGTTGTTTAATTTGATCCCTAGTGAGTTGTTACTTATTATGGTGACTTTCTATTTGTTTGCTTCTGTTGTCGTCTGCATTTTTTGCATTTATCATCTCATCATATTATCATGCTAGAGTTCATGGAATGTCAGCATTTATGTAGTTTCTCTTGTTCTTGGCATAAGCATTGCATCTAAGGCAAAATTTCTGGTTTTCTATATTCAAATACCTTGCACCTTGATCTTATGAGGATATCATCACTCATATCATCCGGTAAAGCTATTTAAATAGGGGCAACTGTCATACCCAAAATTTTATCCCTTAGATGTCATCATCTTTTGCATATCATCTAGGTCCGTTCATGCATAGCTAATCAAGTTATTAGATTTTATTTGTTCTGTCTCACTTGTGAATCGGGGTTCGTTTCAAGAGGCTTCAGGCAAGCAGTTTCTAATACTTATAAGAACCTATTTTCCTCAATAATCAAGTGTAATTTGGTTTCATCATGAGTTCTTCGAGGCTCAGGTCTTGCAAGACTGAATCAAGGATCAGGCAAAGGTTGTCAGGTCGAGGGTCTATGCAGTATGGTTTAAAACTCTATGGAAGTTTGACCTAATCTTGGTTAAATAAGTGATTTATTTTAGCATAAAGTCTTTGCTTCATCAGTGTGCACTCAAAGCACGAAAATTAAGGTTTCTTATCCTCTTCTGTTCAAGACGGGCATGTGTCATGTAATTCAGTTCACTTGAGGCCATTAGTTTAAACACATGTAGTTTTGTTCAGTTCAATTGGACGTGATCTTGATCTTTGGTTAGGAAAGAGGAGATTGTTTCGATCTCAAGTAGGATTGGGCATAGAACACTGCTTTATATCTGAAAATCATCATACCAGAGTTTTGTGCAAGTCTAAGTCATCTGATGAAGTCAAGTTACATAGTTGTTAAAGAAGTCATGACACTTGGTACACTTCAAGTTGTTTACAAGTGCTAATTGTGTGGTTCATGTCCTTGTTATTGATCGAAGGAGTTGTCAAGTTTATTGTCCAATTGAAGGCTATGTTAAAATGGATTCAAGTTTGTGATGTTATTAATCAAAATTTGATTCAAGGAGGATCTTCTTTGATTGTTGCATTCAAGTTCATTTGTTGAGGTTTTAAGTATTTTTCAAGTGTGGAGGCGCATTATAAAACCTTTTCATTACTCATATCCGTTTTTGATAGCTATTATACAGCTCACAAAAATCCATTTCTACCAATATCCATTCAATTACTCATTCTAATTATCTAATTTCTTTTCCTTTTCTTTAATTATCTATATCTTATCCATTCACTTTCAATTTCTATCAAATATCCATAATAGTTATTGTGTCCATACTTTTTTTTCATTATCCAGTTTTCATAAAATTGGAAAAAGAAAAAAACAAAAGTAATAATAATAATAATGGTCCAATCCATTTTTTTCCTTTTGTAAGCCCGTGTTACAAGTATTACCACCAAGGCCCATTTCATACAAAGAAGTCCTAACTCATTTTTGTCTCACAAAATTTTACAAAAAGAAGGAAATAATATAGCCATGCACATAAGACCAATATTCTATTCCATGTCCTTACATCAACAAGGACTTCACACTCACAATGCTCCAAGCCTGTGCATTCCTACGCAAAACCAGTAATCACACTGCACCTCACCTTGCTCAAATTTTGCAACAAATGGACCTGCACATAAAAAGTATTTCCTGCAACAAACCTTGAGTTAAGACAACAAACAACAGTTGCAGACCTGTACTTTGAGAGCTACAAATCATCAACCACAAGACAAATTTTTTGGGGTACTGAGAAACTTCGTAAACAAGTTTTGATTTCGATTAAAAAGAGAAGAAAAACAAAACCATAGGAAAAAAACGGGAAGGAAAAGAGAAGGGTAGCAAGAAAAAGAAACACGGTGACATTCGTTCGCAACCAGCTTTGTACTCTCAAACATCAACAACAACAATTAGTTTTCAGAATTGTGAAGAAGAACAGAAAGGAAAAAAGAAGTACAAGCCAATGAATCAGATTTCATACCTTTGTTTCCGCCTGTCGTCGTTGTCTAAACTCCTACTTTGAACTCTAATTTCATGTTGTGATCATGGCAGTTTATAATTTGACTCTGTTTTGTTTCCAATATTTTGCTCTTATTCATTGATACGTGACATGGTATCCCTCTTTTTTTTCTTGAGTGATTTCCTTGAGTTTTATGTTGTTACTTTGAAGTTTCGGATGGCAACTTCGCCGATGACGCATTAGAATAAGGAGGTTAGAAATCGATTGAAAGGTGATTTCTGAAAGAACCATACAACGGCAGTGACCTCATCCAAAAACCGCGACGAAAAGGCTCACTGCTTCCTCCAAAATATGCTTTGTCACCACCATCAAATAGCCTTCAATTTCCAAACTTCCATCTTGCCTTAAACTACACAACCAACCAAAAATACATAATTTGAACATAAATCAAAACCACATCACCACCCCAAATTCACCGTCGTGAATTCCAACCTTGAATCGAAACCGTCATGAAAGAGGAGCATTGAGCGAAACGGAGATCGCGAAAGAGAGACTGAGGACATAAATCCAGAAAGATCGTTTGAGATATGAGAGTAATTTTTTTGTTGAGTGATGAAGAGGTCGTTCAGTTTATAATGTGCAAGTAAAGCGATTAGAACGTATGAGTTTTTTTTTTTTCTGCTTATTGCAGTTTCGCTTACTTAGAAAGGAGAGGTATTTTGAACGACTGAAGCAAGAAAGTAGAAAGACTAGGTTTAGTTGCAACGGGTAGGTTCATTCCCCTTTGACCCACCTAGCCCACGACCCGCGCCCAGTTGTCTGGCCTGACTTGTTTTTAGGCCTCATTTTGTTTTCTCTCATCTTACACCCTAACACGGCCCAACACACCTCCTTTTTTAATTTTTAATTTTATTTTTAATTAATTGTTTACTTAATTAGTTTAATTGATATTTATCTTATTAATTAATATTTTATTATGCTTTATTGTTTTATTTAATCCTTAAAATTTTAATTTGCGTTTAAAATTGATCATTTTATTTTGTGTTTAGATTTTTTTTTATTAACTAATTTCTTTAATTCTAAAAAAAACACAAAAAGAAAAAATGTTTAATTACTTATTTTACATATTTTCATTTAATACTAATTAATTATTTTCTTAGTTAATTTTATTAAATGTTTATATTTAATTTAATTAATTAAATTTGTTTCTTTAATTCTGAAAATCCAAAAAATGTAGGTTTACTTTGTTAATTTTTTAAATTTTGGTTAATGACTTTTCTCCTTGACTTCTGTATGATATTAATTTTCTTGGTTCTTATTTGGCCATGTGTTTTGTTATATTTGTACATATCATGACAATTTTTCCTTGTGAGTTTGTAGTGACTTTTTGTCTGATGTTTGCTCTACACCTACTTATTGGTTGTTCATAACCCTGATTCTGACATTTGAAGTTCTGTTTTGCTTTATTTTGGACACTGTTTTTGTGATGCCTAATTTGCATGATAATCTCTTCTTAACCTAATTCCAAAGGAAAATATTCCCTATTGACTACCATGTTACATTTAGGATAATTTAGTCTACCTCCGTACATATCTCTTGACCTTGCTAGAGTCATCCCCTTGGCCTTGTCAGAGCCATCTTATCTCTTAACCTAGCCTTAGTTTAGGGTTTGTTAACCCTATGTATACACTATTGTTGTAAGTACTTACTTCCCCACCTTTTAATATGGTTAGAACCAATTGGTCTTGCAACTTATAATTAATTTTAGAGTTTGTAAATTTTATGTGAGTATCATTGTTATGAGTACTCATTTTCCCCGTTAACTTTAGTTAAAATCAACCCTAGTTAGTTTTTCAACTTATACTTATACAATTTGTTAACTCTATGTGAGTACCATAGTTATGAGTACTCATTTTCCTTTGGAACCTTGACCACTGTCAAGAGTTCCTCACCCTAGTTAGGTGAACTACGAATGCTTTCATCCATCCTAGTTAGGATCCGTAGGCATGAGATGTGATGTCTTGGCGAGCATACTTTGTATATACCTTAGGTATTTACCTTAACACCTTTTTCTTAG
Source organism: Lathyrus sativus (assembly GCA_963859935.3). NCBI lineage: Eukaryota > Viridiplantae > Streptophyta > Magnoliopsida > Fabales > Fabaceae > Lathyrus > Lathyrus sativus. Next base: position 530,397,418 of record OZ012738.1, read on the forward strand.
CAAGCAAACTTTAGCATATCACAAATACTTAGAAGAGGTTGTTGTAGAGTTCTACATATACTTAGGATGCTAACACCTTCCCTAGGTATAACCAACTCTCAAACCTTAGATTCTCTAGCTGTGTTGTTACATAACACACTTAGGGTTTTCTTCGATTTTTACCCTTTCCTTTGGATAAATCAAAGCTCGATGGTGAACTTCATGATTTGTAATTCAAGTTAATTAATAGCTTGATATCTGATTCTCACTGCAACACATAATGATCATATGAGCCTCTTATGGGTATAAACGAGCTACCTGATTATAAACGAACCGACTTTAATAGACTTCGGGCTTTATAGGGTCGGACTAAAAAAGATTTTATTGAATATGAGCTCTAATTTTACTACTCAGATTTGTTAGATGAAAGTGACTTATCTAGAGGGGGAGGTGAATAGATCCCCAAAAAAAATTATTTTCAAACATAATGGCTAGCGGAAGTGACTTAGATCGATTTGTCTAAACCGAACCTCTATCAAAAATCTCGGATATTCATATATAAAAACCAATCAAAGATAATGATAAGTTATTCAACCAATAAGTTTCAATCATAAACTCTTAAAGTCTACTCAACAAGCAATGATATAATGATAAATCACACAAAAACACTATTGAGGCAAGTTATCGAACACCTTGTGTGCAATCGATTTTGTTTATAAATTTATATAGTTTTGTTGATCTTAAAATACAATCACAATCTAAAGGATTGTGATCGACTCAATAAAATGTTGATCAAATTATTTTCAAAAAATTTTCAAATGAATTAATCGCACAAATGATGAACTCAAAAATTTGCAAACAAAATATAAGAGAGAGAGAGAGAGAGAGAGGGAGAATGCACAAGAATTTGTTTAGGAAGTACTCCAATCGGCCTCGTTATAGATACGTCTGCCTCAATTCGAACTCGGATTGAGATAATGAAATTAACCTTACTTTGCAAATTGAAGTTTACAAGAGAAAAGTAGTAATGCAACCCTACAAATCATATGTTTGTTCTTGACCCTAAAACTTTCTCTTTGATCTTAGCTTGATCAAGTCACCTAACAATACCAATTTGATTCACCATCTCACACTACTCATTTGCAAGAACTGCAACTATTCAAAGTCTTCATTCGATCGAATCCAAATTGCGAATTGTTGTAACCCGAGATTTACCAAGACGATCCACCATCTCATGCCACTCCTTTACAAGAACCGCAACCCTTCAAAGAATTCACTCGATCGAATCTAACTTGAGTAATTTTGTTCAAAACTTTCAAATCTTCACTTTGATCTAGAAGGAAAACCCCACCTTGATTTTCTTATTTGAAACCCCCCAAAGATCTCAACCCAATTTACAATACCACAAGCTAAATTGGATTTTATCAACTTGATTCTAGATGGCACTCAAATAATGAATAATTATGTGTATTTTGTTTGTGTGTATGTATAAAACCAAGGTTGAAGAGGAAGAAAACTCTTAGTATATTCCAGGTTTCTTTTATGATTTTACACAAATCATTTAAAATGGAATGATGCATGTATGAAGTATTTATATGTATGCATGTTAGGAGGCAAAGGAATGCAAAATATTTGAAGAGAATTGTGAATTTTAGAAATTTTTGTTGCAAAGGCCGGCCTGTTCAACGCGTGTGTCGGCCTGTTCAACGCATGTGCTGACCTATATATGTCATGTATCGACCTGTAAATGTCATGTGTCGACTTGTAGAAGTGGCACATCTAATAGAGCCCACAAGCTTTAATAATGCAGTAAATGTGTCGACCTATGAAGCGAATGTGTTAACACATAGGAAAAAAAATTTCTTCTATGTTTCGATCTGAAATATGTATGTGTCGACCTATAGGTTGATTTTTCACCAAAAAAAATTGACACCTTTTTTATGCATGAAACCTTTTCCAACTTGTTTCCAATTGCTTTTATACTTCCTAATGCTAATATGCACATTGAGAATTATAGGATACCGTCCAATATACATTAACGTTAAAGTATCCTAGTTTTAAAATCATGCAAAATATATCTAACAGAAAGTTGCACTCATAATGCTCAATCATTTCTAGGTTGCATGCTACCTGATCTTAAACATACATATTCTTTAAATAAATTATATAATATATAAAAAATTTAAATAATATTTTTATTTTGCAAATAACTATGTAATCTCTGTAATAATTGTTAAATTTTAAATCTAAGCTAAGATTTCAAAATAAACCACATAAGTTAACAACTAATAATAAAAACAAACAACACATTATCCATACCAATCCATACACAAACTTAATTCAAATTATCTAAAATAAAACATAAATTATCCAACATAAACAAATTTAAGTTTTCGAAAAAAATCATGTACCCAACATAACACAAAATAAATTTAAATTGTTTACAGAAGTTTTAAGCTATCAAACTTAACAAAAAGTTAAACTACATTTAAACAAAGTACAAAATAATCTTAACTCTACTCGCAACAAAGTCAATTGTTTTATTTAGTCACATTCACATGTTTCAATGTATTGGATGCTTCTTCACTTCCATCATCTTGATTAATATTGTTGGCATCACCAAATTTTACGAAATAAAAAATAGTATTTAGAAAATATACATTATTTAAAATATGAGTGATTAAAATGTAACATTGTGAATCTATGATATAATAGGTATCTACATGAGAATAAAATACAATAGATAGCACATATGAATAATATGTCTCACTTTTAAATTAGGTAAAGAAAAAATCATCTAAAGAAGTCAACAAGTTTACCTTCAAAACTATAAAATTAATTATGTGCGCACACGAGAGCTTGAGTTGATTCTTCTTTCCTTAAAATTCCATAATTGTTTAAAACTTAAGACTCAATGCTAAAAACAAATTCATATGCCACCATGATTATTTGAATACTTAATGTATCACAAACCATTTTTTCAATTTTGGGACATTTATGACTTTTTTCCTTCAGATAATCCAAGATATCAAAACCAACCAATGAGGGCACCCTTTACTCGTCTAAATAATGATGAAGTTCAAATTTTCCACCATTTCTACTTAATTGGTTTTCACGTTCTTCGAATTTCTATAAATTATTCATACAAACTATTCTGTTTTGGAACAAAAAATGAGAGGATGAACGACGATGATGGCAGATTGCTACTTTTGGTGTGGTGGAGTGGAAGAATAACGAACTAATTATTTGTTAGTTGTGATTTGAGGAGAATCGTTGGATTCACTTGTAGTTGAGATCTTCTGTGATCATTAGGATGATAATTTTCGTGGGCTTGGAAAATTCTAGAAGGAGTGGGACCTCTACTTGGTAGTCGGTTGGGGTCGATGTGGTCGGCCCAAAATAGTTGCCCTCCAAGCCCTTGCTGGTGTGCAGATAAGATGGAATTTGATACTTCAGCCTCAAATTCCTACCACTCTTTGGTAACCTCAAAATAGGAGAATGAGAAACATTTTTATTTTCTTTAGGAAGTTTTGCATTTAAGGCACCATACTTCAAACGTCTTTTTGGAGGTATCAACATTACAACTCTTGGAAACCGAAACTTTTGAGTGTTCTGTGTGAGTGATTAGACGTGTTTGGTGAAGCCTCTTTGAATTCTAGAATATAATCTTCTTTAGAAGGATAAGTTTATTTTTCTTATGAGTCTTTCTTTTCAAGTCTACCAGTTACCTTCTTCCTTAGCGTTTCATTTTCCTGTAACAGGAAAGTTAGTGCAATATGAGCAAGAAATCACATAAAAGTATTCACAATTACCAGAAGGATACTTTATTTTCTTGGGTTGATCCTATTTACTCTTTCACTATTTATGTTTTTGCTAGAGTAGGTGGTCTTGACGACACTTTTACAGAAGTTAGTCTGTTTCCCGATTGGGGAATTTTAAGTCCTTTTGAGGACAAAAGAATATGCGGTAAGTATGACACTTACGAAATTCCTTTTGATGAATGCACTTTTTCCACCATGAGCCTTCGTCTCCCATTCACTATCATTGAGATAGAGGTTATAAAACATTTGGCCATGGCTCCTTCACAACTTCATCCTACATGTTAGGCATACATGAATGTCTACCAATATTGGTACGAACATTTAAATGGAGAAATTTATGTGGTCCTTTTATTTCATATATTTGGATGTCGTCATGACCCGACATCTCACACTAGGGGTAGAGGATTTAGTCGACTATTCAAGACTTTGTACCTCTTCCAAAGCTTCAGTTCATTGAGAATTGGTTCTTTCTAGTAACCCTCGTCATCCCTAAAGCTCATGGTGCAATTTGTGATATCAGTAGTGGAGTGGGGGGAATATGTGTCGACTTATTCATCAAGTATTGGATTGAGGGTCACTTTCTGCTGGAGAATCATCTTTACGTATATAGTCATAAGGATCTCCCTAGTTAGGCTCGGTACTAGACGGACAAGTTAATAAAGTTTATAAACAATATAGGATATAAAGGAGGATGTGTTCATGTAAAGGAGGTAAAAAAGAAACCCTTAAAGTTCCATATTAATGTCTAACTGCACATAAGAGCCCGCTCTTAGGAAGATAGAAAAACCATCTTTGGTAAGCTACAAAATCTTTGTGTTTTTTATATTTCTGATTTGTATATCACTAACGTCTTTACTTTACCCATAATTATATGCAAAATATAGGGATAATGAAGATAACTTTTTAGCTTTTAAAGCAGAAAATATGGATGGTCAGGAATGACGACGCTGCAAAAAACTTGTCGAATTTACCGAATGCCTAAGGTCTGACTTCTCGCCCTCTACTGGGTGGATTTGGCTGTCATTCTATTGGGGTCGTCAACCTCCTCCTTTGAACAAATATTGTGATTATTTGGCTAACCTTTCTGGGTCTGTTATGGAGGAAGAACTGGGTACTTTGGCTTGGTATTCTCGATGTGCCTCAGCTGCTTTGGCACTTGGGGCGTCCAGTCACTACGATGCTTTTTGGTCCAGTTGGCACCGTGCTGAAAAGCAAAAAATGGAGGACAACGTCCGTGACCTGAAGCTTCAACGGGACAAGTATCTGCATGAAGTAAAGAAAGCCTTTACCTCTTTTTCAGGGGTGAAGAATGCTTTGCTTCCCTTGAAGCTCACTGGTTCTCTTTTCGACCAAGTGGTGCATCTGGTGTGGATCTGGGGTTCAAAGTAATTTAGAGTATGCTAAAAAATAATTAGAGTTCTTGCATTCTTATAATGCTTTGCTGACTTAACAGATGGTTGACTGTACGAGTAACACCCTTAAGGCTGATTTGTAGTCATTTGAAAATGCTTTGAAGCAAGTGGAACACTTCCACCTCCCTTTGACACTTTCCATGGAGAAAATTAGGCCGGATCAAGCAACTGAAGATGGCGAATTTATTTTCCAGAAATATTAGACTTGTCGGTGCCATCCTTCTCCTTTTTTATGTACTGTTTGTATAGTACTTTGTAATGGAAGAGTATGTAAAAATATTTTTGTATAGAATAAAATGCTTTTAGTTACATTGCTTGAGATGCATTTGTATGGTCCTAAGTGCATGGCTCTGAATCTTTGTGTGTTGGACAAGTGACTTCAAGAATAAGAGGGGGCGAGTTATAGTATTTAAAATTCGTGATTAATTTTATACCTTTCTCGATCTAAATCATATTAGTAATTTTGATAGAGTAATTTGCAGCGGAAATTAAATTATGAAAGTAAATTGCAAAATTTTAAAGAGGTAGGGTTAGAAAAATAACACCAGAGAGTTATCCAGGTTTTGCCAAACGTTGACCTAGTCCTATCCCCGAGAGTTCTTCTTGAGATTTTGACTATAAACTTTGAGTTTTTGAAGGTTGTGCCCACGAACCTTAATACAATATGATCTTGAGATTTTTACAGACTTATCTCCAACCAATGACAACTTTTATCCCATGTTAAGATAACGGACCATTTGAAGATTTGTGGATGATATCAATAACCAAAACAAAGCTTTTTCCAACAAAGCTTAATAACCCAAGAACAAAGATTTTATGACAAGTCTATCTCAAGAACCAAACTCAAACTCTTAAAGGTATCACACCCTTAAGAATGTAAATGACTAGCATGACCACTTACAAAAAAAATTTCCTCACAAGTAAATCTTCACTTACAAGCAATATGACAATTAGAAGTAAATAAAAATATTTTCTAATGACGAGGATATAGATAAGTTCCAAAGAAATATGAAAATGTTGATAAGTGGCATGATTTGAAGTGAGGATGTGACTCTCTTATATAGTTGGAAAAACCAAGAATGGAAATAACTCATGGGCCGAATTAATTATCTAATCGATTGACAAAACACTTTAATCGATTAGACAAATCATATATAATTGATTGGAATGCGCAAATATGAGGTTTTGGATATTTAGCCATTGCAAGTAATTAATGTGTTGTCCAGATCATTTTATTAATCAATTATCACTTTTCTAATCGATTGTCTTGATTCTCTAATTAATTAGATGGCTCAAAAAAGCTTTCCCATTCGATTAACATTATTGACCAATCGATTGGTTAGTTGAAAAAATGGTTTAAAAGGCTTGGATAACTTTTTGATCACTTGTATAGGCTTAAAAAATAATTTGTTAAGTTTAAATATATTTGAGAAAATATTTTTAGGTGTGTGTAAGAGTTGCTTTAGTACTTTTAAGCTATTGCCTTACTATTACAATACTTGGGTCACTCAGAAAGACAAGCATGACCAGACGAGTTTTCACACCTTTGTCAAAAACTTCAAGACTCTTGCTAGATTGTTTCTGATTTGTACAAGCACTTGATCTTGAGTCCTTTGAGGCATGAGATGTTTCTCTGGTTAGGTCAAAACAATCAAATATGAAAGTTTATGCCACCAACTTTACTCATCACTGTCGTTATCAAAACATCAGAGAGGATCTTTTGCGGGATTGACATGTTTATACCTGCAAGCACATAGATCCACATTCTCCTTATTTTTTATGATGACAACACATCTCTTAGTGGATGTGGTAAAAGAAGCAAACAAGTATATTGAATTTATTAACCCTCCCCTCTCAATTAAGCATATAGTATACTCTACTCTCTCTAAGAGTACACTTTTCCCCCTTTGTCATTATAAAAAAGGCATAACATAATCTAAGCACATAAATCTCATTTAAAATGAATAAGTTATCATATAGTTGTGAACAAGAGTTGTTCAAAGTAAGGAGTAATAAATAGGATATAATATTTTTCTATCCCCACAGAAGGTAGCATCCAACTTTGAAATCAACCAGTGGGTAAACTTTAGAGAACTTCTTCCCTTCGAACATAACTCAAAATTATTTGAAGCTTTCTAAATCAAGAGAGAATTATATCGTCTACTTCTTTCTTTCTCGGATTCTTTCCAATGGATAATCATTTTGTTTTAGGAAATGTTTTGGACAATTTCTTTTCACTCTCCTTGAGCCTTAGGTTAATATTGGACTCTAGGCATGCTGCATTTGGCACCCCTTTGTTAAAAAAACTTGAAACTCAACCATAGGTTAGTAGAAAATTTAATTGATTAAGCACTTAATAAATCACTTACTAGAGAATCAATGAGAGTCTTCCAATTTTTCAATCTTTATTAGTGTACTACCTCAAAGTCTCAAGGTAACTTGAGAAACTTTCCTTTTCGAGAAAATGACAAGCCACCGTCGGTTTTCCTTCTATATAAATTTTATTTATTAATTTATGTCAGGAATAATCGATCACTTTTCTCTCTAACTTTTCCTCATGCATCTCATAATGGTTTTTCATTGCATTCTTATTCCTATCCATAATTTTCCATTCATGTTTGTAAGCTTTTCATACAATCGTTTTTAAATCCTTTCCCTATTCCTTCCTAAATAAATCTCAGTTTTAAATCTCAATATCATTTTAGCTTTATAACAAATGGTCTCAGTGGAAGAGTTTCCACCTCCTCTCTTCTTTCTTAAACACTCCTTTCATAGGCAGTGATGGTTCGTAAAATAAGGTTTATTGGTTGTGCGTTCTAGAGAGGAGGGTGGCTCACATTCTTCTTCACAAACTTCCCAGAGAAGACTACGGAGTGGGAGCTGCGAAGTATCTTTTCATATTTTTCTTTGGTAGGAGATGTTTTTACTATGGCGAGGAGAGATGAAAGAAGGAATATGTTTTGTCGGGTTCGTTCTAAAGAAGTTTCCAGCCTAAGGTTGTTAGAGGTTCAGCTTTATAATGTGTGGCTGGGTAACTTCAAACTTAGGGTTAATGTGCCTAAGTTTGGCCATAGTTGTGGTAAGGTTTCACCGGCTTTAGAAGCATCAGGTTGTAGAGGTGAGATTGTTTTACACCCTAAGGAACGAGAATCATATGGTTAGAAGGAGGGTGGTGTGACTTCGAGCAAATACTTCGTAGAGGTTATGAAAGGGAAAGATGCATATTCTTCTTGTCCAGCTAAGGAATTAGTACTACATCAATCAATGGGAAGAAATATGGTCCAGTCATCGTTGATGACTATAGCATATGGACTTGGGTTAAATTCCTGAGAGCCAAGGATGAATCATATTATGTGTTCAATGTAACACCCTAAATGATCCACACGCACAATTAAATAAAATCAAAGTAATTATCCACAAAAGTTATATTTAGGATGTCACCTTTCAACAAAAACCTGCTCATATAAATAGATATGCAACACCTACTACTTTTAAAATTATTAATAGTAATAACAATAATGGAAGATTGTCTGAAATTTTAATTTTTATTGAAACAACGGAAAAATTTAGCATTAAGACAATTATTCAAAATAATATCATGTTTTCAAAACGATTATAAATAAACACACAAAGAAGATATCTAAAAATCTCCAACAAGCATAAAAAGGCAAATGTTCAAATACCCCAGTGTTACACATCAGAGCAGACGCTGACACTAAAATAAAATTGGAAGACTCCAGCTTCCGCTCACATCAACTCCTCTACTGCGAGTTATCTGCACGATGCCCATGAAAAGGAAACATTCAAACAGAAGAGGTGAGATATCATAATTATATAAAGGAAAACATGATAATAAGCAAGCAACAGATTAATTCATGCACATCACCCATTTCTCATAACCAACACAACAACCATCCAACACAACAACAACATCCAACATACATTTATAACATCCAACATATAACAATAACATTCAGCATACAACAGACATCAACCACAACAACCAATATAATCAGTATGCAACTGCAACGAGACTCACAACTCGACCCAATGCATGTGGTACCATTCGGTTCTTATTTCAGAACCCGGTCCTTTTTTCAGAATCACAATTCCCGTCAGAATTCCAATACATGAACACACAGGTTCATCGGCTCCAATTCTCGCCTCTTAGGATATTGAGCTCATAATTCGTTATCATCATCATTGATAACATCTCACTAATTCCATTCATCCCGACAATTAGCTAGTGACATACAATCCTCACTTCCTATGATTGATGCTCACAACAACAGACCAATCTTCCAACATCATGAATTCATGCAACATATTAAGCATGCAACAAAAATAACATCGAGTACAATGACCAACACCTCCATAGTCATGTACTCCGTCAATACTAGCCATCATGCTCAACATACATATTGTAACAACTCAACAACAACAATTTACAATATAACAATCAATAACGATACAATTCAGATTATGTTACGCTATAACATAAACACTAAAATTGCATTTAAGCCATCACACAATAAAATAACCAACTTCTGTAACAAATACCATTTTCAAAAGGTAGTTCATCGTTTTATCTTTTCAACACTTCGAATGTCACTCGAATCAGACATTCGGAACTAAAGTTATGAATTTTCAAGTTTTTCCAAAAATGTTCCCAGTGTAACCGGTTACCATAATTAGGGTAGCCAGTTACACTCTGTGTAACCATTCACACCATGCAAAATTAACACAGGGTAACGGGTTACTTAAATCAGGGTAACTGGTTACACCCTGCCAGAATTCCCAAAAATGCAATTTTAAGTAGTGTAATCGGTTACCATTATCAGGGTAACCAATTACACTATTGACAGAAGCACTTTTCTGCAACTTTTCAAAACCAGAATCACTTTTAAGTCAACCCCAAAACTCCATTTTTATACCATTCGATTAACAAATATTTTTACCCCAAAAATCACTTTTCTAAACATCAAAACTTCAAATCTTTTCACAAAAATACTCATAACTTTGAGTTCTGACTCTGACTCGTAACAACATCAACATCATACAATCAAATCAATCACATGATTTTAGCCACGACAGGTGCAATAATGCAACATTCTAACATCAGTCTCAACATCAACATTCCATGCATGATTTATCAAGAATTCAATCAATCATAAAATCATCCAAAATCACGAATAGAGAGAAGAAAACAAAAGCTCTACATGGCCTAATCTACCCACCAATCATCATGTTAATCCTTAGATAATTAGAACCTCGCCATGACCTTATAATTCTTTCGCAAGAATTCTTCTGTCTCAACAATGAAAGCCTCTTCTCCTAGCTCTTCCTTGCCCTAGCTCTCTTCTTAACTTTCTCTTGTTTTCACAATCAAAACAGTTTTGTCCTCAACTCCCTAAATTCGTATTCTTATATTATTATTATTATTATTATTATTATTATTATTATTATTATTATTATTATTATTATTATTATTATTATTATTATTATTATTTTCATCCAACAAATAATAATACTAATTATTTAATTCGAACAATATCAACCTTATATTATTTAAATAAATGATTAATAACTAGTTGTACTAATTAGCTTTATCAACCTCCCACCCATTTCTACTCAATTACTCTCACACCCCTCCACCCTTAGGATCTATTCTTAAGGCATCTACCTTTCATTACAGGGTATCCTAACATAATAAAACACATATAATCACATAATTTAATTACGGAAAATAATTAAAATAAAATGGGGCGTTATATTCAACATCTTCTGCATACCAGTACAAACTAAAAAAGAATCCAAAATTTTAAAGGTAAGAAGTGATCATGGAGTTGAATTTGAAAATGAGTCATTTGAACTATTTTATGAAAAACACAGAATTTTTATCCTCTCTTAGAACTCCATAGAAAAATGGAGTTGTAGAGAGAAAGAACAGATCTTTACAAGAAATGGCAAGAATAATGATCCATAAAAACAACTTACTTAAGTACTTGCAGGAAGAAGTTGTAAACACAACATGTTATGTTCACAATAGAATCTATATTAGACATATTCTAAAAAAGCCATCATATGAGTTGTTCAAGGGAAGAAAGTTTAACATATCTTATTTCCATAAGTTCGGATGTACCTGTTATATCCTAAACAACGAAGCCTAACTGAAGAAATTTGATGCTAAAGCTCAAAAGGGTATCTTTTTGGGATACTTTAGGCGCTCTAAAGCATATAAAGTGTATAACTCTGAAACCAATATGGTTGAAGAGTCAATACGCATTAAATTTCATGACAAAGAGCCTGACAGAAAAATGTTAGAGCTAGTTCAAATTTTTCCAGAAATTTGTGTATCCAAAGACACATCAGGAGCTAGAGGTCAAGAATCTGAAAGTTCAGAAGCAATCAACCCATCTAAAGATGAGTGCTCATAAGTCATAAGAACTCTAGAAGTTAATGATCCAGAATTTAATCCTACCTCAGAAGCTCATCCTGACAATGAAAAATCTGAAGAATATCAAGATAACTCTTTAGATGAGTCACAATCCAAGAAGACCTTTAAGTACAAGTCTTCTCGTCTAGAAGAGTTAATTCTTAGAAATAAAGATAGCCCTAGAAAGACAAGGTCTGCCTTCAGAGAAGAGCATTCAAGGATAAGACTACTTTCCATGATTGAACATATTTCTATTGATGAAGCACTTACTGATGATGGCTAGATTGTGGCTATGCAAGAAGAATTAAATCACTTTCAAAGGAATGATGTCTAGAATCTAGTATCGAAACCTTCATAGAATAACATTATTGGCTCAAGGATACAATTAGCAAGAAGGTATATATTTCTTCAAAACCTTCGCACCAATTGCAAGGTTAGAGGCAATCATGTTACTTCTCTCTTATGCTATAAATCATGATATCATCTTATAGCAAAATGGATGTTATTTTTAAATGGTGTCATTTCTGAAGAATTGTATGTCAAAAATCACCTGGGTTTGAGGACTCAGTTCACCCATATTATGTTTTCAGATTAAAGAAATCACTCTATGGACTCAAACAAGCTCTCAGAGCTAAGTATGAGAAACAAGGTAATTTTTTGTTAGAAAATGGCTTTTATAAAGGGAAAGTTAACACTACACACTTTAGAAAGACTCTTAAGAACAATATCTTAATTGTCTGAGTGTATGTAAATGACATCATATTTGGTTCAACTAATGATTTTCTTTTCCAAGAATTATCTAAGACAATGCAGGATGAATTTGAAATGAGTATGATGAGAGACCTGAAGTTCTTCCTTGGGATTCAAATCAATCAATGCAAAGAAAGAGTCTATGTTCATCAAACTAAATATACAAAGGAGCTTCTAAAGAAGTTAAATCTTGATGATTTCAAAATCATGAGCACTTCTATGCATCCAAGTTGTAACATGGGCAAAAAGGAAAACAACACCAAGGCTTGTCAGAAGCTATACAGAGGTATGATTGACTTTCTTATTTATTTAACAACTTCTATATCAGATATTTAGTTTAATGTTTGTTTGTGTGTAAGATTTGAGTCAGATCCTAGAGAGACTCATTTAATAACTGTTAAGAGGATCTTTAGATATTTGAAAGGAACAATAAAGTTAGGATTGCTTTATAATAAATCCCTATATTATAAGCTACTTAGATTTTGTGACGTTGACTATGCTGAGGATAGAATTGAAAGAAAATCCACTAGCGAAAGCTATCAATTCATAAGTGAAAACCTAATATCCTGGGCTAGTATAAGACAAGCAAAATAGATTTGTGCATAGCAGAAGCACAATACATCTCAGTTGGAAGTTGTTGAACACATCTACTCTGGATGAAATATCAATTGGAAGACTATCAAATAAGTGGAAGCAGTATTCTAATCTTTTATGATAATAATGTTGATATTTGTTTGACAAAGAATCTTATTCAACATTTTAGAACCAAGCACATAGAAATAAAACATCATTTATAAGAGACTATCTTTAGAAGGGCATGATAAATATATAGTTCAATGATACAAATCATCAATTGGGTGCTATATTTACCAAGCCTTTTGCTACCGAAAGATTTGATTTCGTAAAAAAAAATCTGAACATGCATTTTGTTAAGAATTAGTGCTTGCTTCTAGAATGGAGAATCAATTTCTGATGATGATCAGAAGCTACTATGGTCAGAAGCTATGAACAAGCTTTTGATGAATAGCAAGCAGCTGATCAATTCAGCCTATGATACTTAGAATTTGATTTTCCATCTCCGATAGCATATAAGTGGATTACTTGATGGTTAACATTTGTTCACTTATGTGTCAACTATCTGAAAGGTTTTCTGACACTTGGTTTATTTCTTGTTGGATAATAACTTATGGTTAATGATATACATGTTGTGAATATTGTGTATCTCTCCCAACTGTCATTAACTTATACTCTTATCTAGGTGTGTCTTTTCCTTTAACTTTATTTATGACTCTATACAATCTGACTCTGAACCAGTCAGTTCACAATGTGAAATAATCCTCTGATTCAGAAAATCCTTAGTTAAAGTTCTTCTAAGAATTTTCTATCTTCTGATCCTTGAGTTATATTAATAATGATTGTGTTATATTTGGGAATCATTGTTCATGGATAAAATTAAATTATATTATGTTTTCCATTTAATGATGTCTTTTACACTTTTGTGATTTAAATTCTTGATTGAATTTATTTTTGCTCACAACTCAATATTGATTGGAAAAGGCTAGAAAACAACTTGAAACTCACTCTTCTTGGTGGTTCAAAAGATATGGACGCAAGTGATAAATAGTGATAGAGGCAAGAAGAAAATAAAAAGGCATTTTTATTATTAAAAAGAGGAGGTACAAAGGCTGAGTTCCCCGTGGATCAAAACAAATTACATCATCTAATCTTCTCTAAATTGCTCAAGAAAATAAGCATGGTGGCTGAGGAAGTTTGAAAAGTCAAAGAGAAATTCATCAACATTTGAACCATAGTCAGATGGAGGATCCATACTTTTTTGAAGTCGTCTCTTCTTCTTCTTGGCCATAGATGATTTGCTCACCTTCAATGCTCTTGTTGATGAAATTGTTCTTGTTCTTGAACCTTTATCATTTTTGGATTAAAACTTAAGCATTCTTGCAGCATCCTCAGTAACTACTTTATTAACCTCACTTGGAGTGCCCTCTTTGAAATTTTTTAAGAGAATCACTCATGGTTTCTGAAGAAGTGTGATAAGTTTAGATGGAATATGATTTCGCTTATATCAAAACTCTGCTTTTATAGAGAATTTTCATTAAAGTAAAATCAATTTTTAATACTGTGCACCAATGATTATCAGAGAGCAATAAATTCATTATCTTCAAAACACGTCTCTCCAGACTTGACTGCTCCATTTCTCTAAAAGCCTAGCTGAAAGAAACTTCTTTGACCATCTTGATAAGTGCAGGAGTTGTTTACCAACTATTCTGATCAATTCTCAAATCTTTTATCTAAAAGGGAAATCAAATATGCTTTTAAATTATTTTTATCTTGTTCTGATTACATCCCAAACATGGTTCTTTTGAATTTCGCTTATATGACAATATTTTTCTTCAATATATTTTCTATTTCCTTATTTTTGTTGATGACAAAAGGGGAAGTAGATATAAAAGCATTTAAGCATCTGGATTGTGACAATTATTATCTTGCTTAAATTACGAAGAACTATATATGTGCTTTAAATGTTTAAAGTTAATTAACCTGGAATGGACTTAGGGGAAGCTTACAAACCTAACCCTACGGATAATTAGACTCATATGGATCTTACAAACCTCAAACCCTGCAGTTAACTAGTTAATTAATTATGAACCATTGTTCTTAAATAGTTATGGTTATCATCATCATAAATGGGGAGATTGTTGGAACAAAACTAGTTTGTCTCATATCCTTTGTATTTTGATAATAACAAAGTATTTAAAAAACAATAGGGTTACTAATGTATGTTCAAGTGACGAAGACCATAGACTAAAACTCATATGAAATCCAAGTACTAGTTCTGACTCTGAACATCTAAACAGAAGCGTGAAGATTATATTCTGATGTATCAGAAGCTGAAGAACAAACTTTGAAGAAGTCATCTCTAAAAGAAGTCAGCATTCAGACATTAGAGTCTAAAGGTATCAGGCTCTGAAGAACAAACTTTTGAGAAGTCTGCTTTTGGTGATCAGAACATGAGCAAGTTAAAGTGCAAGTGTTAGTTCTTGATTGGCAAGTATTTTGGTAAAACTAGAAGTAATCACAAGATGTCCTACAGGATGTCGTGACATCTGTCTGTCAGGAACAGCAGGTTGTTTTGTGCTCTGTAACAGGTCTTTTCTCATGATGTCAAACAAGATGTCTTGACACTCATGATCTAAACATTCTGTATGAATATGTGTGTGACCATATCTTTTTGTGTAAGCTAACTGCACTGTTCTGGTACAGATTCTGCGTGGCTTTCTACAGGCGTTTCTGATACATTGATTATGGATCAGAATTGGATTTAATTTGAAGATATTTTCAGAAGATTGTTTGAAGATTGAGAGATTGATTTGATTAGATCTGATTGATCAAATCAAATATGGATGATTGTTGCTATTGATGTAGATTGGAATCTTCTCAAATCCTGCTGTTATTGTTGCCAATGCCCAAGCCCATTCTGCATTGCTATTTAAATAGGCTGAAACCCTAGCTTGAAGATCGGTGAAGCAAGGATTAAAAAGTGTGTCCACCTGTTTAAGTTTAGGCTTCGTGTGTGTTAGTTTTGTGAGCCATTCACTCATTGTTTAATGTGTGAATTGGACTAGGTTGCTAATCGTAAATTGTCAATTATTCACTCAAAGCTTTTAAGCAAGAGTGTATTGTACTTGATTGAAGCTTTTAAGCAAGATCAAGTTGTGACTTTGAAGAGTGTCTTCTAAAGTCTTTTCTTTGTATTGTTTGTTATCACTGCTGTGATTGAGGGGGAGTGAGACGTGTCTCTTGTCTAGTGGATTCTAGGCAGAAATTGCATTGGGTAGAGATTAAGTGAGTTGTAAACTGGGAGTTTAGCTCTAAATTAATTCTACTGATAGTGAATTTCCTCCCTGGCTTGGTAGCCCCCAGACGTAAGTGTGGTTTCACCAAACTGGGTTAACAATTGATATGTCTCTTTACAAGTGTTTGTGTTTATCTTTGTTCTTATTATACAAATATTTGTGTCGGGAACATCTCCTTCGACATCTAATATCTGATATCGTAATTTCAATTGGTATCATAGCAGACATCCTGCTCTGGTTCTGGGTGAGATCTAGGGACGATACTTTCTAGTACCATGGACAAAGAAGGAGGACTTGTGAACAGACCACCAGTTCTGGACGGGAACAATTATGACTACTGGAAACCTAGAATGGTTGCCTTCTTAAAATCCATGGACAGTAAGGCATGGAAAGCTATTATCAAAGGATGGGAACATCCTATGATTGCTGATAAAGATGGAAAGGCTACAACTGAATTAAAACCTGAGGAAGAATGGACAAAGGAAGAATATGATCTTGCTCTGGGAAACTCCAAGGCCTTGAATGCCTTGTTCAATGGAATTGACAGGAACATATTCAGGTTAATGAACAACTGTGAAACTGCTAAGGAAGCTTGGGATATTCTAAAGACTACTCATGAAGGCACATCCAAGGTAAAAATGTTTAGACTTCAACTCCTTACAACTAAATTCTTGAGATTTTCAATGCTTTAAGTGCTCTTGGTGAAAAGATGTCTGAAGAAACGCTGGTAAGAAAAATTCTCAGATCTCTCCCCAAGAGATTTAACATGAAAGTAACTGCCATAGAGGAAGCTCAAGACATCTGTAAGATGAGAGTTGATGAACTCATTGGATCTCTACTAACCTTTGAAGTAGGAATAGGTGACAAAGCTGACAAGAAAAGGAGCATAGCTTTTGTTTCAAATACTAAAAGAAGAGAGGATGAATCTGATGAAGATACAAATCTCTCAAATTCCATAGCTATGTTGGGAAGACAATTCAAGAAGGTAATGAAGAAAATGAATACCAAACCTAATCCTAAGAACATCTCACTTGACACCAGTGAGTCAAATGATGCAGGAAGAACTATGGCTGAAGAAAAACCCACAAACAACAAGGGTATGTAGTGTTATGAGTGTGAAGGTTTTGGTCACATCAAATCTGAATGTCCTACCTATCTTAAGAAGGAAAAGAAAGGTCTAGTTGTTTCATGGACTGATGAAGACTCTGACAGTGAGATTGAAGAAGACTCCAGTGAAGATACTACTTTGATAAAGACTCAAGTGAAGATGAATTGACTTTTGAAGAACTAGCATCTTCCTACAGAGAATTGTGCCTCAGAAGTAAAGAAGTTTGCTAGCAGAATGAAAAACAGAAAGAACACATCCTCAAGTTAAAAACTGAAAAGGAGGAACGCCTGACAATTATCAATGGTTTGAATGATAAGGTTGCTAAACAGTCTGAAACTATTGCAAAATTAACAGATGAAGTTGTTCAACTGGCTTCCCAACTTAACCAAATGAGAAAGTCTGTTAAAATAATGAACAGTGGAACCAAAACCTTGGAAGAGATTCTTCAAACTGGAAAAAGAACTGGAGACAAGACATGATTAGGATTCCATGAAGATAATAACTCTGCCTATCCTCACAAATCTTTTGGGCAGATGATGTTCCAGTAGATGTCTCAACACCATTGTAGAAATCAGACCAGTCAACCTAGAAAATTCCAAAGATGGAGATGTCATCACTGTGGTCGCTTTGGTCACATAAAGTCTTTTTGCTTCAAACTGCATGGATATCCAAACTCTACTACTCAGACAAGCCTAACAACAACACTCACCATTCCAAGAAGCAATGGGTTTCCAAGACTCCTATTACAAAATAATGGGTACCCAAAACTGCTACTACCTGCCTCATAGCTCATAAGTCCCTAAAAGTTTCTACTAAGGAAGATTGGAACCTTGACAGTGGGTGCTCAAGACATATGACTGGAAATGAAAATCTGCTGATTGACATCAAACCTCACTCAACCAGCTATGTAACCTTTGGAGATGGGGCCAAAGGGGAAATCAAGGGAGTTGGCAAACTAAACCACTCAGGAACACCTGATCTTGACAGTATGCTGTTGGTCAAAGGATTAACCACCAATCTGATTAGCATTAGTCAACTGTGTGATCAAGGTCTAAGTGTCAACTTCACTAAACTTGAGTGCCTGGTTACAAATGAAAAGGGAGAACTATTAGAACATAGATTGATTCTTAATAATATCTCTTTGTTTTAATGATAACTGTTAGGAAATTTTGTATTTAAGAATTATATACTCTAAAATTTGCTTGAGAGTTTTACTGCAGGTTGTAATGAAATTAACACTCTAGAAGCAAATCTGAATTGTATACAAGAAGTTATCTAGACTCTGAAGCGCCAGATGCATTCATTAGAAGATTCTGATTGCTGCTTACAGAAGATCATGAGCGTAGTCTCCAGAAGGATATGAAGCAAGAAGCTCCAGAAGATTCTGAAGCAGAAGCTCCAAAAGAATCTGAAGCAAGCAGAAGCATCTGAAGCAAAGAAGAATATTGTTTGAAGAGTTTCTCAAAGCATAGTTTCTACAGAAGTTTCTGAAAGTACTAAAGCTGCCAATACTGAAGTTCTGTGTCAAATATGCTCTGATGATTAACACACTGAAAGCACACATGCTGCAGAAGACTCTGATACAGCAAAGTTCTGAACATCATTGGAAGACTCTGACTCAATCAGATTCTGATGAACTTGCTGAAAACTGAAGAAGAAATATTCAAAGATTATATCCGTTGGAGTAAATCAAACGTCTCTTTCCTCATTTGTGCTAGACACAAGAACACAGACAAAAAGGATTTTTTTGTGCTTTCTACTTCTAGGAAAGGTCACTTGATGTGAAGACAAAAAGGCTTAGACCTTTTTGGGACACTCTTCTCAATGTTCAGCTCTCCTTGGATCAGCTGCCTATAAAAGGAAGACTCCACCAAATTCTTTAGTTAGACATTTTGCTGAAAAGAAATTATAACATTCAAGCTCTCATACTTTCATATTCATTCTTAGAATTATTTGTACTTAATCTTAAGAGAAATATCATTGTTGTGATAAAAGCTTTTTGGAAGCATTCATACTCTTGTATTAGATTTACATTGATTGTAAAGGATTTCCTTAAGAGGATTCAGTTGGAATCAGTAGCTCTTGAGAAGACTAAGAACAGTTGTTCTTAGGTGTTACTATTGTAATCTGTTTGATTAAATAGTGGATTAAGTCCTTGTTGAGAAAGGCAAATCACTCTAGGAAGGGTGGACTGGAGTAGTTGAGTTCAACGAACCAGGATAAAAATAATTGTGTTTTTAATTCTAAAGTCTTAATCTTTCATACTTATTCAACCCCCCTTCTAAGTATTATCTCACCTTCAGTTGGCATCAGAGCTCCGGTTCTGTGTGTGCTACCACTTAACAGTGACAGTAAAGATCCAGAGAGAAATACTTTGATATATATTTATTTGTTACAATGGTTGATAATACAATATCCAACATTAACAATAAATATGAAGAAAGGGACAGGATCAGCACCAAACCCCCTATGTTTGATGGGGAGAAATTTGATTACTGGAAAGACAGAATTGAGAGTTTTTTCCTAGGATATGATGTTGATCTATGGGATCTAGTCATAGATGGATATGCCCATCCCACAGATGGGAATGGCAAGAAGATAGACAGAAAATCTATGACAGATGCTCAGAAGAAAGATTTTAGAAATCATCACAAAGCCAGAACTATATTATTGAATGCAATTTCTCAGACTGAGTATGAAAAAATTACAAACAGGGAAACTGCTTTGATATGTTTGAATCCTTAAAAATGACTCATGAGGGAAACTCTCAAGTCAAGGAGACAAAAGCTCTGGCTTTGATCCAGAAGTATGAGGCCTTCAAGATGGAAGACTCTGAATCTGTTGAAGCCATGTTCTCCAGATTTCAGATCCTCATAGCTAGGCTAAAGTTTCTGGACAAGGGATACTCTACATCAGATCATGTAAAGAAAATCATCAGAAGTCTACCTACCAGATGGAGACCAATGGTGACTGCCTTGAAGATGGCTAAAGATCTGAACAAGATCTCTTTAGAAGAACTCATCAGCTCACTGAGGAGCCATGAAATTGAGCTTGAGGAAGATGAACCTCAGAAGAAAGAAAAAGGTAAATTTGTTGCCTTAAAGTCTAACAAATTTGCTAAAGCTTTGCAGGTTATTGAAGAAAGCTCTGAAGAATCTTCTTCTGAAGAAGAAGATGAATTATCCATGCTGTCCAGAAGGATCAACAGACTCTGGAAGCACAAGGGAAAGAAGTTCAACAACGTCAGAAGATCTGATCATAGAAAGGAATCTTCTGGGCACAGGAGATCTGACAAGAAAGAAGTTGTATGCTATGAGTGCAAAGAACCTGGGCATTACAAGAATGATTGCCCCAAACTTCAAAAAGAAAAACCCAAGAAGAAGTTTAACAAAAAGAAGAAGGTTCTGATGGCAACATGGGATGACTCATATGAATCTGAATCACCTTCTGAATCAGAAGAAGAATGTGCTAATGTTGCACTGATGGCCAGCACAGAAGATCAAGAGGAAGGAACCTCAGGATATGAATCAGATTCTGAATCTGATGATGACGCTGAAGAGGTAATGGTTAACCTTACCAAAGAAGAACTTATAAAAGTTTTAATAGAAGTTCTTAAAAGTTATAACAATATCAAACTCAAATACAAGAAGCTGAAAAGAAATCTTGAATCTGAGATTGATCTTCTAAAGACAGAACTTGTTGAGCAAAAAGAAATTAATCTGAAAATCAAAAATGACTTTGAAATAACTCAACAAGAATCTGAATCTGAGACTAAGTCATGTGAAAACATTTTAGAAAAATATGACTCTAGCTTTCAGAGATTCCTTACTAAGAGCATAGACAGAAGCAAGATGGCTTCTATGATCTATGGTGTTAGTGGGAACAACAGAAGAGGTATTGGATATGAATCTTCATCTGGAAGTAATCCAAAATTTGTTGACAAACTTTTCATCAAGAAGACACCTCTATATTCTCAATTTAAATTTGGTCACTTAAATGACATTAAACACACAAGCTCTGAGAAGAATACTTATGTGTTTAAACCCAAGGCAAGTCAGAATAAATATTATGTTGAAAAACAGAAGTTTAGACAAACCTACAAACTAACTAACCCCAAAGGACCCAAGAAGATCTGGGTACCTAAAAACAAAATAATTCCTGTTGCAGATGTTCTTAGCAGCAAGGTCAGGACGCCAATCATGGTACCTGGACTCTGGATGCTCACGACACGTGACAGGAGAAAAGTCTATGTTCCAAAGCCTGGAACTTAGATCTGGAGGTGATGTGAAGTTTGGAGGGAACCAGAAGGGCAAGATCATTGGATCTGGCACTATTGGAAATGGTAAACTTCCCTCTATTACTAATGTTTTACTTGTTGAAGGGTTAAAGCATAACTTATTGTCCATAAGTCAATTAAGTGACAATGGTTATGATATCACCTTTAATAAAAAATGTTGTAAAGCTATTAGTCAAAAGGATGGCTCTATCCTATTTAGTGGTAAGAGGAAAAACAACATTTATAAAATAAATCTTTCAGAACTTAAAGTTCAAAATGTTAAATGCCTCTTGTCTGTTAATGAAGAGCAATGGGTCTGGCACAGAAGATTGGGCCATATTAATATGAGACGTATATCTTAGATTAATAAACTTAATCTTGTCAGAGGACTCCATAATCTGAAGTTCACTTCAGATGCTCTTTGTGAAGCATGCCAAAAAGGGAAGTTTTCAAAAACATCCTTTAAATCAAAAAATGTTGTTTCTACTTCCAAACCACTAGAACTACTTCATATTGATCTGTTTGGACCAGTGAAAACTGCATCCATCAGAGGCAAGAAGTATGGATTAGTCATTGTTGATGACTATAGTAGATGGACATGGGTAATGTTTTAAAACACAAGGATGAGTCACATTCTGTGTTCTTTGACTTCTGCAAGCAAGTCCAGAATGAAAAGGATTTCAAAATTATAAAAGTCAGAAGTGATCATGGTGGTGAATTTGAAAATAAATACTTTGAAAAATATTTTTCTGAAAATGGCATTGCTCATGATTTTTCCTGTCCTAGAACTCCACAAAAAAATGGGGTTGTAGAGAGGAAAAACAGAACTCTGCAAGAAATGGCCAGAACCATGATCAATGAGACAAATCTGGCAAAACACTTTTGGGCAGAAGCAATCAACACAGCCTGCTACATTCAGAACAGAGTGTCTGTAAGACCTCTTCTGAAGAAGACTCCTTATGAACTGTGGAAGAACAAAAAGCCCAACATTTCATATTTTCATCCTTCTGGATGTATTTGCTATATGTTAAATACTAAGGATAATCTGAACAAGTTTGATTCCAAAGCACAGAAGTATTTCATGCTTGGATATTCTGAACGCTCTAAAGGCTACAAAGTATACAACACTGAGACACAGATTATGGAAGAATCCATTCATGTCAGATTTGATGATAAGCTTGGCTCTGAAAAGCCAAAGCAGTTTGATAACTCTGCAGATAGGGAAGTAGTCTTCAGTGACTCTGAAGTTCCAGAAGCAGACAAAATTCAAGTGAAGGAACCAGAAGCAACTCCAGATGCTACCCCTTTAACTTCTCAGATGAATAATCTAAACATTTCTGAAGAATCAACTATTAGAGGATCATCATCCAGAATTAAAGCTTCTCATCCAGAGAATGTTATTATTGGAAAGAAAGATGATCCCATCAGAACAAGATCCTTTCTAAGATCATCTGAAGCATCACTATTTGGACTAGTGTCAGAAATTGAACCATCTTCTGTAGATGAAGCTCTGCAAGACAATGATTGGATTATTGCCATGTAAGAAGAGCTAAATCAATTCACCAGAAATGATGTATGGGATCTAGTTCAAAGACCTCAAGGATTCAATATAATTGGTACAAAATGGGTCTTCAGAAATAAGCTAAATGAGAAAGGAGAAGTTGAAAGGAATAAGGCAAGGCTGGTTGCTCAAGGGTACAGTCAGCAAGAAGGTATTAATTACACTAAGACATATGCTTCCGTGGCAAGGTTAGAATCTATGCGTCTTCTTATTTCATTTGCTGCATAAAATAACATCACTCTGTATCAGATGGATGTTAAAAGTGCCTTTCTTAATGGTATTATAGAAGAAGAAGTTTATGTCCACCAACCTCCTGGTTTTGTAAATGAAAAATTTCCAGATCATGTTTTCAAATTAAAGAAATCTCTATATGGTTTAAAACAAGCTCCCAGAGCTTGGTATAAGAGATTGAGCAATTTTCTTCTGGAGAAGAATATCATCAGAGTCAAAGTGGATACAACACTCTTTTGTAAATCAATTAAGAAAGATCTTCTAATTTGCCAAATTTATGTAGATGATATTATTTTTGGATCAACAAATATTATGCTTGGAAAGGAGTTTGCTACATGTATGCAGGCAGAATTTCAAATGAGCATGATGGGAGAACTCAGATTCTTTCTAGGAATCCAAGTCAATCAAACTCCAGAGTGCACTTACATACATCAGACAAAATATGTTAAAGAACTTCTGAAGAAATTTAACATGTCTGATAGTAAGCTGGCAAAGACTCCAATGCATCCTACTAGCTCACTTGGCAAGGAAGAGGTAAGTAAGAAAGTAGACCAGAAGCTCTACAGAGGTATGATTGGCTCTCTTCTTTATCTTACTGCTTCTAGACCTGACATATTGTTCAGTGTTTGCCTGTATGCTAGATTCCAATCAGATCCTAGAGAATCACACTTGACAGCTATCAAGAGGATTCTAAGGTATCTGAAAGGTACTTCTAATGTGGGTTTGTGTTACAGAAAATCTGATGATTTCAAATTAGTTGGATTCTGTGATGCTGACTACGCTGGAGACAGAGTGGAAAGAAAAAGTACTTCTGGAAGTTGTCAATTTCTAGGAAGAAATCTAATCTCCTGGTACAGCAAGAAGCAACCCACAATTGCACTTTCAACCACAGAGGCAGAATACATTGTTGCTGCTGGATGTAGCACGCAGATGCTCTGGATGAAGAGTCAACTAGTAGATTATCAAATTTTTGAAAGTAACATTTCTATCTTTTGTGATAATACTTCTGCTATATGTTTGTCCAAGAATCCCATTTTACATTCTAAGGCAAAACATATAGAAATTAAGCATCATTTTATCAGAGACTATGTTCAGAAGGGAATCATAAATTTAGTCTTTGTTGATACAGATCATCAATGGGCAGATATTTTTACAAAACCCCTTGTTGAAGATAGATTCAAATTTATTCTGAAAAATATTGGTATGGATTTTTGTCCAGAATGATATTTGTCAGAAGCAAATTTTTACAGATGCAAAAATTCCTAATGCTCTGAAGTATTTCTTCTGATTGCTTATCTATTCTGTTTAATATTTTCTTTTGAAACTCTGAACTAACAATCCTTAGAAGATCTGAACGTTGGTTAACGTTTCATTTCTCAAAAGAATTCAGAACACATGCAAGCAAACACGTGTCACACCAAATCTGAAGAGGTGGCGTGTACATAACTGAAAAGACGTTTGAGGTGAAGTTTGAATAGTGAAAATCTTGATTTTCCCCCCAAATTGTCAGAAGCAATTAATGTTTGAAATGATTATTATTCTTTTCATTTAATGCTTGTTAAAACATGTAAAAATTCTGACTGATGGTATGCCTAAGTGTTTTAGTATAAATACATGACTTATCTTCACTTTCACACTTTTCACACTCTCAGAAAATTACATGCGTTTTCATCTCCTTTTTTCTCTGCATAAAAACCTTATACCTAAGCGTTTGACAAAGCATTCTTCAATGGCAACTTCATCATCAACAGCTGCTCAATTCCAATCTTCTATGGCTGCAGTAACTTCAGCAAACATGGGTGTTGCTCCTTATTCTCCTCCCAAAAGAACTCTTCTAACCCCTGTTGAAAAATTGGAAGTTCTATGTGAATCCATGGTAGAGTTTGACTCTCTTGCAGAAAATGGTTTTGAGTTTCGTTCCATCATTGGAGCTCAAGGATGGGTTAAGTATTTTGATAGGCTTTTTGGACCAGTTTACCCTCTCCTTGTGAAAGAATTCTGGATCCATGCATCAGTTTACCCCAAGTTCATCTTATCTTCTGTGCTGGGAAAAGAAATTATCATCACAGAAGATCTGATAAGAAAATTAATTGGATATGAAGAAACAGATGGTGTTTCCCACTTGCCAGCTGGGCGTGTGGACATGGATGAGGTATATGAAGAAGTAATGACTGCTGGTCAAGCTTCTAACAAATTCAAGGATCTGAAGCCTGACTACAAGATATGGGCCAAGATCTTCATGGGATGCATCCACCACAGGTAGTCAACTAATTCTCCAGACTATGTCAATAATGAACAACTTTATTTCATGTATTGCCTTAGTCAGAGCACCAGGGTAGATCTTTCATACATTCTTTTTATGCATCTGTGGAACCATATAAATGCATCTAGAGAGTATGTGAAAGAGAAAGGACAGAAGATCAGAACCTGGATCCCCTTTGGAAGGTTGATCTCAGATCTTCTTACTGAGAATGGTTTGGTCACTGCTCTGTATGCTGCTGGAGTTACAGAGGAATTAGAATTTATAATGGGAAAGCCTCTGAATGCCAAAAGTCTTCAGAGACTCAAAATTGTTGATGAACTCACAACAGCTCCCAAGAAGCTGAATGTGTCTGAATTGAGTAAGAAGAGGGTTCCTGTAGATGACTTTCCATTATTCTTTGCTGAAGAGCCCAGACACATAGTTGTTATATATATTGATGAATGCAAGAAGGAAGGAAAGCCAGTTCCTGCAAATGTAATTCAGCTAGCAAGACAACCCCTACCAGATGTAGAAGAAGAAGAAGAAGAAGCACAACTCCAGAGGAAAAGGACTCAGCCAGTAGCAGAATCTGAACCTGCTCAGAAGAAAGTCAAGATTGCTGAGAAGACAAAGAAGCTCTTGAAGAGAAAAGAATCTGAAGACGCTGCTTCTGTACCAGCCAAGAGGATCAAAATAAAAGGTACTAAATCTTCTATATCTTCTGCAAATATTGTTATAAATGATTCCAATATTAAGTCTGTACCAAAACCACCCTCAACTCAAACTACTTATATTACTGCTCCAAGTTCTAAATCACCACAAAAACAAACACCTGTTCCAACATTAACAACAACAAAAACAATTCAAACACCAACAGTTTCTGTACCAAAACCATCTCAACCAAAAATCTATATCAAACAGTTTGTTCCACAAAAACAATCCTCACAGAAACAACCATCAGAACAACAACCATCAGAACAACAACCACAACAATCTGTACACCAAAAATCATCTGAACAACCAGCAAAACAACAAGAATCTCAACCAGAAAAAGCCTCTGAAAATCCACCATCAAATAATCAATCATCTGAACCCATTGCACCTGTTACTTCTGAACCTACAAAAGTAACTTCTGCTCCAATTTCATCAGAACCAATCACTATTCCATCTGATTCACCCATCTCAGAACAACCATCCAAACCATCTGAAATTCCTTCAGAACAAACCAATACTTCTGAACCTCACATCCCTGAGATAGAAGTTCTTGATGTCACACCCTTAAAAACGGTGTTTCAAGTGTCTTCTACTTCCTGCACACCAACCACATCCTCTAACTCCTCAGAACCAGAACTCCACCCAAATTTTCTAATCTCTCCATCTGAAAAATACTCTAAGGTAAACCAACCTGAACCTACCATACCTTCAAAAGCTCTCATTCCAGATCCTATTCCCACACCTGCACCATCATCTGAGATATTAATCCCCAATTCAAACCCAAGATCTTCTATATCTTGTGCCCAAGTATCTTCTCTGTTTCATAATTTGGCCTATGGTTTCAAACTAAAAGACTTTTATGACATAGTTGAACCATCTGACCCCATCAACCCTCTGAAACCAAAACTCACCATGACCCTTCCATCTGTGATTCTTGATTACATAAAATCTATGTCAGATGTAGGATCTTTAGCAACCATTTCATGTTCTGCAAAATCTGATAAAGCTGTTGCTTCAGCTCTGCCAATTGCATCTGATAACACTGCTACATCTGATGAACCACCCAAATCTGCTTTCAAAACCTACTCAGATACACCTTTGGATGTTGTTACCAATCACACCAGAACAAAACCTCATTTGCTAAATGCCTTAATCAGATCAAAAGAAAAAGCTCCTAAGATACCCTTCATTCCATTCTATCCTCCTCCTCTGATCTCCATCCAAAAATCTCTTTTTCCACCAACTCCCCAACCTAAACCTGTAACTCTGGAAACTTTGTTACGTCCAAAGCCCAGACTTAATGTTGATCATTTATTTCAAACATTTTTGCAATAAATACAGATGTATTTAGGTACTGTTCAGAAGAAATGCTCAGCAACAATGGATGCCAAAGAATCTGACATCATCTGGAATGGATTCATCAACAGATTCAACTCTGTAGCTTCAAATCTGAAGAACGTCTGTTCTGATGATGCAAAGCTCAGATTTGCTGAGGCTGCAAGGACTCTATTCTGGACTGTCAACAAATTTGCACTTCTGCTTCTTTTAGATGCTCCTTCACCATCAACAGAATCTACTGACATTGCATCTGAGGAAAATTTGTTGGCTATGACTCTGGTAGACCCTCCTTCTAATTCCAATGCTCCAGAATCTACAGAACCAATGGAAATTGACTCTGTTCAAGCTCCAGAACCTAATCATACTTCTTCATCTGAGATAAAGAAAGAACATCCAGATTTTGAAGATAAGATTGCTGCTCTGGAAGCTGGCCAGTCAGAGATCAAATCCTGGATGGCAAAGCAGGATAAGAAGTCTGAGGATATGACAGAATGGATGTCAAAGCAAGATGAAAAGAATGAAACTATGGTTAAGTGGATGTCCAAGCAAGAGCAATCATCCTCTGAGATTACAGATCTATTGAAGATGCTTTTGTCCAAACACTCTTAGATTTTTTTTCATTCTAATGTTTTTGCATCTGTTGTTTGCATATGTACTTTATTGCTATATCTTTTGATGTTTGCCTATGTACTCTTGATCTGATCAAATGAATGAATCAAAGTTTTTCTCCATTGAATTGTCTAATTTACTGTTTCCTTTTATTTGTCCTTTTAAAGTCTTTACTTTTTGCTTATGACAAAAAAGGGGGAGAAAATATAGATCTGAACTATTTAATATAACTTCACCAGAATGAAACTTCAGACATATTTATTCTATCTAACATTTAATCTGACTATTTCAGAACATTTGATGAGTACATTCTATAAAAGAAACTCTGAGTCTATCAGATCATTTGACTATTATCAAACTCTGAATCTTAAATCTGCAAGACATTCTGACCTTCAAATGTTATAAGAACAAACAAGATCTAACTCTGAAGATTACTCAAAGACAAAAGGGAAGTTTCTATTCCTTATTTGTATTTAACTCAGGGGGAGACTGATCCGCGGTCGCTCGCGGATCAAAAACGAGTAATTTTATAAAAATGCAGTACAGCGACAGTGACTCGGAATATCGTTCTCACAAGGATTCTTGTAGTGATTAACCAATTACAGTAATGAAATAAAAAGGGGGTTTTTGGTTCGATTAGGGAAGAGTAATTAACAAGAGTAATTTTCGAAATAAGTTGTTATGAAGAAAATTGATTATGAAATAAGTCAATCTACCGATTCGGTTCCTACTATCATTGATTATTATAATATTGATCTTCTAAGTGTCATTCCTATCTGGATGCAAACTCAATGTCAAGCGCAAAAATGTTTGTAAGATTTATGATCCTAATGTCCGAATTAAGCAAACGGGATAAAACTTCATGAATTAAGCAAACATGATTGTTCAGACACACAAACGAATTAAGCAAACGTAAACGTGTCTATGCCTAGGACCATACAATCAACCAAATTAAATCAATAATATCATGCAATGATGCAATCGAATTAAGCATACAAGAACATAAAATTATTGAACGGAATTAACAAATAGTAATAATATTATAATAATCTCAAGTGTTGGAACCTGAATTACGGTAGACCGACTCAGAGGGATTAGTTCTCCATAGGATTCGTAAAAGCTTCAAGGTTTTTTTCTCGTGAATAGTAGGTACTGTGAACAGTAACACGATTTCTCTTTAAAAAGGAAAATAATGGATCAAAACCCAACTGGGTCAAAAATATAACCCAGGCCCAAAACATCAAAACTAAAATAAAATTCTAATGCTGTAACTTGAAACGGAAATCTGGAATTTTGAGCTCCGAATCTGACTTCGACTCCAACACGAAAGTTGTAGCTCTCTCTCTTAGCTTTCCGGCGATATTTAGAACGCCTCAATCGGATTCCCGGAACTCCAGTTATGATCGTTTCCGTGCAGACTGCTAAAGCTGAAAAATAGTTGCAAAAATTAAATTAAATCAAAAATAAAATAAAATAAGAAAACATGATAAAATATAATAATAAGCAAAATAACATAAAGAAATGCCTAAGTAAAAATGTAGGAGAATGTGCATAAATATGCACTGATCAAATTCCCCGGACTTGAACTTTTGCACTCCGAGCAAAATTAAATTCAAATAAAACAAAGGAAACTCATTCCAGGCTACAAGACTTCTTCGGTTAAGTTTGCCTCGATAGGTACTAATCTTCAACACTAAGGATATCGTAGGAACACTAACCCACAATTGCGCAGTCATAACCCTCCTGAATATACAAATCAATTCGAATAATGTTATTATGCTAAAGCCTAACTTATTCTTCCTCCTTTTTGCTCTTTTCCATTCAGGCGCAATCACATTAAGCCCGTTATCTCCACACACTCATAGCAAGGCGACCGGTTAGTGACTCTGATCTCTCTTTTTTATTTTTTTATTTTGGGGTTCTGGTACTTACGTGGCATAACCCCTTATTGACTCAATTGTAGTTGTGGGGGATCGGACCGTAATCCGCCCTACCAAGTTCAGCACCAGAAACCGCTGAACCAACTAACTATCTTTCTTTTCTTTTCTGTGTTTCTTTTTTTTTCTTTCAACTTTTTCCCTTTTTTTTTTCTTTTTGATCACTCACTTATATTCATCGGCTTCCCTGCGTAGAGTGTGCATGAGATGGTGCTGACTGCTGAAATAAACTACTCAAGAGCTGTCAGAGAATGAAAATTCAAGGCTAAAACATAGAGAGTATTCAAATTAATTTCCACATGCAGGAGACTTACGGTGTTCAGACGATACCGATCTTGCGAATTTTTTTCCCAAGTCTCCGCAAACTACTCTCAAATCAGTCTATAAACCTAGAACTTTTTATTTTTTTATTTTTATTTTTATTTTTATTATAACTGAAAACAAAACAAAACAAAACATAAAGAAAAACAAATGTAAATGTTTCCCTCCCCCAGACTTAAAACGAGCATTGCCCTCAATGAAAGGACATAATGATAAAAGTAGAGAGAAGGAAAGAACAACTCCCTGATTAAGTTGCAGTGTAATTAGGCGCTTCTAGAGAAAGCTCCTCTATACCGACATCTTCAGGCACTGAACCTCCATAGAATAACTTCAGACGCTGCCCGTTGACCTTGAAGACTTTGTCAGTACCTGTACTTTTAATTTCTACTGCACCATGAGGGAAAACATTAGTAACAACGAAGGGGCCAATCCATTTGGATCGAAGTTTCCCAGCCATAAGCTTAAGGCGGGAATTAAACAATAAAACCTGTTGGCCCACAGAAAACTCTTTCCTAGAAATCATTTTATCATGGAAGTGCTTAGTTTTTTCTTTATAAATCCTAGAGCTTTCATAAGCCTCTAATCTAAGCTCTTCCAACTGTTGTAATTGGAGTTTTCTTTCAATACCTGCTTGTTGCATCTCCAAATTACAACTTTTCACTGCCCAATAAGCACGGTGTTCTATCTCAACAGGAAGATGACATGCCTTACCAAAAACAAGTCGATACGGAGACATCCCAATGGGTGTCTTGAAAGCTGTTCTTTGAGCCCAAAGTGCGTTTTCTAGACGACGGCTCCAATCCTTCCTGTTTGGTTGCACCATTTTTTCTAAGACCTGTTTGATCTCCCTGTTTGAGATCTCGGCTTGCCCATTAGTTTGTGGGTGATATGCAGTAGAGACTCTATGCACAACTCCATACTTTCGGAGCAAAGCTTCCATGGTGCGGTTACAGAAATGAGTGCCTTGGTCACTGATGATGGCTCGCGGTATTCCAAACCTGCAAAAAATATTAGACCGGACAAAATCTGCAACAACTCTAGAATCATTAGTCCTAGTGGGGATAGCTTCTACCCACTTTGAAACATAATCAACAGCAAGCAGAATATAAAGGAAACCAAACGATACAGGAAAGGGACCCATGAAGTCAATTCCCCATACATCAAATACCTCACAGAAAAGCATAGGTTGTTGAGGCATTTCACTCTTGCGAGTGATGCTTGTTCCTGCTATCTGGCACTCTTTACAAGTGTGGTAAGTCTCATAAGCATCTTTAAAAATAGTTGGCCAATAGAAACCTGAATCAAGAATTTTTCGTGCGGTTCTTTGAGGGCCAAAGTGTCCTCCGACTTGAGATGCATGAGAAAATTTTAAAATGGATTCAATCTCATAGTCGGGAACACATCTTCTAATTACCTGATCACTACCAAACTTCCACAGATATGGATCATCCCAAACATAATATTTGGCATCGCTTTTGAGTTTATGAATCTGTGATCTGGATGCACCTGTAGGAAAAACACCAGCAACAAGATAATTAACAATATCAGCAAACCAAGGTGTAATACCATGTAAAACTAAAAGCTGCTCATCAGGAAAGTCATCCTGAATGGGAAAAAGATCTTCATCTCTCTCTATCCTGCTCAAATGGTCAGCCACTAAGTTCTCAGCTCCACTTTTGTCTTTAATCTCTACATTAAACTCTTGGAGCAACAACATCCACCGAATCAATCTCGGTTTTGCATCCGGCTTCTTCAACAGGTACTTTAAAGCTGCATGGTCAGTAAAAACAACAACCTTGGAACCTAGCAAATAAGATCTGAATTTATCAAGAGCAAAAACAATAGCTAGAAGTTCCTTTTCAGTGGTGGTGTAATTGGACTGTGCAGAATCTAAAGTCCTAGAAGCATAATAAATAACATGGGCAGCCCTGTCAACTCTTTGTGCAAGGACAGCCCCAACAGCATAATTCGAAGCGTCACACATAAGCTCAAAAGGGAGGGTCCAGTCAGGGGGCTGAATTATGGGAGCGGAGGTCAATGCTTTCTTCAAGAAGTCAAACGCCTGTTTGCATTTGTCATCGAAGTGGAAAGTGACGTCATTCTTTAACAAGTTTGACAGTGGAAGAGCTATCTTGCTGAAATCTTTGATGAAACGCCTGTAAAAACCTGCATGACCAAGAAAAGAACGAATCTCGCTGTCGCTACTGCGAAAATCGGCGCCGGCTTGACAGGAGAGTCGCCACCGTGCGTTATTTATCCCTCAGAGCGGGAAAGGAAACGCTCGAAGTAAACCTCGCAAAGACGGGAAAAGGTATGGTCATCGCAACCAAAACCTGGATTCGGGAGTCGGTTACGCAAGGGGAAGGTATTAGCACCCCTCACGTCCATCGTACTCGATGGGATCCACGCTTGGTGTTTATAGGTAAAAGGGTGTGTTATCTATCTACGCTAATGGCTGGTATGAAAAGAAAATAAAAGGACAGGACTCGACAGAACATACGGTGTTCTGGGCCTACGTATTCCCTCGTGCAATGGGAAAGTCAGAGTCAACGTAGTTCGACTGCCTACGACTAAACGGGGAAAGGTTGCTCGCCAGGACATCGCGTCCTGTGCCTACGTACTTCCATCTGGTATGAAAGATCAGAGCAAACGTAGTTCGACTAACTACGGGTAAACAGGGGGCTCTCACACAGCAGTGAGAAAACAAACTGGTCTCTAAGGCTCGGGAACCTACAAACGATCTGGTCTCCAATGCACTCGGGCAGGAGAAAGGGATAACAATTAGTCATTAGCGGGAAAGTCTCGATCGCACAGCCGCGAGAGAACAAAGGTTAGTCGTTAGTGTGCTCGCTAGGATATCGCATCCTATACCTACATATCTTCGTCTGGTACGAAGAATCAGAGCAGCTGTAGTTCAGCTAACTACGGGTCAAGCTACTCAAAAGCTCCTACAGAAAGGAAAGGGAAACCCTAGAACTATAGCTGAGAAACAGGGGAATCTACTTACTGCTATCACACCTGGTTGACCATCCTAATGTCTATCATAACAACTCCGCAGCGGAGAAGTCAGAGCTCCTAAGGGATCATGGCAACAGGACTGAACTACAAACAAGAAACTGCAAAGTAAAGAAATACCGGAAATATGCATGAATGCAACAGCTGAACAAACAAGGCACAGAGGCAAGGGAGCTCAGCTCTACCAAATACCAACAAGCAAAGCCACTCAATAACAAACAAGCAGAAGGAGGACCACCTCAACTTCTCATGCACACAAAGTCTACTTCTAAGATGCACCTACTCAGAACTATCTAGATGAATACCTAAGTCTAATGCAACATAACATCATACAAGTCAAACAATCCAAAGAGAAGGCTAGCTAACCTGACAAGCCTCTATCTATCTCTCAAACAAAACTCTATACAGCACCCTAAGCAAAGATCTAAGCAACAACTCTAATCAAAACCCTTAAGCAAGAGGAATCAATCCCCGTCTCCAAGCTTCAGAACAAGCTTACCAGAGAAAGGAAGCTAAGCAGACAAGCTCATAGTGCCTTCCTCAGGAAAGTACCAGGAGGTTACTACTCAGGAGTCATATCCTATGCGGCTCGACAACTGTGATCAGTTTACATTCCTCCTCAGGAGAAACTAAACTCACATGAAGGCTCCGGCATCACGGGATACTTGAGAAAACCTATATGCACTAAGGGAACTAAGTGAGCAGACTCATAAGACCTTCCTCAGGAAAGTACTAGGAGGCTGACACTTAGGAATCGTATCCTACGTGGCTCAACAACTGTGATCAGTTTACATTCCTCCTCAGGAGAAATTAAACTCACAAGTTGGCTCCAACATCACTGGATACTTGAGAAAACCTAGATAAACTAATGGAACTAAGTGAATAGACCCATAGGACCTTCCTCAGGAAAGTACTAGGGGGCTTCCACTTAGGAATCGTATCCCATGTGGCTCGACAACATGTGATCAGTTTATATTCCTCCTCAGGAGAAATTAAACTCACAAGTCGGCTCCGACATCATTGGATACTTACGAAAGAGGTGAGAAGAAAGAATGAAAGTCATTCATAGTGCCTTCCTCAGGAAAGTACCCTAAACTCCCTTCAAACTTCAGGATCTCGAACCTCACAAACAGAAAACAAGCTCCTAGACTAAGCCTCAATCCACTGCATCCTTGCAAGCTCCAACAGGACTTCAATCAGCTCCCACCTTGAGAAGAACCCACAGGCCAACAAACCACAAGAGACTATCTCTGAAGTTCAACCACAGTTGAACTTCACAGTCAGAAGTCATCAAGACTTCTCCTATCTTCAGGCTCAGACAAATCACATCAGGACACTCTACAAAAATCTATCAAAAAGTCTAATGGGAGACCTACATGGCTCTAGGATAACATACTGAAAAATCAGAACAAAATTCAACACCAGGTGAAAGAACTAAAATCAGCAACACAGACATATCCACAAACCCATTTATTCAACATCAATAACAGTGAAAAAATGCAATTAAAATGAAAATGCATGATTAAGCTAATGTTTCTGCACTATAAAATTCTACACTGAATCACGAGTCTACAGAAAAAAGAACGGGATTATTTGACTAAATCTACTATTTTTTATGAATTTTCTAATGATATGCATGCATTAAAAAAATTAAAAGAAATCAATTAAATGGAAAATATACCAAAAAATAACAAACAAAAATAAAATGTCATTTTTATTTTATTTAATTTTCTAGGAATTATGATGAAATGGTAGAAAGAAGAAGAATTAAAAAATCACTTGTTTACATTTTATTATGAATTATTTAATATGCAAGGAAAATAAAAGAAATTGAAAGAAATAAAATTGAAATAAAACTGGGGGGGTTTAAACAGTAAGGAATTCACTTCATTCTACATTGGGCCCTGAAGATGGGGGGTGCTAACAGCACTGGGCGCAGGGCCCAAACTTATTATCCAGAAAAAAACAAAAAAAAACTGAACTGAGCGCAGGGGGGTGCAGCGCTAGCAACTTCTTCAGTTATTATTATTGGGCCTACGCCCAGGGGGGTGCGAAAAGCAATTTGGGCATAAGGCCCATATCCAATCACTCAGTCTCTCACACACGCCAGGGGGGGGGGGGTAACGAGTGACAAGGGTGGTCCTTCAGAAAATACATTTGGGCCTAAGCCCAATACGCTAACCCTAATCCAATCATCTGCTGAACAAAACCAAAATCCCTCTCCCAAACCCTAATTACTGTTCATCAAACTGCTTAGCCGTCTCCTTCGTTCCCTCTCTGCAACTCATCCTCTCAAACACTTCCTGAAACCTTACCACCTACTCTC
Organism: Lathyrus sativus; assembly: GCA_963859935.3. Lineage (NCBI taxonomy): Eukaryota > Viridiplantae > Streptophyta > Magnoliopsida > Fabales > Fabaceae > Lathyrus > Lathyrus sativus. Next base: position 530,433,366 of record OZ012738.1, read on the forward strand.
CCACACGACCTCACACAGATCAAACGAATCAGCACACAATTGTCTCACCGTTCTCTCATAAATCAACCCCAAACCCTAATCAAAACAGTCTACCCAAATCGAAGCTACATTCATCAATGGCGATGGAGATATAACGAAGAGAAGACAAACCTGGGTTTACGCGAGGGGAACGAGGGATCTCTGAAGATCTATGTAGGTATCAGGCGCGCGTTGTTGAAGAACGAAGAATCTGGATCTGTGAAAGTTCTTGGACGAGTTTTAGCTTGAACGATAAAAGGATCTGGAGATCCATGTTGACGAATGCTGACGAAGATTGTTGGTGACGATCATGTTTAAGAGCGACGATGAACTTCTTGGAAAGTGGCGTTGGAAGATGAATACGCTGATGAAACGCATGAAGGTCGTCAACGATCTGGAGCTTCTACGAAGATCATTGGAGGTCTTCGAACGTGTTGAAGGTTGAACAATTCCTGGAGATGGCCGGTGAAGACTGTTTGAAAAAACGGATGAAGTTGATGGTTGATGATGAACTGAAAATTTCTGGAGACGTTCTGAGGAGGATCTTCAAAGATCTGGAAGATTGTTGTTGATGTTGATCGGTGGTAGCTGATGAACGGAGAAGAAAGAGGAGAGGATTGGATGTTGGTGAAGACGATGGGAAGTTGATCGGAAGAAGAAGATGAGTTTCTGGGGATTCGTATGAAGTTTCAGGTGAAACTTGAGGTTTCCGGCGAGGGATCAGATGAAGGTGACGGAAGAGATCGGAGGAAGAAGATGAAGAAAGGAGGATTTCTGGAGATTCTGGGTGTGAAACGAACTCCGGCGAGCCGTTGCGGTGGCCGGAAGACGTTGGGGGTCACCGGCGGTGGGAGGTTACGGCGGATGCATGGCCGCCGGTGAGGTTTCTGGTGAAGCTCCGGTGATAGCTGTGGGGTGACAAGTGGCGCGCATGCACAGAGAGAGAGAGAGTGTGGGACAGCTGGGGCGAGACGTGGCGCGAGCTGGGGAAATCTGAGTGTGTGGTGGGTCCTCCTGAGTGGGACGCGTGGGACCTTATATATGCTGACAAGTGTCCCTTTGGCCAAAAACCTGCACCAAAAAAGCATTGGACTGACTAGATGTTGGGCCTCAGAAAAAAAAGCACTCTGGCCCACACGAAAATGACAACAAAAACTGTAAAAAAAAAACTGGATTAAACTAAACCTGATTAATGTCTAATTAACACTAATTAATCTAATGATTGACTAATAAAACTCTAAACAAAAATTAAGCCCTAATCAAATCTAGAAAGATTAAAACTCTAATTACTCTATTCAAGCCTAATTAAATCTAAAAAAACAATTAACCTAATTAAACTCTAAAAGATGATTAAAAGTCTAATTAATTCTATATCAACCTAATTAAATCTAAAAATGATTAAGAACCTAATTAACTCTAAATCAATCTAATTCCTATTAAAGTTCTACCATCACTTAATATCTATTAAAATCTATCATTAATAAAAGAAAACTATATTATTTTCTATATTATCTAAAAGACAATTAAACCTATTTTAAAATCTATAGAAAATTCTAAAAATGATTTAAAAACAATTAAACCTATTTTAAAATCTATAGAAAAATTCTAAACTATTAACATCTATTAGTAATAAAAGAAAAACTATATTCCCCTTTTTCTTTATTATTCTAAAAACTATTTAAAATCTTAGTTATTCTAAAAATCTATTTAAAAATTCTATAAAATCCTAAAAAGAGAATTAAACTATTAAAAAATACAAAAACCCTATTTAAACTCCAGAAAAATCTGTAAAGCCTATTAAAAATTCACAAAAGTCTATTAAACCCTAAAAATGCAGATGAATGCACATGACCGCCATAAAAGCGCGCACGAGACCAGATCGAATCGAACAGAGAACCCCGGGCATCAGAATATCCTCAAAATCACTGTGCAAGCTGAAAATCACCGAGGAACACACAATTTCCCGAAAATAAAACCCTGGTGATCTGGACTGGATCTGCCATATCTGGTAGATGATACTCAGGCTGTAAACTCTGATATCCCCTGCTTGTGCACAAATATCATGCGTCTGATTTGCGAATATGAAATTGAACCGCGAGTCAGATAGGAGAATCGGTTGGTCAAATTTTTTAGGGTGCAACAGCTGCCCCTATTCAAGCGACTTGGACCTGAAGGGTTTGAAGAGCGCTCAGCCTTCAAACATTCAGAGGTACGAGACGGTTGAATACAAATAAAACCCGAAAATTTGCCAACCGCGAGCATATACTGTAAGCTGCTTGGAGAATAAAGTCCAGAAAACCGAGTCCAGTTATTGCGGCACCAAACTGGTCAATCATTTGATGAAGAACTCCTGATTTGAATACCCACTACTTGTGATACCCCATATAACAAACCCTAGGGTTGCAACGAAATACCTGATCCTTTCACATTGCTTACTGATAGGCAAGAAAAGAAATATACTCACATCGCCCAAAGATGGACGGGATCATCCTGATTGATGAACAGATCAATATTCACATCGTCTAAGGGTAAACGGGAAGAAATAATCTCCATACTCGCATCGTCTAAGGGTAGACGGGATCATCCTGATCGATGAACAAATCAATTCACATCGTCTAAGGGTAGACGGCATCATCCTGATCGATGAACAAATCAATATTCACATCGTCTAAGGGTAGACGGGAAGAAAGCCTTAATCTCCATACTCACATCGTCTAAAGATAGACGGAAAGACACCATAATCTCCATACTCACATCGTCTAAGGATAGACGGAAAGAAATAATCTCCAAATTCACATCGTCTACTGATAGACGGGAAGACACCATAATCTCCATATTCACGTCGTCTAAGGGTAGACGGCATCATCCTGATCGATGAACAAATCAATTCACATCGTCTAAGGATAGACGGAAAAACAACATTAATCTCCAAATTCACATCGTCTAAGGGTAGACGGAAAGACACCATAACGCGATTCAACACCAACCCTTGAATTTCAGAATTCTTCTGTCTACGGAAATTGATGGAAAGATCAATATCTTTGAAGGGGCCACATCGTCAGTATGGACTGACGGGAAGAAAACCGCCTTTTAAGGAACCATGTCGTCAATAAGAATCGACAATCACGAAAACTGAACATCCTTCGAAGAGCCTCGACATCAATAAGGATTGATGGTCAGAAAAGTCCCTCTTAAACGTCATCATATCCAATAACCAGAAAGAGAGCCAATATCCAAAATCATTTTGAAACCCCTCAACAACCAAGGATAGCCGGAGAAGACTCGCTGGGGAAACCCCTCATCATACGTATGATCTGGCAATAAGAAACCCGCTGGACAGTAACCAAAACTTCACATCGTCTACTGATAGACGGAAAGAAAAGCCACTTGCTGGAGAAACCCTATTTTGAACCTTATTGAAAATCAACCAAAACTTCACATCGTCTACTGATAGACGGGAAGGAAAGCATATCCTGGGGGAAACCCCTTCTTGAAACCTTACTGCGACCACCCGCAACTTCACATCGTCTATGGATAGACGGAAAGAAAACCACATTCGTACTCCAAACGTCTAATGATAGACGGAGAAGTCCATTCATTGGAGGAACACATCGCCAATATGAATTGACGGGAAGAAAAATCTGTCGATATCAGATGACTGCTTGATCAAAGCACAACTATCATAAGATCTGATACAAATAATCTGCTGAACTGTCTGAATACTGTTGCTGGATAAATGCCCCTGAACTGATCACAGAGTAATTCACGCGCCATATGAGGCTGATAGAAAGCCTGACTCATGCTTCGTATGCATATGCATATGCTTTAATCCTTTCACGGCGTAATGCTCCATTCTAGATGGAAATGCTACGCATTTTGAAAATGTCATGCAGGTATGATGCAAATATGATGATGCATGCAATATGCTAATGCAGGCTCGAACTGCCGGAGAAGGCCGGGTACAGAACCACTTCGGCAAAATAAATGCTGAAGGCGAGGCCAATTCTGTTGGGGATAAACCCGGATATCACTGAATCGTCCTAGCAAAATAAATGCTGGGAGAGTGAAATCAACTCTGCTGGGGATATTGGGAACTTAACCGAACACCTCGACGAAGTAATACCCTGCTGGGGTATATAACTTCGCTGTGGAATAGCAGACATGCTGAATATGATTGGACTCCTCTGGGAATAAATTACCCATACCAATGACAAATTGGTCTTTGCTGGAGAAAATGGAGGGAGTCCTTCTGCGCTTTGATGCAGCTCGGATCTAGAAATTGATGCGCCAACGCGGATGGGCTTCACAGTAACCGCAAACATGGATTTGAGCTCTTAGGCTGTCCGCGATGGGTCAGGTACAACTGACGCTGGAAAATATTCTTCCTGAACACACAGCCTTTTAGTGAAAGGGTCAAGGGATAGTAACACTACTTCCCGCAATCATCTCGCTCTCGAAAATCGACTGCATCTGCTCGAATAACTCTGAATGACCCTGCTGAAGCGGAGAAGACTAATCCTTTCGCGTCTGATATGCCCCAGCCTACGGGACCTCTGTGGGGATAGTCCTTGAAAGGAAATCTAAAAATCTGTTTTCCGATGGTCTGATATAACATGCCTCAGCGTTCTGAACTTCTGAGAGATACCTCACCTCACCTGCTTCTCGCACAACCTTTGCGCGCTTAAGATGGTCTGCCCCTGACTGCAATGACCTAGCCCCGATTATCTGATTCAGAGTAGTACCTCCTGACTACGACGTGTTCACCGAATCTCAACCTGATTGCCCCAGAATAACTGACTTCGAAAAGCTGACCTGACTGGGGATCACAATAAAGCTTGCCCCTGCTCTCGGAACATTCGGGCATTCTGCATTCTATCTTGACCATACTTTCCATTGTAGGAAGCTTTTCTGCTGTCCAGCGCTTACTCGCAAGTAAAACAAGTTGTTCTGCATAAAAGATGTATTAATGCAACACATATGACAGCTTTGACATCCAATCTGTTCACTGGGAAAAGGAAAAACAGTTTATGGCATATAATGCACAAAACATTCGTCAACATCAGTATCAACATGGTAAGAGGAACCTTTTTAGGAGTCAGAATCGACGCGACCTTTACCGGAGTATGCTTTCGAAACAACTTGCTTCAATTAGGACTTTTGAAGGTTGTAATGTGGTCAGGTTCATGGTTTTGAAAGAAAGGATAAAGGCTCAAAGTTTATTTTAACCCACCCATTCTCCTTGATGTTCTCCGATCCTATGTTCAGCTAATTCGACCTTAGCGCGCACCTCTCAGAGGCTGAAAAAATAGGAATGATAGTTCGAGAAACTTTTGGATTTTGGAGTGACAGCTACTCACTCTTTCGTCTTTGACATTTGTGGTCACACGACTCGTATTTCCATCGAGGATTTTTCTTTTGATCCTTTTCATCTTTTCTTTTCATATCCCTAACTTTTGCCTGGACTGACTACTTTTGAGTTTCTTTTGATTTTTTTTTTTTTTTTTTTAAGTCCAGCGGGATGCCCTCATTTTTGCCTAAGTCATTTGTTTTGAAGTTTTCTTGACTTAGCGGGCTTTTGATTTCTTTTTTCGTTTTTCTTTCGAACAAGTCGTGTGACACTGGTTGCCTGACTTTTTGGGGAGTGGTGTGGCTGTCCCACTCTTGATCGAACCATTGTGGTCTTTTTGGCACGACCTCTAGGGACGTGACTGATCCTCGAACGGACACTCCTTTTGCCATTTGGACGCTCGGCCAAATTAGCTAACACCTACCCTGCCCCAAGGTTAAGATTGAGGGTTTTTTGTTCACAGAAAGAAACTCCTACTACAAGGCTCAAAGGGGTTGACAAGGGATTATCTTCCTTATATCTCCGGTGTTTAGGGATTTGAAACAATGCCTGTACATCATCAACAGGTTTTATCTCAAAAGCATACACTAGGAATTTTGCACGTCGTTCATTTTCGTCATCCTCCCCAAATTCTTCTTAACCAAACGTTGGGCATTTGCAAAAACAGTTAGTGAACATGAATGGATTTAATCAAAACATGCATATTTATTTCATTATCATCAATTGAAATGCAAACAACAAGTTTTACAAACAAGATTACAAATTCAAACAGGAAAGCAACTACAGATGTAAAGAAATGACAAGCTAAAACAAAGAAAATATGCTAGCTTCCGAGAACCGGGCTTTCATATCTGCCCTGCTGCCGAACCAGCTATCTTTATTAGAGGCAATTCGATGCTGTCCTGATCTGCTTTCAACAATTTAACCAAATTATAGAGCCCTTCCTCCTTCATTCAGATGATTTGGGGACCTCTTGGCCCGAAGCTGATTGCTGCACTATCAAGCAGATCCTGCACTTTGTGCTTGAAAGCATGGCAACCTTCTATATCGTGACCCGGGGCTCCAGAATGAAATTCACAGTGCTTGCTTGCATCATAACCAAACGGGGGAGTTCCCGTTATTGGTGCCAGAGTTCTTTTCTCTACCAGATTCAATCCCAACAATGTCTGCAACAACTCGGCATATGTTGAGGGAGGTTTCTCAAACACTCTTCTCGGTTTACTACCCTGGAATCTTCGTTGAGCCTGCGGTGCCCCCTGCAGAGGCTGCTGCTGCTAGTATCGGGTTGACCCTTGAACACCCTTCGTATCAAATGCAACATTGGTTTCTTGACCTTCAATGTACTGATTAACGCTCTCCTTATGCTTAACCATTTTCTTTCTTAGATCTGCCCCAGGAATAGGCAACAGTTGTGGGCCTGGAGATTCTGACACCATGGAGTCCAGGATACGCTTCTGACCCACTGCAGCTTTAGAAACATCTGTCATTTTAGCATCGACTGAGACAGGAGCAATATGCACCGATACGCCGCCCGGCGCGAATTCAATATCGTGCGAGTCAATCAAGTCTTGAACATTGTGCTTAAAAGCATGACAACCCTCAATGTCGTGCCCGAATGCCCCGGAATGAAACTCACATTGCTTACTGGCATCGTACCCATGAGGAAACACTCTCGTTGGTGGTTCCAACGTTCTTTTCTCAACCAGATTAAACCTCAATAAGATCTGCAAGAGCTCAGCGTAGGTCATAGGTAGTGCCTCAAACATTCTCTTTGGTTTCCCTTCCTGGACCCTCCGTTGAGCCGGACGTATCTTCTGTTGTTGCTGCTCAGGTTCCACATGCACAGGTGGCACGAGCTTCTTCACTGCGGCTTCAAATAGCTGATCATCCTCTTTCCTAAGCACGTTCTTGACTACTTCCATGATCAAGCTCACTTGGGTCTTCAGCTGACTGTTCTCCTCTTTGAGAATCTTCTGCTCCAGACGCATCTCTTGCATGTCTCTCATCATCTGCCCCAGCTGGCTTTGGACTTCGATCAATTCAAACTGATTCTGTTCCATATCTCTAAAGGAATTCCTGAAACAAACTGAGACGGTGAGGAAATAAGGCCCATGGTTCTGATATACCTGTTAAATAATAATGCAGCGCAGAAAGCAAACACATATTCACAACGAGATAAAGAGAAACTCAAGCTATAAGCACACAGACGAACATCTCCCACACATGTATAACCAACAAAATCAGCAGGTAAGCACAAATGAGTATGAATATAACGACCCCAGCCAACAATCCTGGTGATGGTCGGCAGACACTAGTGCACAAAAGCTAAACGGGTTAAGCAAAGAAAACAGATGCGACACCCGGCACAGAAACCTCTAGAAACTTCTCCCATATTCAACTGAACTCTCCGATTGACAACCTTCAGAGCACACACTTCCTGAGGAGTCTTCCATGACATTAACTGACGAACCCGCACAACTGGAGGATGGAAAGTCATTAATCTGAACGAAACCCTGAGGAGTGATGCAAATACGGCTAGAGTCTAACAGATCCTGAATCCGACTTCTAAGCACCTTACAATCGTTTGTTGAATGCCCCTGTGCCCCAACGTGGTACTCACAGCGGGCGCTGGCATCAAAGCCTGGAGGATAAGGTGGAATTACCGGCTTAGTCTCTTTCGGCACTATCAATCCGCTTTTGACCAGATCTGGCAACAACTGACTGTATGACACCGGTAGCTGAGTAAACTGCCTTTCAGGTTTCCTTGGTCTTCGTGGAGCATGCTGACGCGATCGGCGATAGGATGATCGTTGACTTGAAGTGTCTGAAAACTGATCCTGAGATGCTAAAGATTCTGAGGTGGCGTCATCTCCTTCCCACTCTTCTTGAGAACTGACAACTGACTCAATCTTATCAACTGGGACGTAAGGAACACCTCGAAACTTTCCATTCTTGAGTCCCCTCTCAACAATCTCTCCCAGCCTCATCAGGCCCACAAAGCTTGTGCAACTGAACAATTTGTCAAAATAATGGCCTTTCAGAGTACCCAAGAAGATGTCAACCAGTTCCCTTTCCGGAAGCGGTGGTTGAACACTAGCAGCCAATTCCTTCCATCTTCGCAAATACGCTCTGAACGATTCATTCTCCGCCTGAGACAATTCTTGCAGATCTACGAGACTAGGAGTCAAATCCAAGTTGTAATCGTACTGCTTCATGAAAGCTCTGGCTAAATCCACCCATGATCGAATCTGATTACTCTCTAATTGCACATACCACCTCAAGGATGCCCCAGTCAGGCTATACTGAAAGCAATGGATCATCAATTTGTCATTTCGCACAAACGAAGTCATCCTTCGACAGAACATCATCAAATGCAGCTTTGGACAGCTATCTCCCGTGTATTTTTCAAATTCCGGCACTTTGAACTTGTACGGCAACACCAGGTCAGGAACCAAACACATGGCTACAGCATCCAGGTTAACGGCATCTTTCGCTTCCAAGGCTTTCATTTGCTCTTCCAATGCTCGGAGTCTTCTACCATCGTCAAGAGCTCTTGGATCTACTAACCCGGTCACTGGAATATCTCTCCGGTAATTCATCACAGGGAAAGCGACACTTTGATTGTTAACAGGAGGATAATGTTCATTTCGGGCAACAAACTGCTCATGCTGATCTCGGTTCTGGACAGTAGGCTGCACAACTTGGGCTGCAGTTAGATTGTTCGCTTGCGGGAAGCCTTCCATAGAATCATACTGATGGTTGGACACCATAGTAAATCTTGCCAAGGTGTTAGGAGCCTGGAAATCGCCTTCAGACATAGCTACCAATTACCTGTAACCGGCTATGCTGCTTGATTCTGCTCAAATCTGCTTCAGCCCCTTGGTCGTCTTCAACACTCTACTCTTGCCTCAAACAATTCCCCGAGAATCACTTTCTGGTGAAAACAAAGGCTGGATAAGTGCTCTGACCTGCTAGAGAAATGCTATGCAGTATGATTTATGCAAACAGAAATACAAAAATGCTAACGTGCATGTGTGCATTGGAGATATTTTCCCTCCAATTCCAGTGTCAGTGGTAGCAAGACGAGATAAACCATAAAGACAATATTTGGAAAAACCCTCATATATTGATTAGAACAACAGTCTTGTCAAGAAGTTACACAACTATGCTCCATACAGCTGATATGACAAAGAGGATCCCAGCCAACATGCCTGGTGGTGATCTCAACATACGGAATACAAGAGAGAAATCAAGTACGGGTACGGTTGCGGAAGTCCTCGACCATCTTCTTTGTCTCTGCGTGATCTGGTTGATAAATCAAACCTTCTATCAGCCGATCCCTCTTCCTGACTATCCCCTGGATGTCTCTGACAAAGTCTTCCCAAGCCTTATCATTGGCACCGCCCCCAGGTTTGGGTCTCTTGGCATCTGCTCTATGCTGGAAATCTTCCAAATTCTTCATGGCATCTGTCAACTTGCGCTCGGCCTCGTATCGACGACAGGCTTCTTCTTCAAGCTCTTCGTTCTTCACTTTGACCTGTTCTTCTAACTGAGCAATCTGTGTCTTCAGCTCTTCTTCTCGCTCCTTGCGCTTGGTCATAGTGAGATCCCAGTGTTCTCTGAATTTGGCTAGCTTTGTGTAGGCCCTTTCCAGCTCTTGCTTCTTGGTGGCCAACACACTACTAACGGAGTCTACATCTAACTCCAAACGCTTCTTGGTTTCAGTCAATTCCAATAGCGTAGTCTTCAGATGTTTCAGAGTTTCAGCCCGTTGCTTAGAAACATATCCTGTTTCAATCTTTTCATGCCGAAGCTGGGCATTCTCCTGCTCTAAAGCCTCTTTAGCCCTTGCTAGCTCTTCTTTCTCCGCCATCAGCTGCTTGTAGACCTGAATGTCCACAGTGGTAGGCTCCCCTACCGGAGGAGGATGCAATGGCTGAACTGCTGGATACGGCATAAGGAACTTCACAGCTCGCTCACGGATCCATTCTTCATATGGGCTAGGAACTCGGGTATCCCCTCTGCTACCTGAAAGCTTCCCTCTCTTGTGCAAGTTTTTCCAGGCTTTCTCAAGTTTGGTCAGCATCTCTTTCCCTATTGCCCCAGTGAGATACAGAGATTCCTGTATCTCCTCGGGCTTTGGCGCTCCTTGAGGTATATACCCAAATTGCTTGATCAATAAGGAAGGGTTATAGTTGACACAACCTTTCCTTCCTATTAACGGAACATTCGGGAATCCTTCGCCTTTGAGTATGACTTCAGCTCCAAATACCTCTTTATTGGTCCATACCACGTTCTCAGCAGTTAATCCCATTAAGCGCTCGGGCCATCCTAGAGAATTGATAGAGGTGACAAACGGGCCTGACTTAGGCATATGACTGGTGAACCACCTGCATAGGAGAGGTACACAGCAAGACACATTCCTTCCTCGTCGCTTTTCATTCTGGTAGTGAGTTGAATGGTGGATATCTCCCAGCAAAGTAGGAACTGGGTTCTTCGCAGCCAAAATATAGAAGGCATCAGAATCAACAAAATCAGGAATGTTCGGGAACAACACGATGCCATAAACACATACAGCAAGGATGACGTCAAAAACACTCCAGCTACCCTTTTGGGCGTATTCTCGAGCCTTCTCTACCAAGACATCCAACGGGAATCCCCATACGTCTCCTCTTCTGATCATCTTCCCAGACAGCTCGGACTCTTTCAAGCACAGGATAGCAGAAAGCTCAGCCAGCTTAGGCTCAGCGTCCGTACGATAAAAAGGCATCTGCTCACGGATCGGTATATCTAGAAGTGCAGAGTACTCCTCCAGGGTAGGAGCCAAAACGAAGTCGGGAAATACAAAACACCTGAGCTCCGCATCATAGAACTGTAACAGAGTATAGATGTCGCTGGTCTCGTAGGCAGATGGCTGATAAACGTAGGTCAGAATCCTCCCATATCTCTTTCTGAAGTCACCCATTCCCTTCTTCTTAGCAACAGCAATCAACTCTAACAATAGACTGATATTCGTCGACGGAAACTTATAGGGCAATACTCTCTTCAGGTTTTCCATGTCTTGCTAGGAACAAACACCAGAACTGGAAGGGAAAATATGTACCTGCAATACACACACGTTAGTTGAATGCAGATGGTAATGCAATGATGCAATATGATAAATAATGCAATCTGTGAACACAGGGGCTGTGCTGTAGCCTGAAGAGGAATATCTCTGTGATCAAGAACAGAAAACCAACACGGTCACCAGAATCTCATGCCACTAACTATCATCTGATACTCAAAATATCAATCCCCTGGTAAGAAAACCATCTGAACCCCTGTATCTGACAAGAATACCATCTGATAATAGCCTCAACCTCAGATAAGAAACCCATCTGACCCAGACAACACACCTGGAGATGAATCAAGAACACCATCTGACAAAGGTACTGAATCATGGTTTCTGAAGGCCAGTTTTCCTGCAATAGCCCAGTCCCCCTCACAGGTATGATAGACCTAATCCACGGACAAAGGTACGGCATCCTATGCGGTCATCAGCGTCACAGACTTTCATGAATGACGATACGATTCCCAGAAGGAGTGGCATCATCAAGTCATGAAGAGGCCTCACTTAGCTGACTTCCAAATGATCGGTCCCCAGAGTCGACAATCCTCACGTCTGGACTCCCCTCAGATCCTCAGGACCGGAAAGGAGCACCTCTGCAAGAATCTCGTCTGAGCGCAGATTTTTGTAGGGAACTGTGCCTGCTCAGCAGACAGGTTCGTCTACTACTTCTCCGCAACTATATCTAGGTGTGTACTCAAGCCCAGGTCCGGCTTTTCACTCACAGTAACCTCCCTCTGCCCACAGCCATAATCATAATAATATAATGCTGGAAAATAAATGCGGAAAGGTAAAGGTACAGAAAAGTAAAGTGCAGAAAAGTAAAACACAATATGCACAACACCCAACAAATAAACACCCAAGCGCTAGGATTGACTCGCGTAGGGGATGGGAAACGGTCCCAGCATAAGGGATGGGAAAAGTCCCTAGATGCTATAATCCCCAGCAGAGTCGCCAGCTGTCGCTACTGCGAAAATCGGCGCCGGCTTGACAGGAGAGTCGCCACCGTGCGTTATTTATCCCTCAGAGCGGGAAAGGAAACGCTCGAAGTAAACCTCGCAAAGACGGGAAAAGGTATGGTCATCGCAACCAAAACCTGGATTCGGGAGTCGGTTACGCAAGGGGAAGGTATTAGCACCCCTCACGTCCATCGTACTCGATGGGATCCACGCTTGGTGTTTATAGGTAAAAGGGTGTGTTATCTATCTACGCTAATGGCTGGTCTGAAAAGAAAATAAAAGGACAGGACTCGACAGAATATACGGTGTTCTGGGCCTACGTATTCCCTCGTGCAATGGGAAAGTCAGAGTCAACGTAGTTCGACTGCCTACGACTAAACGGGGAAAGGTTGCTCGCCAGGACATCGCGTCCTGTGCCTACGTACTTCCATCTGGTATGAAAGATCAGAGCAAACGTAGTTCGACTAACTACGGGTAAACAGGGGGCTCTCACACAGCAGTGAGAAAACAAACTGGTCTCTAAGGCTCGGGAACCTACAAACGATCTGGTCTCCAATGCACTCGGGCAGGAGAAAGGGATAACAATTAGTCATTAGCGGGAAAGTCTCGATCGCACAGCCGCGAGAGAACAAAGGTTAGTCGTTAGTGTGCTCGCTAGGATATCGCATCCTATGCCTACATATCTTCGTCTGGTACGAAGAATCAGAGCAGCTGTAGTTCAGCTAACTACGGGTCAAGCTACTCAAAAGCTCCTACAGAAAGGAAAGGGAAACCCTAGAACTATAGCTGAGAAACAGGGGAATCTACTTACTGCTATCACACCTGGTTGACCATCCTAATGTCTATCATAACAACTCCGCAGCGGAGAAGTCAGAGCTCCTAAGGGATCATGGCAACAGGACTGAACTACAAACAAGAAACTGCAAAGTAAAGAAATACCGGAAATATGCATGAATGCAACAGCTGAACAAACAAGGCACAGAGGCAAGGGAGCTCAGCTCTACCAAATACCAACAAGCAAAGCCACTCAATAACAAACAAGCAGAAGGAGGACCACCTCAACTTCTCATGCACACAAAGTCTACTTCTAAGATGCACCTACTCAGAACTATCTAGATGAATACCTAAGTCTAATGCAACATAACATCATACAAGTCAAACAATCCAAAGAGAAGGCTAGCTAACCTGACAAGCCTCTATCTATCTCTCAAACAAAACTCTATACAGCACCCTAAGCAAAGATCTAAGCAACAACTCTAATCAAAACCCTTAAGCAAGAGGAATCAATCCCCGTCTCCAAGCTTCAGAACAAGCTTACCAGAGAAAGGAAGCTAAGCAGACAAGCTCATAGTGCCTTCCTCAGGAAAGTACCAGGAGGTTACTACTCAGGAGTCATATCCTATGCGGCTCGACAACTGTGATCAGTTTACATTCCTCCTCAGGAGAAACTAAACTCACATGAAGGCTCCGGCATCACGGGATACTTGAGAAAACCTATATGCACTAAGGGAACTAAGTGAGCAGACTCATAAGACCTTCCTCAGGAAAGTACTAGGAGGCTGACACTTAGGAATCGTATCCTACGTGGCTCAACAACTGTGATCAGTTTACATTCCTCCTCAGGAGAAATTAAACTCACAAGTTGGCTCCAACATCACTGGATACTTGAGAAAACCTAGATAAACTAATGGAACTAAGTGAATAGACCCATAGGACCTTCCTCAGGAAAGTACTAGGGGGCTTCCACTTAGGAATCGTATCCCATGTGGCTCGACAACATGTGATCAGTTTATATTCCTCCTCAGGAGAAATTAAACTCACAAGTCGGCTCCGACATTATTGGATACTTACGAAAGAGGTGAGAAGAAAGAATGAAAGTCATTCATAGTGCCTTCCTCAGGAAAGTACCCTAAACTCCCTTCAAACTTCAGGATCTCGAACCTCACAAACAGAAAACAAGCTCCTAGACTAAGCCTCAATCCACTGCATCCTTGCAAGCTCCAACAGGACTTCAATCAGCTCCCACCTTGAGAAGAACCCACAGGCCAACAAACCACAAGAGACTATCTCTGAAGTTCAACCACAGTTGAACTTCACAGTCAGAAGTCATCAAGACTTCTCCTATCTTCAGGCTCAGACAAATCACATCAGGACACTCTACAAAAATCTATCAAAAAGTCTAATGGGAGACCTACATGGCTCTAGGATAACATACTGAAAAATCAGAACAAAATTCAACACCAGGTGAAAGAACTAAAATCAGCAACACAGACATATCCACAAACCCATTTATTCAACATCAATAACAGTGAAAAAATGCAATTAAAATGAAAATGCATGATTAAGCTAATGTTTCTGCACTATAAAATTCTACACTGAATCACGAGTCTACAAAAAAAAGAACGGGATTATTTGACTAAATCTACTATTTTTTATGAATTTTCTAATGATATGCATGCATTAAAAAAATTAAAAGAAATCAATTAAATGGAAAATATACCAAAAAATAACAAACAAAAATAAAATGTCATTTTTATTTTATTTAATTTTCTAGGAATTATGATGAAATGGTAGAAAGAAGAAGAATTAAAAAATCACTTGTTTACATTTTATTATGAATTATTTAATATGCAAGGAAAATAAAAGAAATTGAAAGAAATAAAATTGAAATAAAACTGGGGGGGTTTAAACAGTAAGGAATTCACTTCATTCTACATTGGGCCCTGAAGATGGGGGGTGCTAACAGCACTGGGCGCAGGGCCCAAACTTATTATCCAGAAAAAAACAAAAAAAACTGAACTGAGCGCAGGGGGGTGCAGCGCTAGCAACTTCTTCAGTTATTATTATTGGGCCTACGCCCAGGGGGGTGCGAAAAGCAATTTGGGCATAAGGCCCATATCCAATCACTCAGTCTCTCACACACGCCAGGGGGGGGGGGTAACGAGTGACAAGGGTGGTCCTTCAGAAAATACATTTGGGCCTAAGCCCAATACGCTAACCCTAATCCAATCATCTGCTGAACAAAACCAAAATCCCTCTCCCAAACCCTAATTACTGTTCATCAAACTGCTTAGCCGTCTCCTTCGTTCCCTCTCTGCAACTCATCCTCTCAAACACTTCCTGAAACCTTACCACCTACTCTCCCACACGACCTCACACAGATCAAACGAATCAGCACACAATTGTCTCACCGTTCTCTCATAAATCAACCCCAAACCCTAATCAAAACAGTCTACCCAAATCGAAGCTACATTCATCAATGGCGATGGAGATATAACGAAGAGAAGACAAACCTGGGTTTACGCGAGGGGAACGAGGGATCTCTGAAGATCTATGTAGGTATCAGGCGCGCGTTGTTGAAGAACGAAGAATCTGGATCTGTGAAAGTTCTTGGACGAGTTTTAGCTTGAACGATAAAAGGATCTGGAGATCCATGTTGACGAATGCTGACGAAGATTGTTGGTGACGATCATGTTTAAGAGCGACGATGAACTTCTTGGAAAGTGGCGTTGGAAGATGAATACGCTGATGAAACGCATGAAGGTCGTCAACGATCTGGAGCTTCTACGAAGATCATTGGAGGTCTTCGAACGTGTTGAAGGTTGAACAATTCCTGGAGATGGCCGGTGAAGACTGTTTGAAAAAACGGATGAAGTTGATGGTTGATGATGAACTGAAAATTTCTGGAGACGTTCTGAGGAGGATCTTCAAAGATCTGGAAGATTGTTGTTGATGTTGATCGGTGGTAGCTGATGAACGGAGAAGAAAGAGGAGAGGATTGGATGTTGGTGAAGACGATGGGAAGTTGATCGGAAGAAGAAGATGAGTTTCTGGGGATTCGTATGAAGTTTCAGGTGAAACTTGAGGTTTCCGGCGAGGGATCAGATGAAGGTGACGGAAGAGATCGGAGGAAGAAGATGAAGAAAGGAGGATTTCTGGAGATTCTGGGTGTGAAACGAACCCCGGCGAGCCGTTGCGGTGGCCGGAAGACGTTGGGGGTCACCGGCGGTGGGAGGTTACGGCGGATGCATGGCCGCCGGTGAGGTTTCTGGTGAAGCTCCGGTGATAGCTGTGGGGTGACAAGTGGCGCGCATGCACAGAGAGAGAGAGAGTGTGGGACAGCTGGGGCGAGACGTGGCGCGAGCTGGGGAAATCTGAGTGTGTGGTGGGTCCTCCTGAGTGGGACGCGTGGGACCTTATATATGCTGACAAGTGTCCCTTTGGCCAAAAACCTGCACCAAAAAAGCATTGGACTGACTAGATGTTGGGCCTCAGAAAAAAAAGCACTCTGGCCCACACGAAAATGACAACAAAAACTGTAAAAAAAAAACTGGATTAAACTAAACCTGATTAATGTCTAATTAACACTAATTAATCTAATGATTGACTAATAAAACTCTAAACAAAAATTAAGCCCTAATCAAATCTAGAAAGATTAAAACTCTAATTACTCTATTCAAGCCTAATTAAATCTAAAAAAACAATTAACCTAATTAAACTCTAAAAGATGATTAAAAGTCTAATTAATTCTATATCAACCTAATTAAATCTAAAAATGATTAAGAACCTAATTAACTCTAAATCAATCTAATTCCTATTAAAGTTCTACCATCACTTAATATCTATTAAAATCTATCATTAATAAAAGAAAACTATATTATTTTCTATATTATCTAAAAGACAATTAAACCTATTTTAAAATCTATAGAAAATTCTAAAAATGATTTAAAAACAATTAAACCTATTTTAAAATCTATAGAAAAATTCTAAACTATTAACATCTATTAGTAATAAAAGAAAAACTATATTCCCCTTTTTCTTTATTATTCTAAAAACTATTTAAAATCTTAGTTATTCTAAAAATCTATTTAAAAATTCTATAAAATCCTAAAAAGAGAATTAAACTATTAAAAAATACAAAAACCCTATTTAAACTCCAGAAAAATCTGTAAAGCCTATTAAAAATTCACAAAAGTCTATTAAACCCTAAAAATGCAGATGAATGCACATGACCGCCATAAAAGCGCGCACGAGACCAGATCGAATCGAACAGAGAACCCCGGGCATCAGAATATCCTCAAAATCACTGTGCAAGCTGAAAATCACCGAGGAGCACACAATTTCCCGAAAATAAAACCCTGGTGATCTGGACTGGATCTGCCATATCTGGTAGATGATACTCAGGCTGTAAACTCTGATATCTCCTGCTTGTGCACAAATATCATGCGTCTGATTTGCGAATATGAAATTGAACCGCGAGTCAGATAGGAGAATCGGTTGGTCAAATTTTTTAGGGTGCAACACTCGCGAATGCAAGACGGGTAAGGTAGTGTAGAAATTACATCAATCTTAGCAGGGTCTACAGAAATTCCTTTTTCAGAAATTATGTGACCAAGAACAATTCCCTGCTCAACCATAAAATGACATTTTTCATAATTTAAAACAAGGTTAGTTTCTATGCATCTTTGTAAAATCAAGCTTAAACTGCTCAAGCATGCATCAAAAGAAGAACCATAAACAGTAAAGTCGTCCATAAAGACTTCCATGCAATTTTCAATAAAATCAGAAAAAATACTAAGCATACAATGCTGGAAAGTGCCAGGAGCATTGCAAAGACCAAAAGGCATCCGCCTATACGCAAAAGTACCGAAGGGACAAGTAAAAGTGGTCTTCTCTTGATCTTCCGGTGCAATATGAATCTGAAAGTAACCTGAAAAGCCATCAAGTAAACAGTAATGTGATTTACCAGCTATCCGTTCAAGCATTTGGTCGATGAACGGTAAAGGAAAGTGATCCTTTCTAGTAGCTTGGTTTAGTCTCCTGTAATCGATACAAACTCTCCAGCTATTCTGCACTCTAGTGGGAACAAGTTCATTCTTTTCATTTTTGACAACCGTAAGTCCGGATTTCTTAGGTACAACCTGCACTGGGCTTACCCATTTACTGTCAAAGATAGGATAAATGATACCTGCTTGCAAGAGTTTGGTTACCTCTTTCTTCACGACATCAAGAATCAAGGGATTAAGCCTCCTTTGGGGCTGCCTTACTGTTTTCGCACCATCCTCGAGTAAAATTCTGTGCATACACATGGAAGGACTAATTCCTGGAAGGTCGGCTAATGTCCATCCGATTGCCTTCTTGTGCTTCTTCAAAACCTGCAAAAGCTTGTTTTCTTGATCGAAATCAAGGTTAGAAGAAATAATAACAGGGAGTTTTTCGTTACTCTCTAAGTAAGCATATTTCAGGTTCTTAGGGAGCTCTTTTAGCTCTAAGGACGGGGGATGCTCGGTAGATGGGATGGTCGGGGCAGCAGGAACATCAAGAGCATCAGCTGTAAAAATAGCTTCGTTGGTTATAGCTTCACCTGTAGGAAATATATCAGCCTGCAGGGCAGCATCAATCTCAGCGCACACAACACAAAGGTTAGTGTCAGTACAATCAGAACATGAATAAACATCATCAAAATCAGAAAGAGACGGAAAATCGAGTGAAAATAATTCAGAACAAGTGTCCTCAACCAGCTCAGATATCAGTCCAATATGAAAAACGGAATGTTCCTCCAATGGATGTTTCATGGCATCAAAAATGTTGAATTTTGCGACGATGTCACCAAACTCCATGGACATGCTCCCATCATCAACATCAATTTTCGTTTTTGCCGTTTTCATGAACGGTCTTCCTAAAATGATGGGAGCTTTGCTGGACTTTGTTTCTCCTTCCATATCAAGAATGTAAAAATCTGCAGGAAAAATCAAATCGTTAACTTGAACAAGGACATCTTCGATTATGCCGGCAGGGCGAGTGTTGCTCCTGTTCGCCAACTGAATGATTAAACCTGTAGGCTGCAAAGGACCAAGACAAAGGTTATTATAAACAGAAGTAGGCATAACATTAATGCTCGCTCCTAAATCAAGCATGCAATCATCGAATTTACTATTCCCGATGGTACAAGGAATAGCAAAAGTTCCCGGGTCTTTGCACTTTTGTGGCAGGACCGGAGTAGTGAGGAGGGCTGAAACTTCGCCTGTAAATTTTTCAGATGAAGGCTCGGGCTGAATAAAGGAAGAAATATTTCTTCCTAAATTGACTCTCTCACTTCCCTTCATTCTCCTCTTGTTGGTGCACAAATCCTTCAGAAACTTAGCATACTTAGGAACCTGCTTAATCACATCAAGTAACGGAATGTTTACCGCAACTTTTCGAAAAACATCTAATATCTCTCTTTCTTTGTTTTCATCCTCAATTCTCTTATTTTTCAGAACTCTATGTGGGAAGGGGACTGGTGGTACATACTCTTTTTCTTTAATTTTTTCAGTTTCGACCACAACAGCAGAAGGAGAAGGAGGTTCAACAGACGGTTCAGAAGTAGGAAGTTCAGAAGTTACCTCAATGATTTTTTTATTTTTTTCCGGGGCTGGTTCTGTAACTTTTCCGGATCTTAAAACGATGGCACTCACATTGGCATTAGGACCATTTGGATTGACAATTGTTTGGGCTGGAAGTTGGTTCGAACCTTGGGCTTGCATGTTATTCATTTGAGTAGCAAGCTGTCCCATCTGCGTGTTCAAGTTCTGGATGCTAGCATCGGTTCTTTGTTGGAACTCAAGGTTGTTGACGGCCATTTGCTTAACTAGTTCCTCTAAGGAAGGTCCGGAAGGTGCAGGGGAAGCCGCCTGAGGTGGATTATTTTGTTGGCTGGTATGTGGGTTTCCATATCGAAGGTTGGGATGGTTCCTCCAATTCGGGTGATACTTATTTGTGGACAGGTCGGGAATGTTGTATCGGTTCTGGTTTTGACCTTAATTGTAGAGGGCTGCAGCATAAGCTGGGGGTAATTCAGTAGGCTTATCATCTTGCAAAATAGGGCATGTATCAGTAGGATGACCAGAAGAGGTACAAATACCACATAACCTTGGCGGTGTTTGAAGTTGTTGGGTTGCTTGAGCCTTACCTACGACTATCATCTGCTGCACTAAATCTTTCAGCTCATTCATTCTATTTTCGAAAGCCTTGTCGGAGTGAGAAACATGGGAGGATACATGATTTCGTTCACACCCTTTATTTGGACAGAATTATTTCTTGTTGAAAACTGTTGGGAATTTAGTGACATATTTTCAATTAAGGCCTTGGCAGCGGCTGGAGTTTTATCAACAAGTGCTCCACCGCTAGCAGCATCAAGAATGTTCCTATCCATCGGTAACAACCCCTCATAAAAGTACTGAATGAGTAGTTGCTCGGTGATCTGGTGTTGAGGACAGCTGGATACCAAATGCTTGAATCTCTCCCAATACTCTGCAAGTGACTCATTACCCTGTCTAATACCACAAATCTCTTTTCTTATCGAGGCAGCTCTGGAGGCAGGAAAGTATCTCTCAAGGAACACTTTTTTCAGAGCATTCCAGTTTGCAATTGAATTTGGCTCGAGGGAATATATCCAATCCTTTGCTGCACCCTGCAATGAAAAAGGAAAAGCTCGAAGTTTGATATGATCTTCAGTGATCCCTTCAGGCTTCAGTGGCGTAGAACACACCACTTGGAATTCTTTCAGATGTTTGTGAGGATCTTCACCTGCAAGACCACTAAACTTGGGCAACAAATGGATTAAACCCGATTTTAACTCAAAAGGCACAGCATCAGCAGCATACTCAATACACAAACCATTGTAATTCACATCAGGTGCAGCTAACTGCCTTAATGTTCTATCATCAGCCATGTGTGGTGAACTAGCCTGGACTGTTCTACGTCGTGTGTGCAAAGTTCTCTCTACTTCAGGATCAAAAGCAACAATATCAGAACAAGATGACCTAGTTGCCAGGACTAATGCACAGCAATGCAGGGACAATACTCAAAATGCCAACAATGTCCCTAAAAGTCAAAAAAACAAACACAAAGAAGCAAATCGATCAAAATAAATCCAGAAAAATTAAATAACACCAGAATTGGTCTAATGGCTTAAAAATATAATTATGAGAATTTTTTCGATTTTTTTCGACTCTATGAAAACAGTAAAAAATTCATTAAAAATAGAAAAAAGGATTTTTTGGCGATTCTGAGGGTGGATTCCAGGTATTCCTTTGGAATACATGGACTAATGACTGGACGATTTTTTTTCTTCTCGTAGGCAAAACAGTTTTACGATCGGACACAATTTTTCCCAAAACAGATTTTTTTACGATTTGGACTATAAGACGCGAATTGGACGAAACCACGAGGAAACTAAGGTCTAGACTCGAGGATACTAACTAACCCTATGACTCTAAAATTGATTAATAACAACAAGAATCCCCGGCAACGGCGCCAATTTGATCCGCGGTCGCTCGCGGATCAAAAACGAGTAATTTTATAAAAATGCAGTACAGCGACAGTGACTCGGAATATCGTTCTCACAAGGATTCTTGTAGTGATTAACCAATTACAGTAATGAAATAAAAAGGGGGTTTTTGGTTCGATTAGGGAAGAGTAATTAACAAGAGTAATTTTCGAAATAAGTTGTTATGAAGAAAATTGATTATGAAATAAGTCAATCTACCGATTCGGTTCCTACTATCATTGATTATTATAATATTGATCTTCTAAGTGTCATTCCTATCTGGATGCAAACTCAATGGCAAGCGCAAAAATGTTTGTAAGATTTATGATCCTAATGTCCGAATTAAGCAAACGGGATAAAACTTCATGAATTAAGCAAACATGATTGTTCAGACACACAAACGAATTAAGCAAACGTAAACGTGTCTATGCCTAGGACCATACAATCAACCAAATTAAATCAATAATATCATGCAATCGAATTAAGCATACAAGAACATAAAATTATTGAACGGAATTAACAAATAGTAATAATATTATAATAATCTCAAGTGTTGGAACCTGAATTACGGTAGACCGACTCAGAGGGATTAGTTCTCCATAGGATTCGTAAAAGCTTCAAGGTTTTTTTCTCGTGAATAGTAGGTACTGTGAACAGTAACACGATTTCTCTTTAAAAAGGAAAATAATGGATCAAAACCCAACTGGGTCAAAAATATAACCCAGGCCCAAAACATCAAAACTAAAATAAAATTCTAATGCTGTAACTTGAAACGGAAATCTGGAATTTTGAGCTCCGAATCTGACTTCGACTCCAACACGAAAGTTGTAGCTCTCTCTCTTAGCTTTCCGGAGATATTTAGAACGCCTCAATCGGATTCCCGGAACTCCAGTTATGATCGTTTCCGTGCAGACTGCTAAAGCTGAAAAATAGTTGCGAAAATTAAATTAAATCAAAAATAAAATAAAATAAGAAAACATGATAAAATATAATAATAAGCAAAATAACATAAAGAAATGCCTAAGTAAAAATGTAGGAGAATGTGCATAAATATGCACTGATCAGAGACTCATCATCTCAGGGGGAGTTATAATTCTAATATTTCCAATTAAACAAAATTTATAATGCTTTTTGTCATCATCAAAAAGGGGGAGATTGTTAGAACACAGATTGATTCTTAATAATATCTCTTTGTTTTGATGATAACTGTTAGGAAATTTTGTATTTAAGAATTATATACTCTAAAATTTGCTTGAGAGTTTTACTGCAGATTGTAATGAAATTAACACTCCAGAAGCAAATCTGAATTGTATACAAGAAGTTATCTAGACTCTGAAGTGCCAGATGCATTCATTAGAAGATTCTGATTGCTGCTTACAGAAGATCCTGAGCGTAGTCTCCAGAAGGATCTGAAGCAAGAAGCTCCAGAAGATTCTGAAGCAGAAGCTCCAGAAGAATCTGAAGCAAGCAGAAGCATCTGAAGCAAAGAAGAATATTGTATGAAGAGTTTCTCAAAGCATAGTTTCTACAGAAGTTTCTGAAAGTACTAAAGCTGTAAGTACTGAAGTTCTGTGTCAAATATGCTCTGATGATTAACACGCTGAAAGCACACATGCTGCAGAAGACTCTGATACAGCAAAGTTCTGAACATCATTGGAAGACTCTGACTCAATCAGATTCTGATGAACTTGCTGAAAACTGAAGAAGAAATATTCAAAGATTATATCCGTTGGAGTAAATCAAACGTCTCTTTCCTCATTTGTGTTAGACACAAGAACACAGACAAAAAGGATTTTTCTGTGCTTTCTACTTCTAGGAAAGGTCACTTGATATAAAGACAAAAAGGCTCAGACCTTTTTGGGACACTCTTCTCAACGTTCAGCTCTCCTTGGATCAGCTGCCTATAAAAGGAAGACTCCACCAAATTCTTTAGTTAGACATTTTGCTGAAAAGAAATTATAACATTCAAGCTCTCATACTTTCGTATTCATTCTTAGAATTATTTGTACTTAATCTTAAGAGAAATATCACTGTTGTGATAAAAGCTTTTTGGAAGCATTCATACTCTTGTATTAGATTTACATTGATTGTAAAGGATTTCCTTAAGAGGATTCAGTTGGAATCAGTAGCTCTTGAGAAGACTAAGAACAGTTGTTCTTAGGTGTTACTATTGTAATCTGTTTGACTAAATAGTGGATTAAGTCCTTGTTGAGAAAGGCAAATCACTCTAGGAAGGGTGGACTGGAGTAGTTGAGTTCAACGAACCAGGATAAAAATAATTGTGTTTTTAATTCTAAAGTCTTAATCTTTCATACTTATTCAACCCCCCTTCTAAGTATTATCTCACCTTCAAGAACTAATCATAAAGGGAGTCAGGTCCAAGGATAATTGTTATCTATAGGGTTCTCAGGACTCTAAGTGTGGTCTTGTCACAGAAGATGAAGTAAGACTATGGCACCAGAAACTTGGAATGAAGAAGATCGTATCTATGGAAGCTGACAGATGTATTTCTCAGTAAAAACTTGAAGAAGGAAAAATCAGTGGTGAATGCCAAATAAGAAAACAAACAAGGATGTCACATCAGAAGTTCCAACATCTCACTTCTTCTAAAGTACTGGAACTTCTTCACATAGACTCTATGAGACCTATGCAGGTGGAAAGTTTTGTTGGAAAGAAGTATGCTTATGTTGCTATAAATACCATGCAAGAAGAGGTGGAAAATTTTAAGAAAACTTTGAAGTATATCAATAGGACAAGTAAGCATGGGAGGTTATATAATCATGAGTCTGGGTGTATGGTGCCTGGATATTGTGATTGGGCTGATGACAGAAAGAGCATATTTGGAGCCTATTTGTTTTTGGGAAACAACCTCATCTCGTGGTTTAGCAAGAAACAGAATTGTGTATCCCTGACTACTACAGAAGCATATTACATAGCTGTTGGGAGTAGCTATTGTCAACTTGTTTGGATGAAGCAGATGCCCACAGAGTATAATGTCACACAAGATGTCATGGCATTATACTGTGGTATAATGAATAATTTCAAGAACCCTATTCAACATGACAGAACTAGGTGTCACTCTATTAGGGAGCTTCTTGAGCATGTCTCGACAGAAAATCAACAGGCCAATATTCTTACCAAATTTTTTAATGTAAATCAGGATGAGACTTTGAAAAGAAAATTGGAGATTTGTACTTATGAGGATTTATAGCAATTACTGCAAAAAGGGATTTCTGCTATTAAAAGATGTTTCTTTCTTAAAATAGAGATGTTCCAACATCCCTCTTTATTACATAGCATACCCTTGTCTACTCAAGCACGTTATCCCACTCAAATATTTCCCTCCAACTGCCTCTTCAACTCCCACATGTCCACTACTCTTCAGACTATCTTCCTCTCTCTGCACATTCAACCCCTTGCAACCTACCTCCAACCGTCTCAAAACTTCTCCACTCTCAGAAACATCAAAATGTCTCCCAAACGTGATGCTTCCTCTACTAAGACTTCCCACACTAATGCTCAACCTATGAGCATCTTTCTTGATGATGTTCTTGAGTTTTCTCCTCTCAATATGGTTCCTAGTGATGCAAGTGAAGCTCCCAAGACTGCTCCTTCACATGCAAACGAAACCCAACAACCCACCAAAGGTAAAACCTTTGATTCTTCTACTTACAACAGTGATAGAATGAAAAACAAGAAAGGCTCTGCTTATGTGAAATTTCCATTAGGGAACTTGTCACCAAGATCCTCTATGGAGATCATCATGTGCACGGTATTTCCACTCCTCTCTCTCGTGTTGATCCATCCCCTAGCACTGATAAAGAAAATGTTGAAAAACCCTCTTCTGATGGCAACCCTAACACTGAAACTTGGACAAACTTGCCAGTTCTGTGGTGCATGATATGAATAAGGGTGATGAAGCAAGTCTGGATGATGATATGAAGATGTTCCTGACAATATTATAAATGTTGAAAATGTGCCATCAGATGATGAGCTCATCAGAAATGTTGCCCCAAGTATTTCTAAGATACTGGTGACTAGGAAAGGAAAAGTTGTGCTTGAGGAATCCCCCTCCAAAAGCCAAAAGAAAAGGACTCTTGTTGGACCCCCAAGGCATGGAGCAAGGTCTCTCTTGCCTCCAAGAAAAGAAAGGTAATTACTGAGAACAATAACTCTGATGAAGATGTTGTAGAAGATGTTCCTGACCTGGCCTATGTGAAGAAATCCACTGCCAAGAAAACTCCTAGACCAGTGCCTGCTGCTCCTCAGGACAATATTTCTTTTCACTCCATTAGCAGTGTGACCAAGTGGAGATATACCAAAGAAGGATTTCTCTAGAAAGGGAGCTGGGAAAATATGCTCTAGAAATCAAGGAAGTGATGGACCTAATCAATGAGGCTAGATTGCTCAAAACAGTCATTGGATTCTCCAAGTGTTATGAAGAGCTGGTGAAAGAATTCACTGTGAACATTCCTGATTCCATTATTGACAGGAATAACAAAGAATATATGAAGGTCTTTGTTAGAGGGAAGTGTGTGAAGTTTTCTTCAGCTGTTATCAACATATTTCTGGGGAGATCAAATGATGGTGAGGAAGAGTTGTCTACTTCAGACAATCAAGTGTGCAAGGTCATCACTGCCAATCAAGTCACAGTTTGGCCTTCAAAAGGAAAATTGTCAGTTGGTCAACTCAGTGTGAAATATGCCATTCTTCACAGGATTGAGGTTGCAAACTGGGTTCCTACCAACCACACCTCCACCATTATTGTTGGGCTAGGCAGGTTCATTTATGTTGTAGGCACCAAGGTTGATTTTGATTTTGGATTGTACATTTTGATCAAATTGTTAAGCATTTTACTTCAAGTGCCATCAAGCTGCCTATTGCCTTCCCCTCCCTCATCTGTGAGATTATCTTGAATCAACACCCTGGGATTTTAAACTCTAATGATGTTGCTAGCAAGAGAGAGTCTGTACTATCACTGCATTACAAACTTTTTGCTGGAAGACATGTTCCAGATATTGTTCTAACATCTGGTGAAAGGGTCAATGCTTCAAAGGAAAGGATAATTGCTGAGTTAAAAGAAACTTGCAGGGAATTATGGGAAACAATTAATGTTGCTACAGCAAGAAAGATCAAGTTGGAATCATTAATTAAATGTCTTGAAGATGATGCTGCCGACATTGATAATGCTAGTGAAAAATATGATAAGGATGGGTCTGGGGAAGAGTCTGAGGATGATATTGAAGATGTCCCAACTGATGTTGAAGATGTTGGCTCTAGTTCGGCATCTGAAGATGAAGACTAAGCTTGTTGTTGGGCTATTTTTTTGTTTTTTTTTTTGTGATTATCTGCCTTGGCAGAATAGACTGAATTTGGTACACTTCATGTGCCTTTTTGGGTTGTAATATTTTTGGGGTCTCTATGCCCTTGACTTGATTGCTTCTAATCCTTTGTTCTATGCTATCTATCTTAGCTCTTGGTTCTTAAATTTATGGCTAAAAAGGGGGAGAAGAGCTTACTGAATATTCAGTACTTAGTGTACTATATACACTATAGCAGGTGTAAGCAGGTGTGTAGCTGTTTGAAAGGTTGTGAACTTGGTGGCTGCTGTGTGATCTGATTGTTGTTGTATGCTCTGATTGCTTTGACAGGATGTTGATCCTGTTAGATGATTATTTGTTCCTTTTTGGGGTTTATTGTGCAGCTTGCTGAATGCAGTTGTAAGCTGTTATTTGTTTGTCTGTTTGCTTGGAGTTACAGGTTAATGAAGGCTGTGAAGATTGTGGGCTGCCTTGTGTTATGCTTGGGTTGTTGTGGTGTTTGTTGAGGGGGAGCCTTGCTTTTACTCTTCCTCTGTGAATTGTTTTTTCGATGTGTTGTACTCTTTTCTGGTTATTTTTCTTGTGATTTCTTTTAGCCAAAATTTACCAAATGGGGAGTTTGTTAGTTCTTGATTGGCATGTATTTTGGTAAAACTAGAAGTAATCACAAGATGTCCTACAGGATATCGTGACATCTGTCTGTCAAGAACAACAGGTTGTTTTGTGCTCTGTAATAGGTCTTTTCTCATGATGTCAAACAAGATGTCTTGAAACTCATGATCTAAACATTCTGTATGAATGTGTGTGTGACCATATCTTTTTGTGTAAGCTAGCTGCATTGTTCTGGTACAGATTCTGCATGGCTTTCTACAGGCGTTTCTGATACATTGATTACGGATCAGAATTGGATTTGATTTGAAGATATTTTCAGAAGATTGTTTTAAGATTGAGAGATTGATTTGATTGGATCTGATTGATCAAATCAAATCTGGATGATTGTTGCTATTGATACATTGATTACAGATCAAAATTGGATTTGATTTGAAGATATTTTCATAAGATTGTTTGAAGATTGAGAGATTGATTTGATTGGATCTGATTGATCAAATCAAATCTGGATGATTGTTGCTATTGATGTAGATTGGAATCTTCTCAAATCCTGCTGTTATTGTTGCCAATACCCAAGCCCATTCTGCATTGTTATTTAAATAGGCTGAAACCCTAGCTTGAAGATCGGTGAAGCAAGGATTAAAAAGTGTGTCCATCTGTTTAAGTTTAGGCTTCTTGTGTGTTAGCTTTGTGATCCATTCACTCATTGTTTAATGTGTGAATTGGACTAGGTTGTTAATTGTAAATTGTAAATTGTTCACTCAAAGCTTTTAAGCAAGAGTGTATTGTACTTGATTGAAGCTTTTAATCAAGATCAAGTTGTGACTTTGAAGAGTGTCTTCTAAAGTCTTTTCTTTGTATTGTCTGTTATCACTGTTGTGATTGAGGGGGAGTGAGACGTGTCTCTTGTCTAGTGGGTTCTAGGCAGAAATTGCATTGGGTAGAGATTAAGTGAGGAGTTGTAAACTGAGAGTTTAACTCTAAATTAATTCTACTGATAGTAAATTTTCTCCCTGGCTTGGTAGCCCCCAGACGTAGGTGTGGTTTCACCGAACTGGGTTAACAATTGTTGTGTCTCTTTACAAGTGTTTGTGTTTATATTTGTTCTTATTATACAGATATTTGTTTCGGGAAATCTCCTTCGACATCTAATATTTGATACTAGAATTTCAGCAAGGACCAAGGTTGCAATGATGGGTCAGTGTTAATCTCTGAACACACTTTATCACGTGATGACTTATGCTATAGTTTCTTCATAGAGTCTGCTGGGATACAACTACTAATTCCCTTTGTAGCAACGATTTTTCAAACTAGGTTTCACCTAACCCTACAGTTTGGTGAAACATCCCAACGTCTCCCAACGTGTCTTTTAAAGCTTCTAGAAGGACTCTACTATTGCATCTTCAATGATTTTTTTCCTCATTATTTAAGGAACTAAAATACTTGAAGATTGATACACAAGTGTACAACATCGCATACACGCTGAACATGCTAAACAACGATTAACAACTGAAGATAAGCTACTATGTCAAAGTTTTAGCACAAGTTAAACTTAGGATTTCTTATCCTTGTATATCTTAGAAATACCTTAGTCTCAAACGAGTCCTATTGTGTTGTATTATTTATACACCTCTGATTGTATATCAAGTGTATTCACTTAACAATCATTTATTAGTTAGGTAGTTTGTTAGAAGTCTCTTAATAAGTTTTTGAGCAAGGAAGTCTCATACTTGTGTGTGTTCAAGGAAGTCTTGAGCCTGTGTGCTTGAGCAAGGAAGTCTCATACTTGTGTGTGTGATCAAGGAAGTCTTGAGGTTATGTACTTGAGCAAGGATGTCTCGAACTTGTGTGTTTGAGTAAGGAAGTTTTATACTTGTATGTGTAAGCAAAGAAGTCTCTTGCTTGTGTGCTTGAGCAAATTGTAATCTTGTGTGATTATAGTGAAAATCTCTTGTAAGTACAAGGGGACTGGATTACTCTTGATTTATGAGAGGGACTAGGATAACTTTGTGTGTTGTCATTCTTTCTTGCACTTCATATCTGCTGCCTATATGTAACTAACTAAAATTTTATAACATTGTGTTTAGAATCTGATTGAAGAGTTTTAAAAGAAAGAAAAAACTAACATAATTCAACCCCCTTCTTGTGTTTTTCTCACCTTCAACTTCTTCAGGTGTTTTCATTCCTAAGGAAGACGAGGGACACCTATTTATTAGGTAACCTACAATCATGACTGCCTCATCCCAAAACACCTTCTTTAATCTCGCACTAACCAATATGCACCTCACTCTTTCCAGAATGGTTCGATTAAACCTTTCAACCAAACCATTTTGTTGGGGAGTGCCTGCAGTAGTTATGTGCCTTACAATACCATACGCAATATAATAGTTGTTGAAAACCTCATTACAAAATTCAAGAGCGTTGTCAATCCTCAACCTTTTGACCTTCCTACCGGTTTGGTTTTCGACCGGAGTCTTCCAACTTTTGAAATTTTCAAAAGTTCATCCTTAGCTTTTTGAATGAATACCCACTACTTTCGTGAGTAATCATCAACTATGGATAGAAAATATCTTGCACCTGAGTGTGAAGGATTTCTTGCAGACCCCCAAAGACCAGCATGGATATAATCAAGGGATCCACATGTTCTTTCTTTACCTTTGTTAACCTTCACCCTACAGGATTTACCAAATACACAAGGTTCATAAAACTCCAATTTTCCGACCTTGTTACCACATATCATATTTTGTTTCGACAATTCGACCACACCTCTTTAGGTGACGTGGCCAAGTCACTTGTACCTAGACATGTCAACATAACACATACTCGCAGATACCCATCTGAACCCGTCCCAAATTTAACGAGGAAAACTCGCTTTGATTGGGTGGGTTCGGGTTTGGGTTTTGCCCCAATTATAAAATATAGGGACGAGTTGGGTAATGAGGACACTATTACCCACCCGAACCGCCCCGTTTATTTTTTATGTACTTTATTATTTTATTTTAGATAATTTAAAATATTAAATATGTGGTTAATATTTTGATATTTTGATCTGTATTTATTATTTAAAATATTTGAAATGTATGCATGAAATTTTTTGAGATTTTTAAAATTTTATTATTTATAATGTAATTTGATTTAAGAAAATTAATATTTTTATTAAAAAAATCGATTTCACTAAATAGATGGTGGATGGACGGGGATACCCGAACCCAACTCGAACATGTTTGGGACAAGTTTGGGTTTTAATTCTCCATCCCCGATGGGGATTAGGGAGGGGAACATGAATTGTTTTAGGAGTCAGGTTTGGATTTAGGAGAGGTAAAAACCGCCCCCGACCCACCCCTTTTGCATGCCTACTTGTGCCATAACTCAACCTTCGACACATGTTTGACCACTTACAACCTCAACCTCCAGGGTATCATGCCTTGCCTCTTGATGACTCTCAAGAATTCCTTCGACCCCTTCATTATCCTTAGGATACTTTACTCTCCTTTGAAAGCATGTCCTTTTTTGTCAAATTCACTAAGAGAAATCAAATTCCACTTAAGTTCAAGTACATACCCGACATTACATCATGAAGCTTGAATATGACAGATCTAATTCTTGCAATCTTGCAAACTTTGTTGTTTTCCAGCAGCATTGATCCACCATTTTGATCACATAGTTCCTCAAACACGCCTTTGTTTGAAGTCATGCGCCAAGCACAACATGAATCCATATTCCACTCCTTGCTAGAGTCACTACTTGAAACCATTAGGACATCAGATGAATCATAATCATCTTGAATAATGAATGCATTACCATTATCCTTTCCACCGTGATTATTCAGATGTTCAAGGCACACCTTCCTTGTATGATCATCCTACTTACAATGATAACACCTAATTGAATGAGCATTACCACCATAAGAAATTTGTAGAACTTTATCATTCTTTCTCTCATACTTACCATCTTTCTTTGTGAACTTTCCTTTAACGATAATCATTCACCAGCAGAAGGTGGTTTATGCTCCTTTATTTCATTCAGGTTCTTTGACTACAAGGTTGATTGAACTTCTTTAAAGGTCAGAGTCTCGCTTCCATACATGAGAGTTTCTTTAAAGTGAGCATGACATCTTGGTAAAGCACATAACAACAACAACAACGCTTGTTCTTCATCATCAATCTTGACTTTGATATTTTCAAGATCAAGAATTAACTTGTTGAACATATCCAACTGCTCAACCAATACTTTGTCTTCAATCATCTTTAATGAATACAAAACTTGCTTCAGGTAGAGATGATTGACCAAGGATTTGGTCATATATAATCCCTCGAATTTGCTCCACACATCCGCTACTGTTTTCTCCTTCGAGACTTGTCGGAGAACCTTATCACCAAGGCTCAATATGACGGTGTTGTGGGATTTCTCGATCATTGTCATCTTCTCCTTATCCGTTAGGGAAGCATTCATCTTCTCTGATCCTTTCAACGCTTTTAACAGACCCCGCTGAGCCAGTAGGGCTTGCACCTTCAAGCGTCATAAATTGAAATCATTCACACCGGTGAATTTCTCAATCTCAGACTTTGTTGACGACATCTTCTCCTCCATACTCATTGCACTAAAGTGTTGTGAAAAATGATGTTCATAAAACAGAGTATGATCGATTTCTTGATTAATAAGAAAACTATAAAGTAAAGGAAAAGAGATAAGAAAAAGAAAGACAATTCAAAGTGGTTAAAAACTGGATTACTGATTCAATTACACATTAAGGAACAATGTTTACAATTGAATCCCAATCACACTATTTTCTCCCTTTGATTAGGATTATCATGGATTGATGGAGAAGTGATGACTAATATGCTATTTATAAGAAAATCAAACCATAACTTTAACCAACATACTAAACAATTAGCTCAACAGTTTGCCCCAATTCGACATGCTAACTTAAACAACAAGCTAACATATTTTGACTGTTACACTAGCTCTTCGACTTCAACAGAGCTCTTCGATTTCGACAGAATTTGCTACAACACTATCTTATAACTCATATGCTACAATTAGAGAGATTCACCATCTATTATGATATTTTCGGTTTGAGTGATTAGACTTTGTAATTGCATGTAGAGAATATTTGATCTAAAAAAATAGCCAATTTAATTGATCAATTAATATATATTAATAAAAAATATATGAATAAGATGGAAGATAATATGTTGGTGATGAAAGTGATATTAATTAAACGATGTAATTGAAAATTAATATTAAAAAAGTAATAATTATTTTTTGATAATTTTTTTTACAAACGAGTTTGTTATTTTGAGATAGAAAAAGAATGAAATCTTGACATTTATATTTATTTATTATTAAATCAATAATTATTTACGGTATGATTTTAGCTTGATCTTCAATCCCTTTTAATGTCAACTTTGTGATTTTCACGACAATGGATCTTGGTAATTTCTTCAAAATAAATAATAATCATCAGTAATAATTTTATTTATTTAAGACTTAAATTTGGATTTTCTCGATAAATTTATTTTTAATTGAAATTCATTAATTACTCAAACCTAATCATCACTTAACAATAATGTTAATTTTGTGTTAGTAACAAAGAGTAGATAAGGCCCCACCTCAAGGATAGATATGGATAATGACATTAGTTACATAATGTAGGCAGTTCCAAGATATTTTCCGTTAGCAGTTGCAACGTTCTTAATTGCTTACCTAATTTTCCTTCTAACATTAATTCAGGAAATAAATAAAAAATACTAGGCGCTAATTTCTGGCATCATTACATTTGGCGGTTGAACCAGAGAACAAGCAAATCTCAATCCTTTTTCTACAAATAATCCATTTTTCTTCTTCTTCTTTCTCGTCTCTATTGTTACGATTTTCGAATATGGAAGGGGTAGATCACTTAGCTTTCGAAAGGAACAAAGCTCAATTCGATGTTGACGCCATGAAGATCGTTTGGGCCGGTTCTTCTCACGCTTTAGAAGTTTCCGATCGAATGTCTCGTCTCGTCGCCAGCGATCCGGTTTATTTCTTCCTCACCTTTTCAGTTTTGTTTATTCTGTAAAATTTCATTTCTGAAATGATTTTGGTAATGCAAATGGATTGTTGTATTGTAGTGTTAATGTGTAGGTTTGTGCACTTTCTCTGTTATTGGAGTTTGTGATAAGTGGTGATTTTCAACTTTTTAAAAAAAAAGTTGTATGAAACGTTTGATTGTCTTGTGTAGGCATTTAGAAAGGATAATAGAGCCATGCTTGCCAGGAAGGATTTATTTAAGAACACTTTGAGGAAAGCAGCTTATGCAATGAAAAGGATTATGGAGCTTCGTCTTAGCGGTGGCTTATATTCTTTAGTTTGAATTTGGTATCTATCTTGTTGATTTCTTTAATGGGAAGTTGCCTAATACTGTTTTTTTTTGCTACTATTTATCGCATAGAGGAGGAAGCTTCTATGCTTAGATCCTTTGTGGATGAGCCTGCTTTTACTGATCTTCATTGGGTACACTGCAATTTCTTGTCATGGTGGCATGGATATATTTATTGGCTTAATCATTTCTAAAGAGATAGTATGGCATATTGATCTAGCATGTGTCTTCTTTTTCAGGGAATGTTTGTTCCTGCTATCAAAGGTCAAGGAACTGAGGAACAGCAGAAAAAGTGGCTGCCTTTGGCACTAAAGATGCAAATAATTGGTTGCTATGCCCAAACTGAACTTGGCCATGGATCTAATGTTCAAGGGCTAGAAACAACAGTAACATTTGATCCCAAAACAGATGAATTTGTTGTTCATAGCCCCACATTGACTTCTAGCAAAGTGAGTAAAATGGGAGATGGCTTATGAGAGCCTTTATTTGTCTTCTAAGATGCATGATGGGTCTAGAATCTCAAGATGTTGACGTTTCATTCATAAGCACAATCGGAGAAAAGTAGCTTGCTCTTGTTCCCCCCTTTTTTGCTATTTACCATGCATACTTGTTTTAAAAAGTATTTGGTGAGCATGATATTTTAATATATAACTATTGGAATTATTGTAACTCTTTTGATGCTGATTTGAATAGTGGTGGCCTGGTGGATTGGGTAAAGTGTCAACACATGCTGTTGTTTATGGCCGCCTAATTACTGATGGTCAGGATCATGGAGTGCACGGTAATGACATGCCTTATTCTTCCAAATTTTTGTTTTAATATTTAGATTTCAATAAGTTAACAATATGTCCAATTGGAATATTGGAAGGCTTCATTGTTCAACTGCGGAGCCTGGATGATCACTTACCTCTTCCCGGCATAACTGTTGGTGATATTGGAATGAAATTTGGAAATGGAGCATATAATACTATGGACAACGGGGTTCTGAGGTTTGATCATGTACGGATTCCAAGGGATCAAATGTTAATGAGGTTTGTTTGTCTTACCCATATTACTTCTCTTACCTCAAGTGAGGAAAATCCAATAATCATGTTCGTAGTTGGGGGTTTAGGGTATTTGATTGATACTTTATCTGCATTGCATATCTAGTCCCTTTCATTTGTAAACATTAGTAACAACATTGGATTTTTAAATAGTGGAAAGTTGATGGGTAAAGATCACTTGTCTTTGTAATTTAGATAAATTTGAATGGGTGGATCTATGACAAGATTTGCATACAGTAAACTGACTTGGTTTTTGTTAGAATTAAGTAAACCTTTAGATATTCTAAATTGCTAGTATTCCTAGAATACACAACTTCCTAGGTTAGTGCATTTTCATTAACATTCCATGTATTTATTGTAACACCATTATTATAAATACAAATAGGTGATCTGAGTATAGGCACACAAATTTTAGAGAACGCCATATTGTATCAGTAGTGGTTCATCCTAGGGTTGCTCTGCATTTTTCTTCTTGAATGTATCATCTGTCCAGCCATTGCTTTATACAATTTTCAACTGTGCTATAACCAGTTGGCCCCTTATCAAGTGCAACCCACCGCTGTAAAATCTTCCGGCGAGCACACCGGTCATTTTTCTGCCGTCGTATTCCTCCCCGTGTGCCACTTCAGCCACCAACTTTCAGCACCAACCATCGCAGGGTCCTCTCTGCCACATTCCAAGGTGTTTTTCATCAATTTGGTGATTTTTCAGCAATCATTTGTCTCTCATCGCACATAGATCGTCATGTCTGGATTCGGATATGCTGTTGCCTCTTCTTCTGCTTTCAATTTCACTACGCGCCCTCCGATTCTTGCAAAAAATTAGTAGGCATTTCCTATTATGCAGGTTGGGCTGGTGCTGTTGAAACTAAAAAGTTGATGCCAGAAATGCAAACTACGTTCCCTGTTGTCTCTGTTGCTCATAATGGCAATCCTATTGCTTCAGTTGCAAAGTATTCTCTACTCAGACCTTGGATCCTTGATTCATGTGCCTCTGATCATATGGCAGGTAACAAATTGCTTTTCTCGTAGTTGACTTATATGGATTCAACTCTTTTCTCCAGATATTCGTCGATACATTGTCCCTAACGTTGTTAGCTTCTTCGAGATTTGTCCTTCCTTTCCTTCTATTCCTGAATACCTAATAATTATGGTCAGTCACAATTTCTCTTTCCAGAGCTCATAGCTATTCCAATTGCACCCGCACCAATCTCTATCCCTGCACCTTTCTGTATCCCCACACCCGACTTTCCTACCTATCAACAGAGGCCATGTCCACCACCCATCCCTCAAGTCTCATCCACTGCTCTGTCGGATTCTCAACCTTTGCATCCTACACTGGTCATCTCTGAATCCTATGCCTATTTATGCGTGCCATTTAGATCACCATCTGTTATCTACATCCTACTCTGCTTTTGTGGTTTTCTTGGATTCTGTGTCTATTTTCAAAACTACAGCTGAAGCTATGTGTAACCCTGGATGGTGACAAGCTATGATCGTTGAGATGGCCGCTTGCACTCCAATGATACTTGGGATTTAGTTCCTTTACCTGATGGAAAAACTACAGTGGTTTGCCAATGGATCTATACAGTTAAAATTGGGTATAATGGAAAGATTTACCGCCTAAAAGCTCGTCGCATAGCGCGAGGATACACACAGATCTTTGGCCTTGACTATGGAGATACCTTTTCTCCCGTTACCGAGATTGCATTTTTCTGCTTTTTTCTTGCCTTAGTTGCCATTCATCAATGGCCCCTCTATCAACTAGACATTAAAAAACGCCTTCCTACATGGTGAATTACAAGAGATGTACATGGCGCAACCACCAGGATTCAGTGTCAGTGATGGTGCTTCTTACCTCATATGTCGACTTCGTCGATTTCTTTATAGCCTGAAACAATCTCTTCGTGCTTGGTTTGGTAGGTTTAGCACTGTGCTCCAAACTATTAGAAGTAATTCATATTTATTAGTTGTACTATTTTCTTAGCCCCTAAGTTTGTTAGAGGGTATTTTAGTATTTTTATCTTATTCTAGTAACCCTAGTATTAGCTTATAAATATGGTATCAATCATTGCAATTTTGAGGTAGTGTGTGTAGCCGTCATTCTCTTAATAGAATATTTCTCTATTCATCATTTATTCTACCTTTGCACCAACAATTGGCATCTAGAGCTCCGGTTCGGATTCATTGGGAAACACGAGTGAACGTGAGGTCTTGTGTATTTGATTTTGATTCTTAGATTCGTGTTGAATCTTGAACAAAATCTGATCAGAATTTTAATTCTGTGGGTTGGGAAACACTGTGTGAGAAATCTGAGTGTACTGTGCAAGGTAGAAGATGAACGGAAACGGCAACATGAACACCAAACTTCCAGTATTTGACGGTAAAAACTGGAATCGTTGGATGATCCAAATGCGTGTACTGTTCGGTGCTCAAGATGTTCTAGATCTTGTCGCTGATGGTTATGTTCCAGTAGCAGCAAATGCAACAGATGAACAGAAAAACGCGCAGAAGGAAGTAAGGAAGAAGGATCAGAAAGCATTGTTCTTCATCATCAATGTGTGGATGTAAATGTGTTTGAGAAGATTGCAGATTCAACGACAGCAAAGGCTGCGTGGGACACACTGGTGAGATGTTATGGTGGTGACGCATCAATGAAGAAGGTGAAGCTTCAGTCCTTGAGAAAGCAATATGAGAATCTCAACATGAAGAATAATGAGAAAGTCTCTGAATACATCTCCAGAATGATTCTGATCACTAATGAGATGAAGGCGTGTGGAGAAACTCTTTCTGAAGAAGCAATCATTGAAAAAGTATTGAGATCCCTTACCCCTCAATTTGATTACATTGTGGTAGCAATAGAACATTCCAAAGATCTGAGCACCATGAGAATTGAAGAGCTGCAGAGCAGTCTAGAAGCGCAAGAGTTGCGTTTGACTGAGAGAACTTCTGAAAAGGAAGTAGAGCAGCAGGCTCTAAAAGTAACTTCTGATAGGAGGTATCAGAAGCAGTTAGAAGCCAGGAGAAGATCCGATGGTGGTCAGAAGTCAGAAAGCTCAACCTCTGATAGATAAAAGAATGCTCAGAAGGGAAAAAAGAAGTATGACAAGAAGAAGATCCAATGTTACTGTTGTAAGAAGTTTGGTCACTTTGCTAGAGATTGTTGGTCAAACAAGGAGAGAAAATCAGAAGAAGCAAATATAGCCAGAAGTTCTGATGACGAATCTGTGCTATTGATGGCTTCTGAATCTGATAATATGGATCTGATAGATTGGTGGTATATGGACACTGACTGTTCAAATCATCTTACTGGAAACAAGAAATGGCTGGTTGACTTTGACTCTGAAAAAAGAACAAAGATCAGATGTGCTGATGATAAATATCTTAATGCAGAAGGTATGGGAAATGTCAGAGTGATTCTGAACAATGGAAAAACAACATTGATTCAGAACGTGTGGTATGTAACTGGCATCAGAAGCAATCTGATGAGTGTGGGACAATTAATTGAGAAAGGTTTTTCAGTTACCATGAAGGACAATCTTCTGAAACTGTATGACTGCAATCAGAAGTTGATTATGGAGTCAGAACAGGGAAGGAATAGAACATTCAAGGTGAATGTCAGAACTGCAGACTCAGAATGTCTTAGTGCAACAAGTGCTGAGAAGGAGAGTGAGTTGTGGCACAAAAGATTTGGTCATTTGAATTTCAGAAGCTTAAAGCATCTGAATTCAAAGAAGTTGGTACATGGAATTCCTATAATTAAGAAGCTTGAAAAGTCATGCAAAGTTTGCATGGAAGGAAAACAACCACGATTGCCATTTGCGTCAGAAGCTGCTCCAAGAGCAAAACATGCCTTGGGAGTTGTACATTCTGGTGTGTGGTCCATTTCCAGTAGCATCAATTGGAGGGAATAAATACTTTGTGTTGTTTGTTGATGAATTCATAAGAATGACATGGGTATCCCTTATTAAGTTTAAACATGAGGTGTTTGATGAATTCAAGAAGTTCTGAATGAAGGCTGAGAATCAGAGTGGTCAGAAGTTGAAGATTCTTAGAACTGATGGTGGAGGTGAGTATAACTCCAAAGAATTCCAGAAGTTATGTGAGGAGAATGGAATTGAGCATGAGGTTACTGCTCCTGATACCCCTCAACACAATGGTCTTGCTGAAAGAAGAAACCGCACTTTGCTTGATATGGTGAGAAGCATGCTAAAGGAGAAGAAGCTTCCTCAGAAGCTCTGGGGAGAAGCTGTTGCCACTGCAACGTATGTACTGAACAGATGTCCTACGAAGAAGTTGAAGGAATTAGTTCCAATACAAAAGTGGATTGGAGATAAGCAAAGTGTTAGTCATCTGAAGGTGTTTGGTTCTGTTTGCTATAAACATGTTCCAGAAGTCAGAAGACTGAAGCTGGATGATAGAAGCAAAGTGATAATTTTGATAGGGTACCACAGTACAGGTGCATACAAGCTCTATTGCCAGAAACCAATAAAATTGAATTCAGCAGAGATGTGATTGT
Organism: Lathyrus sativus; assembly: GCA_963859935.3. Classification (NCBI taxonomy): domain Eukaryota; kingdom Viridiplantae; phylum Streptophyta; class Magnoliopsida; order Fabales; family Fabaceae; genus Lathyrus; species Lathyrus sativus. The sequence goes on from OZ012738.1 coordinate 530,472,958, forward strand.
GAAGGAATCAGAAGTTTGAAATTGGGATAAGTCTCAATCTGATTCTGATGTTAGAACTTCTGAAGAAAGGTCAGAGTTAAGAATTTCTGAAGTTGGAGTAAATTCTGACGTTGATTCTGACTCTGATAGTGATTCTAACTCTGGAGAAGACTCAGAAGATGAAGGTGACTCTGATGATCCAGACTCTGATGGTAATCCAGATTCTGGTGGCAATTCAGGCTCTGAAGATGGCCAAGGAAGTCAAGCCTCTGAAGCTAGAAACTCTGAAGCTCAATACTTTGAACAAGTTCAGAGACCACAAAGAATCAGAAACATTCCCAGAAGATATGCAGAATTTGACATGCTGCAAGACACTGAAGTAGACTCTGAAGGAGAAGTTATTCAGTGTGCCATGATAGTAGACTCTGAACCCATAAGTACAGAATAGGCTCTTAAGCAGAAGCTCTGGCTGAAGGCCATGAAAGAAGAACTTGATGCTATAGAGAGAAACAAGACTTGGAAGCTGACAGAACTTCCAAAAGACAAGAAAGCCATCAGCGTCAGATGGGTTTTCAAGCAGAAGTTAAAGCCAGATGGTTTAATTGGCAAACATAAAGCAAGGTTGGTAGCCAGAGGATTTCTACAGAAACTTGGGCTGGATTATTCTGAAGTGTTTGCACCTGTAGCAAGACATGAAACAATTAGAATGGTGATTGCAATAGCTGCTAACAGGAATTGGCCTCTGATGCATTTAGATGTAAAATCTGCATTTCTGAACGGTCCATTAGAAGAAGAAGTTTACGTGTCACAACCTCCTGGATTTGTGAAAAAGAATCAGGAAGGGATTGTGTACAGATTATATAAAGCTCTATAATTTTCAAGCAGAAGTTAAAGCCAGATGGTTTAATTGGCAAACATAAAGCAAGGTTGGTAGCCAGAGGATTTCTACAGAAACTTGGGCTGGATTATTCTGAAGTGTTTGCACCTGTAGCAAGACATGAAACAATTAGAATGGTGATTGCAATAGCTGCTAACAGGAATTGGCCTCTGATGCATTTAGATGTAAAATCTGCATTTCTGAACGGTCCATTAGAAGAAGAAGTTTACGTGTCACAACCTCCTGGATTTGTGAAAAAGAATCAGGAAGGGATTGTGTACAGATTATATAAAGCTCTATATGGATTGAAACAAGCGCCCAGAGCTTGGAATCAGAAGATTGGTTCATTTTTCAAAAAGCAAGGCTTTCAGAAATGTGAGATGGAGTACGGTGTTTATGTTTAGCATACTTCTGAAAGCAATATGACTCTGGTGTGTTTATATGTTGATGACATACTGCTGACTGGAAGTTCTGAACAGGAGATAGCCAAGTTCAAGAAAGTTCTGATGAATGAATTTGAAATGACTAATCTAGGCAAAATGACATACTTTCTAGGGATGGAGTTCAGATATTCTGAGAAAGGTATCATTTTGCATCAGCTCAAGTATGAATTAGAACTTCTGAAGAGATTTGAATTGAAGAATTGTAAGATTGCTGTCACACCTTCAGATACAAATCAGAAACTGGATTCTGACTCTGATGGAAAGAATGTGGACACTACAACCTTCAAACAGTTGGTTGGCTCTCTGAGGTATCTGTGCAATACCAGACCTGATATTTGCTATTCTGTTGGGATGGTTAGTAGGTTCATGAGTAAACCTAAGTGGTCCCATTACCAAGTTGCTGTCAGGATTCTGAGGTATATCAAGGGAACTCTGAAGTATTGAGTGTTGTTTCCTTTTGTAAGAAGGGATGAGTCAGAACTTCTGAGTTATTCAGATTCTAATTGGTGTGGAGACAGAGTTGACAGAAGTACCTTTGGGTACTTGTTCAAATTTCTGGGAGGTCCCATTTCTTGGTGTTCTAAGAAGCAACCTGTTGTGGCGTTATCAACCTGTGAAGCTGAATACATTGCAGGTGCTGTTACTGCATGCCAAGCTGTGTGGATTTTGAATCTGTTGCAGGATCTGAAGATTAAAATAAACAAACCTCTGAAGTTGATAATTGACAACAAGTCTGCAATCAATCTTGCCAGAAACCCAATGTTCCATGGGAGAAGCAATTATATTGAGACAAAATATCATTTTCTGAGACATCAAGTTTAGAGTGGAGTGTTAGAAGTTGTACACTGCAGCACTCAGAAACAGTTGGCAGATGTTCTGACGAAAGCCATCAAGACTGATCAATTTCTCATACTAAGGGATGGAATTGGTGTTACAAGTTTTGATGGAATATGAATTAAGGGATGGTATTAGAAGTAATTCATATTTATTAGTTGTACTATTTTCTTAGCCCCTAAGTTTGTTAGAGGGTATTTTAGTATTTTTATCTTATTCTAGTAACTCTAGTATTAGCTTATAAATAGGGTATCAATCATTGCAATTTTGTAGTAGTGTGTGTAGCCGTCATTCTCTTAATAGAATATTTTTCTATTCATCATTTATTTTACCTTTGCACCAATACAAACCGCCTCCAACCCGGTTTTTTCATGAAAGAACTATGCACATAGAGATCGATTTTCACTTTGTAATTGATAAGGTTCTTTCAGGAGAAATCATAATTGATTTTGTTGGTTCAAATGATTAGTTGGCTGACATATTTACTAAATTCCTTAGAGCACCTTGGGTTGAATCTATTTGTAACAAGCTTGGTGTATATGACGTATATGCCCTATGAGGAGAAGTGTTAGAATTAAGTAAACCTGTAGATTATCTAGATTGTTAGTATTCCTAGAATATACAACTTCCTAGGTTAAAGTTTAGCGCTTCATTGACATTCAATGTATTTATTGTAACACCATTATAAATACAAATAGTGTGATTTGAGTATAGATTCACAGAAATTACAAAATTCTATAGTTTTCACGCATTTTAAATTGTCTGTGCTTATATTTTCATGTCAATATATCTAGTATGACTGTTTTTCTTTAATTCTACCAGGGTTTCACGGGTTACAAGGGAAGGAAAATATGTACAATCAAATGTTCCGAGACAATTAGTTTACGGTACTATGGTATATGTGAGACAAACAATCGTCTCTGATGCGTCGACTGCTTTGTCGAGAGCTGTTTGCATTGCTACAAGATATAGCGCTGTTCGAAGACAGTTTGGAGCAACTGATGGAAGTCAAGAATCACAGGTGATTTGTACAAGCTTTCTGTTGCTGCAGAATCCTGGTTGCTGCTGGAGCCTGGAGCAATCTTATTTTCTAATAGACATTCCTGGGATTTTCTTTTAGTTAAAAAGAATCATGCAATGCAATAAAAAGGGGTTGTATCCCAAAATCATAGAATAAAAATTGAAAATCCACCAGTTTGTTTAATGTGATTTTTCTGCTGATTTGGACTGAGCTTATTTTATTGGCAGAAATCTTTCAGAAAAAAAAATTAAGATGATTATTTATGGTAAAGTTTTTTAACCAAACATGAATTTTAGTAGGAGACTTCAATTCCAATATAATACACATGCTGTTTATAATGGGAAGGTGGATGGGTTTCATACTCTTCTTGGACATGAAACTTATGATATTGAGATGTGTATTTAGATACATTAACCAATCAAAATTACAATCTGTGTGTCTGGGTTTACAACATTGTGTGCATAAAAGTTTAAGTCAATAAGATACTAGGTTGATACGTTTTTTTTCCTACCAATGTTTGTACCTCTTTTATCTATTCTATAATGTCTGCCTCAGTCTCTGCTATCTTTGTTATCCCTTTTAGGTGATAGATTATAAAACACAACAAGCTAGGCTCTTCCCTTTGCTGGCCTCTGCTTATGCTTTCAGATTTGTTGGTGAGTGGTTGAAATGGCTTTACACGGATGTGATGACAAGATTGCAAGCAAATGATTTTTCAACATTGGCCGAGGCTCATGCATGCACTGCAGGGTTGAAGTCCTTGACCACCTCAGCAACTTCTGTATGTGATTGATTATCAATTCTTATGTCCATTTCTCAACCTCTTGATTTTTGTTACTGGATTAAGTGATTATCTAGCTCCATTTTATAGAATGTATAGTACATGTTTTTTTTTCATTGTGTAATCCTTTGTAGATTTCGACAGGACACCTTTCCTGGTTTTCTGTGTTAATTAGTCATCTTTTAGTGTTTCCTCCCTCAAAATCCTCCTTACATGTTGAACTTCATTCTCTAACTTTTGAAACAGGTAAATCATACTTTATCGGACTTCTGTTTATCTCCGTGGGTTTTGTTGTTGTTTGAAATATGATGATAGTGGAGGGAGGGTTTGATGGGTGTGATCTAGCAACTGGGATAAAACTAGCAAATAAATTACTTTGATTTTTTTATTATGATTCTTCATGCACGTTAATTCTGTATCTCACTTATTGTCAATTGAAAGTTAAAATTTTAAAGCCAGATGCAAAGCATTTGTGGCAAGGTATTTTGTTCACTCAATTTTACATCAGAATTATTGTACATTTCATTCATTACATCTAATGAAAAGCTTAGTTTTTCTTCACGCACGTTTTTTTGCATCTCATCTATTTGTATGTTGGATTTCAGGCTTTATTGGTACTATTCCTCTCATATAAATGTTCCTCTTGTCTCTGATGTTACCGTTTTACTTTCAAAAAAATACCATTTTAATGTCCTAATACAATGGCATTCACTCCAAATTAAGTTCAATTCACTTCATTTTCCAGGACGGAATTGAAGAGTGCCGTAAACTATGTGGTGGCCACGGTTACCTTTGCAGCAGTGGTCTCCCCGAGTTATTTGCAGTCTATGTTCCTACCTGCACATATGAAGGAGACAACATTGTGCTGCTTTTACAGGTATATATATATCTTGAATATTTTCCGATTGCAGTATTACTGCTTTCTTGTTCTGGAGGGACAGTATTTTATATAGTTGAATGCAATGTGATCTCATTTTCATACATAATTGTGCATATCTTCATTTTTGGAGTAAGACCATTGTTTTTTTATTGGAATCCAAAAAAAATTACTTTCTAATTTTTAGTTTAGTTCAGGGCTGTCTGTAGTATTTATAATGGAAGGTTCCAAAAGGATAGAAATAAGTAAAATAATCATCATTAGTTATTTTTGCCTACTCTTATGTGGCAGTATCTTCACTCCTGGTGCCATTGGAATTGTGAGTTATTTGATATTTTTAACTGAGAATGGTCTAGAGTTGTTTGAAAACTTCTAGAAAATCCCTTGTAGGTTGCAAGGCATCTCATGAAGACTCTTTCTCGGTTGGGATCTGGAAAAAAGCCTGTTGGTACAGTAGCTTATATGGGACGAGTGGAACAACTGATGGAATCTCGGTCTGATGTTCAGAAAGGTATAAATATTTGACTGAGAATATAAAAATTCTGACTTGAATGAAAATTCTAACTTTTTTCAGTCTATTGATATCCCAAATCTAACAGATTGAGATGATATTACTAACTATACCTATGCTGTTCTGGAGTTATATAGAATATATTAAATATTATGTTAGCTTATCATATATGTATAAATGTTAGAATCGATAAGGAGTATGTTAGGAACAAATTTGGGATTGTATACCTGTATAATTAGAACCATAACAAATTAGCCATTATGACTAACACCAATATATATGAGATTGTGTGTAGACTAACACCAATGATTACACTATTTTATCCCTTATTATATTCCTAGAATTTGTAAGTTAATTATAAGTCATTTGATTGCTTGCAGCGGAGGATTGGTTGAATCCTAATGCAGTAATGGGAGCATTTGAAGCTAGGGCTGCTAGAAAGGCGGTCGCCTGTGCTAAAAACCTTAGCAAGATTAGCAATCCGGAAGAGGGTAAATGATTCAGCCCTGCTCTAAGTCACAGGCTATTTCCTCACATCTCTAATGGTTGATTTGTTTTCTTTGTGTCGGCTAGGAGTAGGGATATAAAAATATCTCGAGTGCATACTTCTATGTTGCATTTAATGTATCATGATCAGATGTCGACATTGTAAATGCTTATTGATTTTATGATTGCAGGTTTCCATGAATTCTCAAATGATCTAGTTGAGGCAGCTCGCGCTCATTGCCAGTTGATTGTTGTTTCCAAGTAAGATTCTTCTCATTTGTATGGTCCCACATGATCTCTGTAGTTTATCTGTAGTGTGATGAAACCTTTCCTTTTTCAGATTTATTGAGAAGTTGCAGCAAGATATACCTGGAAAGGGAGTGAAACAGCAATTAGAAATTCTTTGTAGCATTTATGCTCTGTTTCATCTTCATAAGCATTTGGGCGATTTTCTTTCAACTGGATGCATCACTTCCAAACAGGGTTCACTTGCTAACGACCAGCTAAGGTCCTTGTATTCACAGGTTTGTCCTAAATGAATTGCAATGCACTGGCTGCATCTAGTTGGTAGGTTTTTACAATATGAAACATACTGATAAAATGTTTGGATAGGTTCGTCCTAATGCGATTGCGCTTGTTGACGCATTTAACTACTCTGATCACTACCTAAGTTCAGTTCTTGGCCGCTATGATGGAAATGTGTATCCAAAGCTATACGAGGAGGCATGGAAGGATCCATTGAATGATTCTGTTATACCGGATGGCTTTCAAGAGTATATTCGACCAATCTTAAAGCAGCAACTTCGTAATGCTAGACTCTAAATAAATTTTATTATTGGACTGCCGAGGAAGAGGAAGTTATGTACACGAAGTTATCTAAGCTTTCAATAAAGACGAGTAATGGAGGTGTATGGATGGAAAAATAAAAATGTTTCATCACATGCAGGTGAAAATCCCAAGCAATTTGGTTTCCTTGGTGGCTGGCTATTATTCACCAGAAGAGCTTGCAGTTTGGTGCATGTCTAGCATCTTGTATCACGCTGTTCCATAGTAGAGACTAATGTCATAGACTAAAACCCCCGAGGACTTTTGATTATTTATAAAATTGTCCTAGCAGGACTTATTTAGATTTTCCTTTTATCTTACGTTTCTCTCTATAAATGTTAAGAAACTACTTACATCTAAATAAAATAACCTATTAGTCAAAATCGACCGACAGTTAAATTTAGGGTCAATTGAGTTTCTCTTAGTCGAAGGAAAGTTAAGCAGATACAAAGACATTTGAGTGTGAGTTAGTGGATTTTTTTCAAGTACACTAAGGTCCACTAACAATGGGGGATCTTTTGTTTAAACAATATATTATAATAAAATCTATAAATTTATGTATAATATAAACAAAAATTCTTTTGTTTAAACAATATATTATTAATAAAAAACACATAGATAATTATTAATAACATTAAATACTAGAAATTTCATTCTAAACAACATTATTTTTAACAAAATTAAAAATAAAAATTCATATATAATAAAAAGTTCTTACAAATTCTATTGTTTAATCTCATAAATCAAGGAGCTAAATTTCAATTTAGAGTATGATGTCTAAATTTAATAGAGTTTGTCTTTGATGTTTCTGTTCCTTTGAGCTTTGGTTGATAAAACGAGAATTTTTGTAAAGGTGAGATTGCGAGCTTTTTTATTTGAGTTTTGAAGAAAACAAAGAATGAGGAAAAAGAAAAGTTCTGACGCAATTTATGTGCCAAAATGTTCCCGATATATCTCCGGAAATATTTGACATATGGTGCGTTTAAAAATATATTTCCAAAACCAGAGGGTAAAAATAAAATTTTATGCGGTGCTTAAGAAATATATGGGGTGAGTTAAGAAATGCCAAAAAGAATTGTGTAAGTTTTGGCGCACAAACCTGGAAATGTAAAACTCATTTGTTCAATTTAACCACTTGTCATCGGTATAGCATGTAGCTTAGTAATAAACTCAAATTAAAATTACGAAAATTGCCCAAACCTAAAAGTATAAAACCCATTTGTTCAACTCAACCACTTACTTGCCATCGGTATAGCATATAGTTTAATATTACACTCGAATCAAAATCACGAAACTTGCTCAAACCTAAAAATGTAAAACACATTTGTTCTACTCAACCACTTACTTGCCATCGGTATAGCATGTAGTCAACGGCGGATCTTCCCCAAAATATTAAGGGGTGCAGTGAATATCGACTAAAATATTATAATAAAATTTATTAAATTTATATATAACAAAAAAAATCTTTTGTTTAAACAATATATTACTAATAAAAAATACATAGATAATTATTAATAACATTAAATACTAGAAATTTCATTCTAAACAACATTATTTTTAACAAAATTAAAAATAAAAATTCATATATAATAAAAATTTCTTATAAATTCTATTGTTTAATCTCATAAATCGATGAGTAACTTTCAATTTAGAATATGATGTCTAAATTTAATTTGATATTTAATTGAACGGATGAATCGATAATTAACTTCATTCTAATATTAAAATTTTAAAAATGTCATAGCGTTTGTTAACTTTTTTAAACAAGACATAAACTACTATCTTTTGTTCATTTATAATCAAACAACAAAAATGATCCAGCCAAATTACATTAAAATAAAAAAATTTAAAAATCATACTACTACTACTACTACTAATAATAATAATAATAATAATAATAATAATAATAATAATAATAATAATAATAATAATAATAATAATAATAATAATAATAATAATAATAATAATAATTTCAAGATGATTTAAGAAATATAAAAACTTATTTTTTTTAAAAGCGAGAATTTTCTATAAAAATAGGTTCGTTGTCTTGTTTTTATTATGATTATTTGACTAGAAGATATTTAGTATGAGTCATATTAGTCTAAAAATATTGGCCATTCAACGAAAAAACAGTGGCTTAAAAAAATCACCTTATTTAAAACTCATTCTAATTTACCATACTCTTATTCTTACACCAAGGTGTATACCTACACCGTATGAATAGTGCAATACAAATATATTAAAAAAATAACAACACAAAGAATACAAACTTGTCATTTTCTTCTGTGGGCCATAGTCAAATGTCAAGTGAATAAATTTATTGTTTCTCTCTCTTAACCTCAACAACATGCTGTATTTTATAACATAAACATGGCTGACTCATTCTTCTTCTTGATCATTCACGACATTTCGTTTCATCTTCAACTTGTCTCTTCATTTCATTTTTAACTTTTCTTTTCATTTCATCTTCAACTTTTCTTTATTTAGCATCATTATGTTATGAAGATGAAGATTTAACTTAGTAAGTTTCTAGATTCATGATTGTTCAAATGTTTTTAGATTTAGCACAATGTTAACCTAGTTTTCTTTACTGTTATTGATTTCATGATTATTCACGATTATTCATTAACCATGTTCTAAAAAGTATTGTCCTACTTTACTCACATCATTAACCATGTTTACCTACTGCTAAACGATTGAATATATTTACTCATGCTGGTTTGTTAACCAATTTGGGAAATGTATTACCCAACTTCTGTCACACCACTAACCAACTTCATAATAAACAATGTTATAAAGCTGCCCACATGTCTGGGCGTTCATTAACCAAGTTATAGACAATATTAACCATAATTTTGAACTATATTAACCAACATTGTTATAAATTTATACTATACATAATATTGACATTTATGTGCAGTTTTTAAGTCATAATGGACAGTTCAAGCATTTTGATAGAAGGTGATAGTAATCAAAGGGAAAATGTAGAAGTTGATCACGGCGATGGTGATGAATCACTTTGGGTTCCTGCAATTGGGATGTGTTTTTCATATCTAGAGGAAGTTAAAACATATTATCAAGAGTATGCTTTGAAAAAGGGGTTTGGATGGAGGATTAGATCATCGAAAAAATGAGACGACGGGGAGCTCAATTACCTGATACTTTCTTGTTCAAGAGAGGGGTCTAACATTTCAAAAATTTCATGCACGTTGAAGACACTTCCATCTAGAGCAAAAAATTGTCCTGCCAATATTTGTATTAAATTAAAACAAGATGGTTGGTGGTACATTACACAATTTGAGGCAAACCATTCTCATGAGGCTAGTCCTACAAAAGCAAGGTTTTTCAAGGCTAACAAGAAAATGAACTTACATGTAAGAAGAACAATTCAGATCAATGATGATGCGGGAGTAAGGATCAACAAGACTTTTCAATCGCTTGTTAAAGATGCAGGAGGTCATGAAAATATTCCCTTTTGTGAGAAAGATGTGAGGAATTATATTAACAAAGAGCATCGTGCGGTTGGAAAAGAAGGTGATGGTAAGGCTTTGATAAGTTATTTTTGTAAAATGCGGGAACAAAATACAAATTTCTTTTATGACATAGATTTAGATGATGATTTTCATGTGAGGAATGTATTTTGGGCGGATGCAAGAAGCAGAGCCGCGTACGACTACTTTGGAGACGTTGTAACTTTTGACACAACATACTTGACTAACAAGTATGACATGTCTTTTGCTGCATTCGTGGGTGTGAATCACCATGGTCAATCAACATTACTTGGTTGTGGATTGCTATCAGGTGAAGACACGACTCTTTTGTGTGGCTGTTCAAGTCATGACTTTGTTGTATGCTAGAAAAAGGACCTTTGGGCATTGTGACTGATCAGTGTAAGGCTATGAAAAATGCTATTGAGTTAGTATTTCCTACAACTCGTCATAGGTGGTGTTTATGGCATATAATGAAAAAAGTTCTAGAAAAGCTTAGCGGATATGGGGAATATAAAAGGATCAAGTATGCAATGAAAGAAGCAGTGTATGATAGATTCACAACAGATAGCTTTGAACAAACATGGTGTTCGTTCATAGAAAAATTTGAACTCCATGAAAATGATTGGTTGGATGGGTTGTATACCGAGCGTCATAGATGGGCACCAATGTTGTTAAGGAAATATTTTTGGGTTGGTATGTCAACTACGCAACATAGTGAGAACATATATGCTTTCTTTGATGGATATATCAATTCTACAACAAGTCTAAATCAGTTTGTAAAACAATATGATAATGCTCTTAGAAGTGAGGAAGAAAAGGAATTTTGAAGCTGATTTTGAAAAGGAATTTGAAGCTCTTAAAATCAGCTTCAAATTCCTTTTGTGTTGTTATTGCCGTATGACCTTAGGGATGATTTAGGGATGTTTTGGGGGCATGAGGTGTGTGAATCGTATGAGTTTTTGGGTAGAAATCAGTTCTGGTCGTAGCAGATTTTTATTGTCATCGCACTGTTCGCCTAGCGATCATGCCAGCGAAGACTCGCCACAGACTCGCCTAGTGAGCATGCTAGCGAAGACTCGCTACCGACTCGCCTAGCGAGCAAGCCAGCGAACATAGCAGAGTTCGCGAAATTTGATCGCTTTGTAGTGATGCCTTGATGTTTGATTATGAGATTTCTGAGATGAGTTAACATAAGTATTGTAACACCCAGTTTTCCCCAAAATAGAATAAAACAATTAAAATAAGCACATATCAGAGTTTTCCCCACAACGGAATGTCACAATTTTCAACAAAATTCCACAAATCATTTTTCAAAATAATATTCAGCGAAATTGCAATGGAAAAAGAACTAGTCTATCATAACACATATCATATGTACATCATCCATATCATCAACATTGTCATATACAACAATCGGCCATCTGCCCAAAACATACATAATGTCATCACATATCCCACAAAAATCAGATACGCCCCGGGGCACACAAAATCAACAAGAAACAATAAAACTCCCAAAAAGCCCCGGTGTTACGTATCAGAGCAATCCTACGACGACGCCACAATCCAAGCTAGCTAAACACCTGGATTGTCTGTACTTCCGAAGAAGCACAGACCACAACAACAACAAAGGGGTGAGAATTCACGATCAAATATTAATGGTATAAATGTACATGAAATAAAAGGCAGAAAACAATAAATCCTTATTTCACATACAACATTATCCGGACCTACTGTCCCATCATCACCATTACAACACACACAAACAACAACGCAACACATGCACTCGACTCGACAATATGTGGTACCGACTCAACTCAGGATAGATCGCATACACTCCATCCGAGCAACGATCTATCCCTACCACGCTCCTTTTGAGCCCATATAATCAAATCTCAGGATAGATCGCATACACTCCATCCGAGCAACGATCTATCCCTACCAACGTTCCCCACTTGGAACACGGGTGGTCGCATACACTCCATCCGAGCAACGATCCAAATCCGTCCATGCTCCCCACTTGGAGCACGTGAGTGAATCACATACACTCCACCGAGCAATGATTCACCACGTCCACGCTCCCCACTTGGAGCACGTGAGTGTATCACACACCACGTCCACATGCCATGCAAGACACTATGCATAACCACACAGTACACACAGTGCACACGATCCTACTAATCCATCACATCATATAATGCATATACACATAAGCACACAAAGTGCATCGATCCTACTGATCCACTTAATCACACAACATACAAACACAACGCATATCAAGCGTATCGATCCTACGGATCCACTCATCACAACATAGTATATAAACGCAATGCATATAAAGCGTATCGATCCTACTGATCACAATTTATCATATATCAAGGATATCTCACTCATCATCACAGTCATCACACCCATGCAATATCATAACTACGCGGATATCACGGAATCACGTCCCGACACCCTACATACACTCACCACAGCTCACCCAATAAGCTCATCACCAAAACATGATCAACAAGGTTCCAAATCCACAAAGAAATCAGCACAGAACAACAGCCAAAACACAACTGCTGTCGGACTCGCTGGCGCATTCGCCTGACGAAGCCCCGCAGCGAACACTCGCTGACCACTCGCCCGGCGAAACCCCTGGCGAAACCAAACAGAGGCTACTGGCAGCATTCGCTGCCCAGTTTGCCTGGCAAAGGCTCGCCCCCTCACTCGCCCAGCGAATACCTGTGTATTCAGAAAAATAAACTTTGCTGCCCAGAAACAGCAGCAACCCCTCCACACCAATCCTCTCCAAAAATCACACCATCCTCACTAATTCATTATTCTACAATTGTTTTACCCAATTAATATCCAATTCACCCGATGAAACATCGACTCTAGCCGATCAATTCAGTCTCGACTCAGAACCACATTCAACTCCGAAACCCCCAATTCATCAATTAACCATCAAATTCAGCATGCAACAGTTCAACACAAACATCAACGATGTAAAACAGAATTAATACATGCAATATCATCAACTCATCATGCAATTCATCATCAACATGCAAACACATTCACTCATGGGGTTAGGGATTTCCCCTTCCTACCAATTATTCATGTAGATACCATTTAACTGATATTCCCCCCCCCCCCCCCCCCTTACCTCGAATGCGTTCTGATGATTATGAAGCTTCGCAATCCACACGAAAATCCTTCTTGCTCAAGCTTCTGTTCTTGGTCGCTCTCATTCTACCAACCGTGCGTGTTCTTCCTTCTCCTTCACATTCTATTTCCACAAAATGCCAATTCTACCCTTAATACCCCAAAAATCACTTATATTCCAAATAAATAATTAAGTCTCATTTTCTTTTAATTCCAAAAATCCAATAATTATATTATTATTCCAATAATATTATTTAATATGATAATAATAACAATAATATTAATAATAGTAACACCTTACTAATTATCATATTATTATCATCATTAATCATATTTTCTAGTATTATGGAACTTACTCCTTAACCAAAATTCACGCAAGGACGCCGAAAATGAAAACAACACCGAAAATAAAAATAATTAAAATGGGCGTTACAACTCTCCCCCACTTTAATTATTTTCGTCCCCGAAAATACCTGATGGAAACAGCTCTGGATACGCTTCCCGCATCCTGCTCTCCAATTCCCAGGTCACACTGCCTCCTGCAGCACCTCCCCAAGCCACTTTCACCAAAGGTATCTCGTTTCCTCTGAGTCTCTTCATCTTGCGATCCTCGATCTTCAACGGCAACGTCTCCACAGTTAGATTCTCTCTAACTTGGACTTCATCTCGCTGAATCACATGTGACGGATCGGGTACATACTTCCGAAGTTGCGACACATGAAACACGTCATGCAAGTTCGAAAGTTTCGGCGGCAACGCCACCCTATACGCCACAGCACCAATCCTCTACAAAATATGATACGGCCCGATAAACTTCGAATCCAACTTCTCGGACTTCAATGCACGTCCAACACCAGTCACTGGGTTAACCCTCAAAAATACATGGTCACCCTCACTGAATTCCAACTCTTTCCTTCGGTTATCATAATAACTCTTCTGCCGGTCCTGAGATGCTTTCATCTTCTCGCGGATCATCTGAACTGTCTCAGTAGTCTGCTGCACCAACTCTGGTCCCAACACAATACTCTCACCTGACTCGTACCAACACAGAGGAGTTCTACACCTCCTACCATAAAGAGCTTCAAACGGTGCCATCCCGATACTAGAATGGTAACTATTGTTGTACGTGAACTCAAACAAAGGTAAATGAGTATCCCACGTACCACCTTTCTCCAAAACACAAGCCCGCAACAAATCCTTTAAAGTCTGAATAGTCCTCTCCGACTGTCCATCCGTCTGCGGATGATAAGCTGAACTCAGCTTCAACTCGGTACCCAAAGCCTCTTGCAAACTCTTCCAAAATACAGAAGTGAACCTCGGATCTCTATCTGACACAATACTCAACGACACACCGTGCAGCTTCATAATCACCCGAATATAAATTTCTGCCAACTTCTCCAACGGAAAACTGATACTAATCGGCACAAAATGTGCAGACTTCGTAAGCCGGTCCACAATCACCCTAATCGCATCAAATCCTCTCGCCGTATTCAGCAAACCTGTAACAAAATCCATGGCGATACAATCCCACTTCCAAACCGGAATCTCTAACGGTTGCATCATCCCAGAAGGTCTCTGATGCTCCACCTTCGATTTCTGACATACCAAACAAGCATAAACATAACGAGCAATATCTCTCTTCATGCCCGACCATCAAAACAACTTTTTCAAGTCCTGATACATCTTCGTAGCTCCTGGATGAACACTCAGGCTACTGCGATGTCCTTCGTCCAAAATCGACTTCTTCAGCTCATCATTATCCGACACAAAAATTCTGCCCCGAAACCTCAACACACCAGCATTATCCAACTGGAAATCACTATCAGAGTCACCTTCGGCTCCTTGCATCAAATCCACAAGTTTCACATCCAACTTCTGGTGTTCTCTAATCATATCCAAGAATTCATTCTTCACTTGCAATTTACCCAACATTACACCATCCACAGTAAACTCGCAAACCATGCTCAAATCTCTGAACTGCTCAATAAGCTCCATCTCTTTCACCATCAAAGCTGACATATGAATTGTCTTCCTGCTCAAGGCGTCTGCAACCACATTCGCTTTCCCTAGGTGATAACTCAAACTAAAATCATAATCTTTCAAGAATTCCAACCATCTTCTCTGCCTCATATTCAATTCTTTTTGATCAAACAGATACTTCAAACTCTTGTGATCACTAAACACCTCAAACCTAAAACCATACAAATAGTGTCTCCAGATCTTCAAAACAAAAACCACCGCAACCAATTCAAGGTCATGAGTAGGATAATTTCGTTCATGCACCCTCAATTGCCGCAAAGCATAAGCTACCACTTTTCCATTCTGCATAAGAACTCCGCCCAATCCCATTTTGGACGCATCACAATACACCACAAAAGGCTCACATGGATTCGGTAACACCAACACCGGCGCTGAAGTCAATCTCTTTTTCAGCTCCACAAAGCTCTCTTCGCAAGCAGCATCCCACACAAATACTTGGTCTTTCCTCGTCAACTGAGTCAATGGCAACGCCAACCTGGAGAAACCTTAAATAAATCTTCGGTAATAACCTGCCAAACCCAAAAAGCTTCTAACCTCAGTTACCGTCTTCGGCGGTTCCCACTGCAAAACCGCACTAACTTTCGAAGGGTCTACTGAAACACCATCACCAGAAATAACATGCCCCAGAAAACTCACCGTCTTCAACCAGAACTCACACTTTGATAACTTCGCAAACAACTTATTGTCCTTCAACACTTGCAAAACAATCCTCAAATGTTCCACATGCTCTTCCTCAGACTTAGAATAAATCAGTATATCATCAATGAACACGACAATAAACTGATCCAAATAAGAATGGAAGATACGGTTCATATACTCCATGAACACTCCTGACGCGTTAGACACTTCGAAAGGCATTACTGCATACTCATAATGTCCATATCGAGTCCTAAACGACGTCTTTTGAATATCACCTTCCTTAACTCTTATCTGATGATAACCCAACCTCAAGTCAACCTTACTGAACACACGAGCTCCCACCAACTGATCCATCAAATCATCAATCCTTGGAAGAGGATACTTGTTCTTGATGGTCACTTTATTCAACTGATGGTAATCAATGCACAACCGCATGCTACCATCTTTCTTCTTCACTAACAACACTGGAGCTCCCCACAGCGACACACTTGGTCTGATAAACTTTCTATCCAGCAACTCTCCAATCTGAGATTTCAACTCGGCCAACTCCACTGCCGACATCCTGTACGACGCCATAGAAATAGGCCTCGTACCAGGAACAAGATCAATGCTAAACTCAACCTCTCTCTTTGGAGGCAACTCTGTAATATCATCCGGGAACACCTTCGGAAACTCATTCACAACAGCTAACTCATCCAACAACACCTTGTTGTCAACAGAAAGTGATGCAAATAAAGCAAACACCCGAGCTTCATCATCCAACAAAGTCCTCAATTCCTTACCAGACAAGGAATCTGCCAACTCTTCCTCTTCTGGGGTCAAAAACAATAACACTTTCCAAAAACAATCGATGTACACTCGGTTGAACTCCAACTAGTTCATACCAAGTATAACATCCAAACTGCCAAGTGGCAAACAAATCAAATCCACACCGAAGTCTCGGCCAAAAATAGTCAGCGGACACTTCAAACACACTAACAAAGTAGTCACTGAACCAATCGAGGGAGTTTCAATAGTCATCTGCCGCTCAAGAGTAGTCGGCACCAAACCTAACCTCTTCACACAATCAACAGAGATAAACGAGTGGGTTGCACCCGTGTCAATCATAGCAGTCAAAGGAATGTTATTGATAAAACAAGTACCTTTAATCAAACTCTCCTCGTCCGCCGCTTGAGTTCCCACCACTGCAAACACTTTACCAGCAGCCTGAGGCGCCTGAGGCCTCATTGGCTTCTCACAATGAGTACTAACATGGCCCTTCTCACCACAGTTATAGCAAGTAGGCATACTAGTCCTGCAATCCGCCATCACATGGCTCGACTTCCCACACTTGAGGCACTTCTTCGCTTCATGAGGACAATCACTAGCACGATTCCCCACGACACCGCACCGATAATATTTCAAATCCACCGACGCTTTCCTCTCTCGGAACCTCTTATTATTCATAGCCTTCTGCTTTCCCTTATTGGTCGGCACACAGTAAGGTGTACCACCAAACCTCTGTTTACCCTTGCGGTCATTCACCGCCTTGTAGTGTGCGATCCTCGCACGATTATCATTGTCATTAATCCGACTTCTACTCACCAACTCAGGATAACTCTTGATTTTCTGACACGCGATCTCCATCTTGATCTCCGGCCTCAGCCCATTCTCAAATTTCAAGCACTTAGAAGTCATAGCCTCCTCAGTATTGTAATGGGGACAATACTGAGCCAATTCCTCAAACCTAGCCGCGTACTCGGCCACCGACATACTGCCCTGCTTCAACTCTAAAAATTCCACCTCTTTAGCACTTCTGATATCTTCTAGAAAGTACTTCTCCAAAAATCCAGATCGAACCACCTCCCAAGTAATCGGAGTCCCCGAAGCCTCCATCCTCTAACGACAATTGTCCCACCAAGCCTCGGCTTCTCCCTCTAACATATGAGTGCCAAACCTAACTTTCTGCTCGTCACTGCACCCCATGGTCCTGAAGATCTTCTTTATTGCCTTCAGCCACTTCTGTGCAGCTACTGGGTCCAAAATCCCACCTTCAAACTTTGGTGGCTTGTTGCTATGGAACTGCGTCAAGTCTCTGAACTGAGCTCTCGCAGCCAGATTCTGATTGGCCACCACTTATGCCATTTCCTGCATAGCTTCAGCCAACGCAGCGTCGTTCCTCCCCTCCATACTGCTCAACAACCACAACAACAGGTTAACGGAAAACAACCAAACTATATCCTATCGACAGACTCAACTACAACACTGGACGGACGGACCGACCTACTTTGATACCAACTTGTAATACCCCGTTTTCCCCCAAAATAGAATAAAACAATTAAAATAAGCACATATCAGAGTTTTCCCCACAACGGGATGTCACAATTTTCAACAAAATTCCACAAATCATTTTTCAAAATAATATTCAGCGAAATTGCAGCGGAAAAAGAACTAGTCTGTCATAACGCATATCATATGTACATCATCCATATCATCAACATTGTCATATACAACAATCGGCCATCTGCCCAAAACATACATAATGTCATCACATATCCCACAAAAATCAGATACGCCACGGGGCACAAAAAATTAACAAGAAACAATAAAACTCCCAAAAAGCCCTGGTGTTACGTATCAGAGCAATCCTACGATGACGCCACAATCAAAGCTAGCTAAACACCTGGATTGTCTGTACTTCCAAAGAAGCACAGACCACAACAACAACAAAGGGTGAGAATTCACGATCAAATATTAATGGTATAAATGTACATGAAATAAAAGGCAGAAAACAATAAATCCTTATTTCACATACAACATTATCCAGACCTACTATCCCATCATCACCATCACAACACACACAAACAACAATGCAACACATGCACTCGACTCGACAATATGCGGTACCGACTCAACTCAGGATAGATCGCATACACTCCATCCGAGCAACGATATATCCCTACCACGCTCCTTCTGAGCCCATATAATCAAATCTCAGGATAGATTGCATACACTCCATCCGAGCAACGATCTATCCCTACCAACATTCCCCACTTGAAACTCGGGTGGTCGCATACACTCTATCCGAGCAACGATCCAAATCCCGTCCATGTTCCCCACTTGGAGCACGTGAGTGTATCACACACCACGTCTACATGCCATGCAAGAGACTATGCATAACCACACAGCACACACAATGCACACGATCCTACTGATCCATCACATCATATAATGCATATACACACAAGCAGTGTTTTAAAAACCGGACCGGACCGGCCGGTCGGACCGGTTGAACCGGGAACCGGCCTAGTAACCGGTCTGATTTAGTAGTTCGATCGTCTGTGTCATTAAACCGATAAAAATCGGGAAAAATCGGGTTGGACCGGGAAAAACCGAGTTTAGGGTTGGACCGGTTCTAATGCATTTTTTATTTTTTAATTAAAATTTAAATGCAAAAGTTATAAAAATTAAAAAAAAAATTGTTTAAAATTAAATTATGCTACAATTATTTTATAATTTTGTATTATTTTATTATGTGTGATACATTTGTTTAAAATTTAAATTTAAACTATGTACTTGTGAATTTATGATATAATATTTTCAAAAAATTTAAGTACTAGTTATATTTTTTTAGAAACTGAATCATCCGGTTCGACCGGTTTTATATCTATATAATGACAGGTCTATTCAACCGAGTTATCCGGTTTAATCCGATTTAGTCATGCGGTTCGACCAGTGGCCCAATGGTTCAACCGATAAACCAGTGACCCAGTACCTTCACCGGTTCGATGACCGGTCCGGTTTTTAAAACACTGCACACAAGCACACAAAGTGCATCGACCCTACTGATCCACTTAATCACACAACATACAAACACAATGCATATCAAGCGTATCGATCCTACGGATCCACTCATCATAACACAGTATATAAACGCAATGTATATAAAGCGTATTGATCCTACTATCACAATTTATCATATATCAAGGATATCTCACTCATCATCACAGTCATCCATCATAACATACACCCATGCAATATCATAACCACGCGGATATCACGGAATCACGTCCCGACACCCTACATACACTCACCACAGCTCACCCAATAAGCTCATCACCAAAACATGATCAACAAGGTTCCAAATCCACAAAGAAATCAGCACAGAACAGCAACCAAAACACAACTGTTGTCGGACTCGCTAGCGCATTCGCCTGGCGAAGCCCCGCAGCAAACACTCGCCGATCACTCGCCCGACGAAACCCCTGGCGAAACCAAACAGAGGCTACTGGCAGCATTCACTGCCCAGTTCTCCTGGTGAAGCCTCGCCCCTTCACTCACCCAGCGAATACCTACGTATTCAGAAAAATAAACTCTGCTGCCCAGAAACAGCAGCAGCCCCTCCAATGGTTATTAAACATCTGGGGTTCACGGTCTTGAAATTTGTTAGGAATGCATTAACCATCCCCTGGTTGACTAGGTTGTAACCGGTCATCCTGAGGTCCTTTAGCCCAGATAAGGCTAGGACCAACTGAAACTAATCATCATGTTGTTGAACCAATCCAACAATCTTCCTCCCATGGTTATTAAACATCTGGGGTTCACGGTCTTGAAATTTGTTAGAAATAATCAATGTAAGAAATAATCAATGTCAAAATTTATTTAATAAATATTCCATCAAGTGTTGTTACCTTTTCGTCCCATACATGTATGGAAGTATGGTCTAGATAAAGCAGAAGCAAGGACATATCGTATAAACCTCTTCTAAAAGCCTCTGGCTCGGTAGGACCAGCAGCGGGTGATGGCACTAGACCGCAGCGGGAGGTGGCACTGGTGAATCCTAACGCCTACGGGATGATGAGGGAAGTGAGGCATATCTCCTACGAGGGGGAGTATGGAGTGGGCACTCATGAAGCATGAGCCCCAGACGATGAAGGTGGAGTAGGCACTGGTGAAGCACGAGCCCAAGATGATGAAGGTGGAGTGGGCACTAGTGTAGCACGGGCCCCATATGATAAAGGCGGAGCCTTGGGATGAACCTCAGGATCCTGCTGGCTCCGCTCCTGTCGAACGGATGCATACTGAGTCACCCTGCCGTGTCTCATAAGACCATATCTATCAGCCATTATGCCTGTAAGATAAAGTAAGGTGTAACATTAGTACACACAAATAACATACACAAGCAATAACAACTTAATAGAAAACATATTTTGGGACATTCTGGAGATATAACTACAAAAAAACATAAAGTTTAACATTGACATATTCCAGAGATGTATCTTTGGAATGTCTCAAAGTAGATGAACGTTGAACGTTTCTGAAGGTATATCTCCGGAAACTTCTACAACTCAAAAGTCGCAAAAATGGCAAATGTAGAGCTTGAGTTTTGATTAAAATGTGCTATGATCATCATTTTCATCCGAAAAACAAGTTACACACTAGTTTTAAACTACATTACATGTAATTTCTAAACATTTCTAACCCTAACTATTGATTTCTTCACATATTCACTAGAACTCAAACATTTACCGAAAATTCGAAAAACTTTCTTGTATTTGATGATTTGGAAGTTGTTTTGGGTATTGGAGTTTGTCTTTGATGTTTCTCTGTGTTCCTTTGAGCTTTATTTGATAAAACGATATTTTTTTGTAAAGGTGGGATTGAGAGCTTTTTTGTTTGAGTTTTGAAGAAAAAGACAAATGAGGAAGAAGAAGGGTTCTGACGCGATTTATGTGCCAAAATGTTCCGGATATATCTCCGAAAACATTTTAACCTTAAGTTGGCATATGGTGCGTCCAAAAATATATCTCCAAAAACAGGGGAGTAAAAATGGAATTTCATGTGATGCTTAAAAAATATATGGGGTGAGTTAAAAAATGCAACAAAAAAAAATTATGTAAGTTTTGGCGCCTAAACCTGGAAATGTAAAACCCATTTGTTCAACTTAACCACTTACTTGCCATCGGTATAGCATGTAGCTTAGTAGTAAACTCGAATCAAAATTAAGAAACTTGCCCAAACATGAAAATATAAAACTCGTTTGTTCAACTCAACCACTTACTTGCCATCGGTATAACATGTAGCTTAATAGTACACTCGAATCAAAATCACGAAACTTGCCTAAACTTGAAAATGTAAAACCCATTTGTTCAACTCAACCACTTACTTGCCATTGGTATAGCATGTAGCCAATGGCAGATCTTCCCCAAAATATTAAGAGGTGCAGTGAATATCGACTAAAATATTATAATAAAATCTATAAATTTATATATAATATAAAAAAAATTCTTTTGTTTAAACAATATATTACTAATAAAAAATACATAGATAATTATTAATAACATTAAATACTAGAAATTTCATTCTAAACAACATTACTTTTAACAAAATTAAAAATAAAAATTCATATATAATAAAAAGTTCTTACAAATTCTATTGTTTAATCTCATAAATCAAAGAGCAACTTTCAATTTAGAGTATGATGTCTAAATTTAATTTGATCGTTAATTAAACGGATGAATCAATAATTAACTTCATTACTATTCATATGCTAATATTAAAAATATAAAAATGTCATAGCGTATATTGTTAACTTTTTTTAAACAAGACATAAACTACTACCTTTTGTTCATTTATAATCGAACAACAAAAATGATCCAACCAAATTACATTAAAATATAAATTTAAAAATCAAACTAATAATAATAATAATAATAATAATAATAATAATAATAATAATTTCAAGATGATTTAAGAAATATAAAAAAAACTTGTTTTTTTTTTTAAAGCAACACTTTTCTAAAAAAATAGGCTCGTTGTCTTGTTTTTATTACGATTATTTGACTAAAAGATATTTAGTATGGGTCTCATTAGTCTAAAAATATTGGGTCATTCAATGAAAAAAACAATGGGTTAAAAAAATCACATTGTTTAAAACTCATTCTAATTAACAATATTATTATTCTCATTCATCAATCCTCCTCCATTTCCGCTCTTTTGTAGATCCTGTCATTGTCCACAGCAGTTAGATTTGGTATAGTGGTCCTAACTAGGGCCGGACATCGGTCGGTTTGGATTGGATTCGGGCCCAATATGTCAAACCGGCCAAAACTATGGGTAGATTTTGTAGGCCCAATTCCGACCGAAGTTTTAATTAATCGGTTTGATCGGATCGGTTTAATCGGTTGATCGGTTAAAATGGATCGGTTTGTTCGGTTAATCGATCAAAAAGAATTCTTAAAATTAAGTCCTAAAAGTTTAGTATGAACATGACTGAGATAACTAGAAACTAGAAAACCAGAATATCATATCCTATTTAATAACCTCAAAGTAACTTAACCAACATTCAATCGCAGCACCAATGATAAATCTGAGAGTAAACCTATAATCAATTGTTGTTACCAAATCAATGTGAAAACTAAAATGCGACGAAACCAGAATCAACGAGATAAAACCACTGCTCACCTCTGTGAATTCAGCATAACCTCCAAAAGTCATGAATGCACACGGCATGCCAACTTTCAAGTCATTGACCGAGTCCCCAACTGCTGCAATGATTCCCACAGCCTAAAATATAAATGAAATTCAGCACACATATGAGTATAGGCATTCTGCATCAACTGGTCAGCTTCATAAAAGAAATCTATGTTTGGGGATACATCATACCTCAAATCCTGCATCGAAGGGAAGACGGGCCACAATATCATTGTTATTGCCACCAAAATAGCGGCCTGAGCTAAATTTTAACTATCAATACAAATTCTTGTCAGAATTGTAGCTAGAAAATAAATTCACACACAAATCTTTTAGAAATATGTAAAAACTTACATCACTAGCATTTACACCAGCATAAATTATCTTAACAAGAACAAAGTTTGATTTGATAGGTAATCTCAGTGGTGCTCTCACTAAGCTGGTAGCATTCTGAAAGTTGTGAGTCAAGGTATGAACAACTCTGCAAACAGTAAGCAACAATATGAAACAACTAAATAACTCATCTTAAAATGAACAAAACCATGAGAACACACAGTCAATTTAAAATAACTCATCTTTATTGTGAATTAAGAGTCTACAAAGTACAAACACTCATGCTCTTTTTGCCAAGGCACACCAAATAACAAAATAATATGCAGACTAACCTTTCACCACCATTTCCATAGGTACAAAGCCCCCCATCATATTAAGGAATTTGGGATCCACCTTTAAGCCCATCTCAGTTTCAACAAACTGTACTAAACATTAATATTTCAGGGATTAATTATAGTAAACTGTAATGTAGAGTAGAATTTATTTTGAAAATATCAAAAATTTCAAGTCCAAAAACAACTCTTACCTCAGGGAAAAGCACATTGACTCGAATTCCTTGACGTTTGTATAAACGAAGTGCTCTAGTAAATATAACAACACCACCTGTGAAGCGAAGAAACAATTTAGTAAACTATATAGTAAGTTAATTTTTGGGAAAACAAAAAATGATAGTAAGTTAGTATAAGTTGTGTGGAGATGCATAATTGATTGTTAAATGACAAACCTTTAGAGCCACTATAGATAGGGTCAAGATACATCGGATAAAGACCCGAAGCAGAACCCAAATTGATGATCACCCAGGCCTTTTCAACGCTGCCATGCTTTTAATCTATTTAAAAGCACACAATCAAAAACAAAAGGTTTCAATCCCCTTTTTTCTTAACTGTGTGATCGATAATGTGATACGTGAAAGAAAATCAGGACAAATTTCAAGCTTACCACAAGGCGGGTAGTGTCAAAAACAACAATAAAATTCACATTAAGAGTATGTCTCCACGATCGAGTGTCGTCCGTTTCATCCTTATCAAACGATACAAGGTTTTCATCCACCCTAAAGCATGTATTAATGGAACAACATTATATAGAACAACAAAGAATTCGAGAACTGCAATAGAACAACAACATATATCATATATTAATAGTTTCAATTTAATAATATATCATTACAAATAACATAGTGTTGTACCCCAAAATTTGACCAACCTCTTTAGCTTATGTTTCATTTCATTGCATCAGCATATTGCATAAAACATTACATTGCATAGCATTTTTTGCATTTTACAGGGGATCAAGAAATGTGTGTCTAAAAAAAATTGTTGTCTAGGATTTATAGACCTCATCAAGAGTTTGTGTTCAAAGTCATCAGATACAAGTCAAAATCTTTGGAGATAGGCAGATAAGTATGTGGTTCTTAGGGGCATATATAAAGAAAATCCAATAAAAAAAAATGAATGAAGCAAAAATGCACAAGGTGAGGTTTGAACCCACCACCCTTGGATTGCAAGCTCAATGCCTTACCAACTCAGCCACTCATGCTTATATGAATAACAAAGGGGAGAGAAGCATATATTTAAAAAATTTGGGAAAAAAGCGCTTGAATAAAAAAAAGGGGTGGATTTTGTCTCCACCAGGAATCGAACCAGGGACATCACACATGCTGCGCGCTTGCTTTAACCACTGGGGTGGTGATACATCCATTGATTATCCCACCCCAAAATTGATAAGTACCTTATTTCATGGCTGGGCAGATTTTGAACAACACAAATTTTGGCCATACGCGAAGGAGGAGAAGTTGAGCAAAACTCAACCATTTTCAACAAAACAAAAGCCTATCCTGTGTGATTTTTTGCAAGGATTAATGTGGTATAATCAGTTTTCACGATTTAGGTGTGTGTTTGGAGATGCTAGTGAAATTGCAAGTTGGAGCAAATTTGTTTTTTCCATAAAACTTGTACCAAGCTTTGCCATATCTAGACCAACAAGTGAAGTACTTGTTTGCTTAAGTTTTGAAATTCTTTTCCAGTCAAGGCAATGGACAAGCAGCCACTACCCTGACCATCTGCAGCCCTATTCAGAACCCACTCCAACAAAAGCAAATGGGACAAAATTCAACAGCTGGAGTTTTTGGAACTGAGGTATAAAGGGTTAAAGGAAGGGAAACCCTAGGGGCCAGCCACACTTTGATAAAAAAAAATCAGAAAGAGAGTTTGAGTTTCTTTGAGGGTTTTTTTCCAAAGCTGAGTGTTGCTTCGAGAAGGATGGGGTGTCAAGCTTTGTTCAAAGAAAGTTTTACCTTGCTCAAGGTTGCAAGCTGTTTGCTCCTGTTGAAGGTCTGCAAGAGGTATTTAATCCTGAGTCATTTCATCATGTGTATATAAACCATGTTTTGACATTATTTATACTAGAGCTATGACTTAACTTCAAAATACATGAGACAAAATAATATGTGCATCAACTGTTGTGTTTTGATTTAAAGTCGTATGGAGCATGTTTCTTTTTTTTCTAGATTGTGTTTGTTTTTATTTCATGAAGAATCATTGGAGTCTTGTCCTGATTTGGTTCTGATTGATGCCAAGTCATTTTGCTTTGAACCACCTGTTGCTGAGTTTACTATGTTCAGTTCTGTTGCAAGCAGATTTGAGGATGTTGGGATAATTTCCTAGATTTTGTTTTGTTTGGTTGAAAAGGGCTGTTAGAGTGTCTTAGGGTTGTTTTAGCTTAAGATTGTTTGTTTGCATCTAGCTTGTTTGCTTGCTCACTAACATCAGTTCATTAACCAGCATATGTGGATGACATTTGGTCTATTAACTTTTGGATAAAAACACTGTCATGTTGGGATTTGCTAGCTTTGGTCAGGTTTAGTTTTTCTTGAAGTTGGGATCTGTTATTTCAGTAGCAATGGTGTAGGTTTGTGTGCATTGGTGTTTGTTTTAAGTTTTTTTGTTGTGAGCTGGTTATGTATGCTGCTATTTAACCCATGCTTGTGGTTTGGTGTGCTGGTTTTCAATTGATGTTTGAATTGTAATTTATGCCAAACCTGCTAAAACCTTATCATGTTCATGTTTACATTTCCTGTTTTCTCTCAAAAGTTGCTGGTATGTGTTCAACAACTTATGTGGATAATAATTCTGCCCTTCATGTTTTTCTTTTTACCTATGTAAATTGAGGTTTATCTTTGGTGTTAATTTAAGACTGGTAAAGCATTGTCATGCCTTTGAATTTTTAAACATGTCTTTTGCAGTAGCTGTTGAATTAATCACTAAACTGTTAAAAAGACTGTCAACATGTGAAGCCTAGGTTTTGTGACTTAATGTTAAATTTTGTTGTGTTTGAAGTGTCTCATGGAAGGTCTAACTTTGTGCATAGTTCCTAGACCTGTCTATCAATCAACTTAACTCATGTGTGTTTGAACCTTATTTGTTGGTTATGGCTTGGCTGTTTTGGCTCACACAGAAGTCAGTTAACATCTTCATGCTGCTAATTTTTGTTGAGACTTTGAAAGTTTTGGTGTGTTTGAGCTTGTGATCAGTTGAGTTTGTTAACTCACTTGGGCTGTTAGAGGGAATGAGACAAATAATGTGTGCAAATGTGTGTAGTTTTTGTGTAGTATGTAGTTGTTGTATGTCTGATATGTACACATGTGTGTTGTTATGTGTAACATCATATATGATGTAAGATGAATTTTATAATACATTATGTAAGTGTTTTATATACCTATGTTGTTATGTAATATTATGTGGCTTTACTGTTGTAGCATTTGTAGTGTGTGTAATTTTAAATAATGTGTATGTAATTGTAGTGTTAGTTAATAATGTGTATGCTGTTTATGTTCCTATATGTGTGTATGTTGTGTTTGTGGTGAAAGTGATGATCTTTGACAGTAAGGCACATGTTGAATTTTGGTTTTTTTCTCATTGAAACTTGCTGCTCTTTCTCATTGAAACTGGCGGCTCTTTCTCATTGAAACTGGCTGCTCATTGCTGATTGTTTAGATTCTTAGCACACTAGCTTTGGCCCTTTGGACAATGTTTTCAATTTGTGTTTTTGTTGCTTTGATGAGTTTGATTGGGGTGTGCTGCAGAACAGTTTTGTAGGTGGGGGGATAACTCATGACTTTAATATTTGGCTGCTGTCGTTGTTTGGTGATTGTTTCGTTAAGGTCATATCTGTTGATTAGTCCTCATGCCAATTTGGATATTAGTTGCTGTCATACGGATTTGGTCCTAACTTTGGTTGGATATGAGACTTATTGTAAGTTTATTTCCATGATATGCAACTTGGTGTCCGTTTCTCGATCTATTGAGAAGCTGAGTTTGTTCTTAGAGTTTAATCCATGAATATTGAATTTCAAACATGAGTGGACCCCTGTTTGCTCATATTTACATCAGTCCTAGTCTATGGTGTTCATGATGCATTCCAAAGCTTTATTTTTGCATTTCCATTCGTGTTTGATTTTATGCGCATCATGTGGAAATTTGGATAGCACCACTGTATTCCTCTTTGAAAAACACGCAGGATAGACACAAATTTTATTCAATTCCATGGAGTTTTGAGAGAGTTTTGATCTCTCTTGCATTTGCTTGTGGCTTGTTTTTTTTTACTTTGCTCAGAATCCATGTCATCATTTGCCCTATATGATATTTGGGGTGGCTTAGTACTTGGATGTAATAGCCACCTCAGTGGTAGACCATACGCCTTTCATTGCCAAGTACTTGGGTTCGAATCCTGCTGAGGATCAAAACCCTTTTTTATTTCTTTTTCTTTCCTTTCCCTATTGCCTTGATCTTTGCTTTTCTCTTTCTCTTCCATTCACATTTCACGCGCGCGCTTAGTGGCTTGGTGGTTAGTTTACTTTGTTTATGAACTTGAGAGCATAGGTTCAACTCTTGGCATGGCCATCTTTTTATTCTTGTCATTTATTTTATTCTTTTTTTTTTATATACAAAATTCCAAAGTTCATAACTTTTACATACTTCAATATTTTTGTTTCATTCTTTTTGCAAATTGTTCGCAATGATGACTATCTTCATTTAATGAAATAAAATTTCAAATTATTGATATTCTCAACACCCTTTGCTTGCTTGGAAGTTGGCCCTCTGTTAGGGTTTGTTTACTTCGTATCTTATTAACATTTCTCAAGCCATCTAGTAAACAATTTCTTTGTATTGAATTAAAAATAGAGGATTGGGTGTAGTCCCCTTCTTCTTCGAGTGTTGAGATGCCCATTGTAGTGAGGGTGGTATCGACACTCGTCTTTCAATACGAAGACGCTTTTAAACTTTTCTCTCCTAAAAAACCTTGGTCTCGTACCGAATCCATTTTCAAACCATCTTTCAATAATTTAATTTCTCTTTGTATTGAATTAAAGAGAGGGGATTAAGTGTAGTCTTCTTCCTCTCCGAGCGTTGGGATGCCCACTGTAGTGAGGGTGGTTTCGACGCTCATCTTTCAATACGAAGACACGACTTTATCCACCATATCTCACTTTCACAACTTCCTTCCACAACCTCTCGTACCTAAAACCTCGGTCTCGCATCGAGCGCATTTTCAAACCATTTTCACAATAAAAACTTGAATGGTCGTGGAGTGGTTAGGCGTAGGCCTTCTCCTATCCCGAGTGTTGGCGTTTACCGTAGGGTTCTTTGTCACAAAGCATTTACCATTCAAAACCAAAAACACTTTAATAAGAGAAAGAAACTCTCTTTATGTTGAATTAAAGAGAGAGGATTAGGTGTAGACCTCTTCTTATTCGAGTGTTGGGATGCCCACTGTAGTGAGAGTGGTTTCGACGCTCGTCTTTCAATACAAAGATGCCTCGTTCGCCACACAATTTTCATAACAAAAACTTTGAGACAAAGAATTGGGTACTACCCGTAGGGGTTACTATCCGAGGACATGTCTCGCCCCTAAAAAACAATCCAATCAATCAAACGTGACCTCTTGCCTCGCATGGCGAAAACCTAATCATTTCAAAAAAGGATATGTTACGTCCGTTCTACCGCAAACAGGTAACGCCTAAGTCTCCAACATGCGAGCAACAAAACACCTAAACTGCTAGAATGCGCATGATAACATCATCCCCAAACACACCGGTTATCCGCACCGTAGGCACGAACTACGTTGCTCTGATTTCTCTTGTATGTTGAGAATACGTAGGCATAGGATTGCGACAATCCTAGCGAGCACCCTTTTATCTTTTCCACCCTTTCCCAGAAAGGCATGCTACGTCCGTTCTACCGCAAACAGGTAACGCTTAAGTCTCCTCACATGCGAGCAGCAAAACACCTAAACTGCTAAAATGCGCACGATAGCATCGTCTACCAGAACTTCCCCGCACACCGTAGGCCGAACTACGGCTGCTCTGATTCTTTACTTCCTTCAAGTAAAGATACGTAGGCACAAGGGCCACAATCCTTGCCGAGCACATTCCCCCTATATCCGTAGCCCCGAACTACGTCGACTCTGATTTTCTCACTTCCGTTGAGAATACGTAGGCCTAGGACCGCGAAGTCCTACCGAGTCTGTTCTTTCTCTCTTCTTCCCTCGTTACTTCTCTTTCTTCTATTTTTAACCCTTTTTTCCCTATCTTTTGGAACACTTATTATAGCATAATGTTTAAACAAATAAATTCACACGTCGACAAACAAATGGTTCCCATCGAGTACGATGGATGCGAGGGGTGCTAATACCTTCCCCTCGCATAACCGGCTTCCGAACCCGTTCATGGTTGCGAGACCATCTTATCCATTTCTTTCTTAAGGTTTTCTCGATATTTTCCTTTCCCCTCATGGGATAAATAAAGTTCGATGGCGACTCTTCTGTCCATCTTTTTCGCCTTCCCGTCGTTGCGCGATGCATTTTTCGAGTAGCGACACATAGAAATATAATAATTTTGAAAAAGTAAAGCAAGATTTCGAGAACTGCATCTTCTCAAAATCTCTACTTCATCTTCTCAAAAGCATGTTCATCAAAGGCTAGATAAAAACATACTGCCACTAATTCTATATAACTTTGTAGTGAATAGAATCTTCAAAAACACACATCATTTCAAATTTTCAAAGACTAATTAATAAGAAATTAAACAACTTCTAAGAGCACTAATTTCATAGATAAAAACACACATCATTTCATTGACACAAGCAAAATTCAACATTAATTTCTCAAAAACTTCAACACAAATTTCAACACTAATTACACAAAAATTAAACAACTTCTAAGAGCAGTTCATATATAAATAAGTTGAGTCAAAATTCGTTAAATTCACAGCAAAAACAACTTCAATATCAAACATCAAACATTAGTTTGCAAACATCAAACAAATACAAATCGAGACAAAGAGAAAGAGACGGAAAGAGAGAAAGAGAGAGAAGGAGAAATAGAAAGACAAAGAACTTACATGATCAGTTGTGATTTGTGGGTGGCTTGGTGGCGCTCGTGGATGAACAACTACTGTCGGAGGCGCTTGAAACAACAAAGTGAACTGAAATGAGATCAAAGTGTGAAATTAAACCCTAAGTTAATCACTCTGACGTGCAGTTTGGGCCAATTCTAGTACAAGCCATCTACAGTGTTTGAAGCCCAGTTTAAACTAAATCAAACATTTCCTTCCTGGGTCGGTCGGTTTTGGATTTCGATGGGCCCAAAGTTAACATCCTAAACCGACCGGAACAAACCATTATAACCCAATTTCTGGCCAACTGGTGACCCGCTTACCCGCCATACCCGACCCGTATTCTATCAGACCTCTTGGTTTAGTCGGATTGGATCGGTTAACAAAAACTTGTCCAGCCCTAGTCCTAACAAAAATAGTATTGACCAAAGTCACATTTTGAAAAGATAGTGCACACTGTAATTCTGAAAAGATGGGATCAAAGCAAACGTAGAGCGTCACATATCCTTATTTGTAAGAAAGATTATGCACTTAATTAGTTGAATAAGCCTAGATTTTGTAGGTAGTTGAATAAGGCAAAATTTTGTAGATCATGTTTTGACCAATAAAACAAGTGATTTTCTCTAAATATTGTAGTTGTACATTTTATTTTTAACACAACAATATTTATTATGCATTTTTATCCACTCAGCGTCTTGCTTTTTTATTTTATGTATTTCTTAGTTTAATAGTTCAAACATTTAAAATATGTATTTAGCATTCATTGGAGTTAAGGAATTCATAGTTGAGTGACATTTTCTTAGTGTTATTTCTAAAAGAAAATGGAATCACACTTGAGATTCATTAGCTAATACATTAATCAGTTTTCAAGTTTGACAATAAATGTGGCATGCCCGGTGATATACTACGATCAAAACTATTGAAACCTTCATTTTGGCAAATTATGATTATGTCTTATGTAACGCCTAAGACCGCTTTTAGAATTACCGATTGACCTTACAAATTAACATGAGTTTTTTTAGACTGCTTTGTCCTCACTCACACGTTTTTCAGAAAACTTCTCAAAAGGTCACCCATCCAATTACTACTATAAGTCAAGTACGCTCAACTATGGAGTTCTTATTTGTTAGGTTACTGAAAATAAGATGCATCTTATTGATATAGGTGATATCAATCAATCCTTATAAGCCTTCCTTCAACCATGCAGTCACATACTTGCATAGCCTCAGGATCCTCTCATTTTGATGTGAATTCGGGCGACCACTCCCTACCCTCTTCGGCCTCGAGTGTTACGACCACTTTCCGCCCTCTTCGATCTCGGGTATAACATGTCTACCAGCTTCCGTTTGATTCATTTTCAAACCATATCATATTAGAAGTGGTTTACTTTTATACCATTTGTAACGCCCAAAGATTGCTTTCGAGATTACCGATTGACCGTACAAACCTACACATGTCTTTTTAATATGCTTTGTCCTTAATCACACGTTTTTCAGAAAACTTTTTAGAAGATCACTCATCCAAATACTACTCCAAATCAAGCACACTTGACTATGAAGTTCTTACTCATTAAGCTACCGAAAAGAAGATGCATCTTATTCATATAGGTAGTGCCAATCAATCCTTATAATCTTTCCTTCAACCATACAGTCCCATACTTGCATAATTTTAGGATCCTCTCAGACCACTCTCCACCTTCTTCGGTCTCGAGTATTACAACCACTCCCTGCCTTCTTCGACCTCGGGTGTTATAGACCCGACCTTTGATCGGCCACAATCCCCAAAGACGTCAAAGCACACCCCAATCTTGAATGCAAGGTGAATAAATGATGAAATGAAATCATGAAAGACAAATTGATGAAGTAAAATCCTAGGTGAATAAATGATGAGATAAAATCCTGAAAGACAAATCGATGTAACAAAATTGTAGGCGAATAAGTGATGAAATATAACGCAATGAAACAAAACCGTAGGAGAATAAATGATGAAATAAAATCATGTAAAGCAAAGAGATAAAACAAAATTGTGAACAAATGAGTGATGAAATAAAATAACACAAAGATGAAACAAAAACAAGGCAAAATACTTTATTGAAGAGAATGATAAATCATTGCAAGGTCATAACTTATTTAATTTTAATCAATTACAAATTCCATAAATACAACAAAGTACAAATACCCATTATAAAAACTAAGGAACTTCCTCCTCTTAAACAACAACTATCTTCTCGGGATCCATCAAGCCTATGGAACCTTAACGTTATATAATAACACTTAAATTTGGTTAATGACATTTTGGAAGGCCTCAAAAGTAGGTTGGACACTGTCGCTACTGCGAAAATCGGCGCCGGCTGACAGAAGAGTCGCCACCGTGCGTTATTTATCCCACGGAAGGGAAAGGAAACGCTCAGAGTAAACCTCGCACAACACGGGAAAGGCATGGTCGTCGCAACCAAAACCTGGATTCGGGAGTCGGTTACGCAAGGGGAAGGTATTAGCACCCCTCACGTCCGTCGTACTCGACGGGATCCACGCTTGTTTTCGGGTATGGATTGTTATTCTATCTAAACTATAGGTCAAGGGTTAAAAAGAAAATAAAATGAAAAATAAAAATGACTCGGCAAAGTATCGCACTTTATGCCTACGTATTCCCGCCTGGAACGAGAAATCAGAGTCAACGTAGTTCGCCTACCTACGGGAAAGGAGGGGAAGGTTGCTCGCTAGGATATCGCATCCTATACCTACGTACTTTCATACAGCATGAAAGATCAGAGCAAACGTAGTTCGGGCCACGTACGACACAAGCTTGTCTTGGTTGATTTTATTCCTTCTGAAAAAGGTTTTCTTGATTAACAGTCCCGGCGGACAAAAATGACGTCTTGATGCGTTCACATTCTTTTACGGAAGAAGTGTCTTTTATTGTGTTTGAAATCTTTATGTGTTTTTCTGTTTGTTTTGAGAAAGAACGAGACAGAACTCTAACCTACGGTTGCGAAGGGAAACAAACTAACCTAATGTTATCATGCATGGGTTAAGACCTAGTGTCTATCATGCTCCTCTCTTGCACAGAGAGAAACAGAGATCCTACGGGATAGGCAGAAACAGACAATAACAGATATATACAGTAAAGCAGTAAAATGCATGGATGCAGCAATACAAGCGAGGCAAGGGAGTCCCACTCAACCTCGAACCTAGAAAACAATAGGCAAAAGTGAACAGACTTCACTTTCAACCCAGCAGGGTAGACAGCAAACAATACAGTCCAGTAAAATCAAACAATACATCAGAAATGAAATACAGCAAAAACATCAACAGCATCAGCAGCTCTGAATCAACATCTGGCTTCAAGTAATCTCCAATCAGTTACAGGCTTCAACAAGCATCAATCTCCATCTTCATGGCCTTCAGGTAAGGGCTTTGATCATCAGTCTTCTATCTGCAATGGCTTTTCTTCAAGCTCAAACCTCCAGGATGAGGGATCAGTCACAAGAGTGAATTGGGTGT
Organism: Lathyrus sativus; assembly: GCA_963859935.3. Classification (NCBI taxonomy): domain Eukaryota; kingdom Viridiplantae; phylum Streptophyta; class Magnoliopsida; order Fabales; family Fabaceae; genus Lathyrus; species Lathyrus sativus. The sequence continues at coordinate 530,507,590 of OZ012738.1, forward strand.
TAAGCAATCAGTTGACTACCAAGGGTGGTGAACAGACTGCTTCTAACACAAAAGACATTTTCTCTCAAGAGTTCTATCTCTTAGACACTATCACCAAGCCTTCCAAAGGAAGGGGGTGAGTGTCTTAGAGAGACTCTGAATCACAGAGAAGAATGGATGCAGACAAGGCAATCCATGTTTGAGAAACAAGCTTTCTAATCTAGAGCTCTGCCTAGCTCCTAAACCCTAGTCTCCTCAGCATTTGCTAGCAAGAATCTTCTCTTCAACTCTGGAAGTTGATCTTCAACATCTGGATCTCCAATGGCCTTCATCTCCTCAAGTCTTCAGCTCTCCCAAGTCCCCAGACAATCCCAATACCCACACAGACAAATCAATAATCCCCAGAGGGCACACCACACCAGTCAATCAGATATACACAGTACATTAATAGCAGTAGGGGGATCCTGACTTTTCTAAGGGGATCTAATAACTACCCATAGCCCCTATAGCACCATAACTAAACTAGTTAAATCCTAAGTCCTAAGGGAAAGAATTGATTCTCCTAAGTCATCACCTAAAACCCTAGTTTATTCATGTTGTTCACACATACACTAAGCACCTAAAATTAATTTCTAAAAATGGGAACTAAATTGTATCTACAATTTTAATGTCTAACCTAAACAACCTAAAAAGAATGGACAAAACATATTGAAGCATTTGATAGAACAAAAAATAACAAAATCATGCATGAAATGAAACTATTAATATGTCATTTATTTAGAAAATATGGGAAAAATATCAAATAAAAAATAAAATGCAATTTTTATTTTTTATAATTTTCTTGACATCCTAAAGAAAAATATGCAAAAAGAATGAATTAAAAATAATGATTTTCCTATTTATTATGATTTTTATAAGATGTATAAAAAATGAAAAGAAAATAAAATGAAAATATTAAGAATAGATGGGAAGGGGTGTGGAAAGTAAAGGCGCGCAGTTGCTTTATCCATGTGGGCCAGAAGATGGGGTGCAAATAGAGATTATGCAAGGCCCAGCGCAGTCAGAAATTGAATTAAAAAAACAGAAAAAAGGGAAAGCAAAACGGTGCAAATAGCAGTCCTTTCATGCGTAATTCTTTGGGCTTAATGAAAAGGGGGGTGTGAAAAGCGATTGGATCCAAAGCCCACTCAGAGGGTTTAAATGAAACGATGCGTTTCATGTTTAGATTTTCCCTCCGTTTTCAACATTCAATCGTGGCCGTACGATGAGGGGATTAAGTCAACAATTGGGAAGGATCTGAGGGCTGAGGGTCATCGTCCCCAACGAGCCCTAGGGTTTATGAAAATTCCCCTTCCATGCACAGAACTTCCAATCCTTCTTTCTCCCTAATCTCTCCATGAAACGCCAAGATATAAACACCAAAATTGATCTCCTTCTCACGCAGAACATCACTATATCCATAGTTTTCAATATAACAGCCTAGATTTTCAAATTCGATAAGCATCACAGTTCTGATCCGCCATTGTCACCTGTGATCAACTACCTCAATTCTCCACAAAACTCATCCTAAACTAATCTACAACTCATCCTGATCATAGCATGCTAATCCAATAACCTTATCGCGCCTTATCCTAGCAATTACAAACTCTACCAGATTTGGTACCTCATGCTCAACCTCCATGAAACTCAACCAAACTTACCAAAATCAATCATCTACTTATGCTTAACCATTCTACACTTCCAAAACCCTAAGATTCTACCTAAACTGAGCAAATCGAATAGAAGACAAACCTGGTGCAATTGGTGAAAACAGGTGTGCAACTCTTGGGATCAGATGCTTGCAGTGATTGAAATTTGCTCAGTGACTTGAAGGATGAATTTTGTATGCAACAAGAACACTGAACAATGCTTGAAACTCGAGTTGGACAACAATATGCAATTCTTGCAATTTCCTCAAAATAGCTTCAAGCTGCCATGGATCTTCTTCTACCTCAGCATGTATTCAATCACAATGATCAGAAGAATAGGTTTGTGGTGGAGAAATGAATGGAGATTGGAGAGAATGAAAGTTTGAGATCAAATTGCCAATGGAAGAATCTTGCTTTTCACACTCTAATCTCACCTCTCATCAACAATGATCACCAACCTTTTACCCTCCCTGATCCACTCTTTTTATAATGATCAATGGAAACTCCTAGATTCATCTAGAAAGATCTAGAAAGTATTGAAAATCTCATGTGATGGGAACTTGAATATCTCATGCACCATGCATTAAGTCTTGCAAAATGGCCTTAAAATGTCATCATAAGAGATATTGGAGAGATATAAGCAAATACAATGCTTTTCCTTGCCTTGTGTTGAAATTTCCAAAGATGACTTATAATGCAAGTTTCAAATTAACAAAGCATCACCCATTTTAAAGCCTCAAATCAAAATTCTATCTGAACCAATGTTCTCAAAATGATGTTTCCAATCAAAATGATATATTGGATGACCTATTTTGGATTTCTAGATCCTCCAAACCAATTTCCAAATTCAACTTTTTCAACTTATAAGCCATTTTTAGTTCATTTTTGACCATTTTAAAATATCCATGCTCCAAGCTTTTTCAAACTCTCACAACATCTTATCTAGCCTTAAAATCCCATTTTGAACAACTTTTATGTTGGGAAGTTTTCCATTTGAAGCTTCCTTGTATGAGTTTTAAGCATATGCTATGAATGACCTGTAATTCACAAATGACCAAAATACCCTTTGCTTGCCAAGACCATAAGTTGAGTTCCACACATCATATGAGGGCATACTATACCATTATAGAAAGCTAAGACAATGAGGAACAATTCTTATGTTGGCCAGAAATTCATTTGAAATCTCCTTGAGGGGTAAAAATTGCTTGGAAGTCAAGTCACTTTCACAGACAAAATTTCAGATACCTCAGATGACCTGTAACTTGCAAGGACCATAACTTGAGTTCTATAAATCTCCTTAATGTCTTCCACCACTCAAATTAAAGGTCTTGAGATCCTCTACAAGTTTCATGTTGGCCAAGGGTCCATTTGAAGCTTGAATTTTGACTTATCTTGCTTGGAAATTTAACCTAAACTAGGGGATTTTACATAGAAACCCTAATTTAGAAACTCCTCTTCTCCTTGATTTCCCTTGAATTCCTCTTAGCTTAACAACATATCCTTATTCTCCATGTCAAATGATGAACCCCACATCTCTCCAATAGCCCTTAATGCCTTTAAATCAATCAATTGACCTAGGGTTGACCTAGGGTTGACCCAGATGAAACCCTAGTTGACTGTCTGCAACTGCAATTCTTGTGATCACCTCAACAACTTGTTTTCTTCCCCAAATGACTTTCTAAGCCTCCCATGATGTCTAGATTCTCTCCATGCCTTCCATTCACAGCTCACAACCCCCTTTATGATCCCCAGATACCCTCAGATGGGAGATAGACTCAAGGCTTGATTTGCTGAACTCTCTGCTCTCAAATTCTTTTCTGATGACTTGAATGAGATGGAATTGGGATAATAACCTCTTGATAGGCCTCTAGAGATGAGAATAATGACTGGTCCCCTGTTGAATGACTTGCTATGCTTATGCTATGCAGATGGTTAGGCTATGTACATGACTCTATATGCAAATGCTAATGATATTGAAACATAAACCAAGTGAATAAGGTTGAGCAAATTTTGGGGTGCAACAGCTGCCCCTATTCAAGCGACTTGGACCCGATTGGGTGAAGAGCCCGGAGCCTTCAGACATTCGCGGTACGAGACGGTTGAATACCAGTGAAACCGGAAATTTGCCAACCGCAGAAATAAACTGCACTCCTGCTTGGAGAACGACATTCATCAGCTGGATCTGACTGTTACGGCAACCCGCTGATCTCGTACGACCGTGCTGGGGATTCTTCTCATCATTCTGAAAAAGATTGAATCATCGGAAACTTCGTCCTTTGCTTGTCCACGTCAGGACTCTATCTGCTGTCAACACGAAGAGAGCTCAACTAAAACTTGTCCACATTAGGACTCCGCTTGCTGTTAACCCAGAAAATATCGGCAACTCCGCTGGGGAATAATTTGTCTACCTTTCCATAAACTGACTCGTCCCCGTTAGGAATAACACTCTTCCATGTTAGGAATAACCTCGTCTGGACCCGCCCACGTTAGGACTCCATCCTTCCATGTAAGGAATCACGTCTTCTTTCCACGTAAGGAAACCACTTTTCTTCTTCGTAAGGAATACAATTCTCAATCTGTCCACGTGAGGACTCCAACCTTTCTGAATCTGTCCACGTCAGGACTAAACTTTCCATCTTTCCACGTCAGGAATCAATCTTCTTTCTATATCGATCTGTCCCCGTAAGGACTCCAACACCACTTGACATGTCCGCGTCAGGACTCTAATCTTTCCACGTAAGGAATATAACTTCGGTTCTGAGCCTGTCCCCGTTAGGACTCACCTTGCCACGTAAGGCGTACATCATTCTTCCACGTCAGGAATCAATTTTTCTTGAATCTGTCCACGTAAGGACCCCAATTTTTCCACGCAAGGAATAAATCTTCTTTTGAGTCTGTCCATATCAGAACTAAACCCCTTCCACGTCAGGAATACACTCTTTCTCTCCACGTCAGGAATACAAGCCTCTTTCCACGTAAGGAATGCTATCCGTTTTCCACGCAAGGAAACATAACTTTTCCACATAAGGCAACCAATTCCTTTCGATTTGTCCGCGTCAGGACTACATTTTTCCACGTAAGGAAGGCCATCTTAATCTGTCCACGTAAGGACTCCACTCTTTCGTCTTGACTTGTCCACATCAGGACTCAGGCATCTTCGACCTGCTGAGGAAATAAGACTTGTCCACGTCAGGACCCACACCTTTGTCTGATCTGTCCACATCAGGACCCATGCTTTGCCAACACGAAGAAAGATAACTGCTGAGAGAAACTGGTCCACGTCAGGACACCAACACAAAGAGTAATCACTTTTGTCAACGTCATGACTTCCCATTCCACGAATTTCGAGAATCCGAATCTGCCCATGTTAGGACTAACACACTTCACCAACCCGGGGAAATAAACCTGTCCACGTTAGGACGCCCACTTCTGAAGAAATCCCGTCAATATAGGAATAAATTGTCCACGTCAGGACTTAGTTCTCCATTAATCCCCGCCCACAAACTTCTTAGCACCGACGTGACAGCGACTTTGGGGCGGACTTTACTGGGGATATCTGGGAACCAAACTACCGGATGCCTGTTCTGATGACCGGAGGCAACTTCTGAAATTCTGATTCATGAAACCCCTTGATGACAAATAGCTGTGCTTGGAAATAAAGAGAAGCTTATCCTAGTAACTCTGTGGGGAATACTGCCGAACTGATATTATCATTGGATGTCTCACGCCGAGATCTTGAATATTTGGTAGTTCATTTGAGCAGGAGTTCTCTCCACCTAAACTGCTAAAGCACCGGAACTGCTTCAGCAAAATAAATGCTGAGGATAATGCCGACTCCGCCGGGGATAGCCAGATGCTACAGAATTATTCCAGCAAAATAAATGCCGGAAGGGTGAAGTCAACCATGCTGGGAAGTTGGGAGCTCAAACCAAACACCCTGTTGAGGTAACCCCCTGCTGGAGAATATAACTTTGCTGAGGAATAGCAGGTATGCCAAGTATGATTGGACTTCTTTGCTGGAGAGTGAACTGATATTACACGGTATCCTTGACAAAATAAATGACAGGACCCACCACCAACTCTGTTGGGGAGAGTCTTGATCTCCGGGTTCCACTGGGAGGAAAGAACGCTTGCTGAAAAGAGAATTCCGCTGGGGATGGGATGATTCTCTTGGGGAAAATTAACTGACTCCTCTGGGGAAGAATAAATGACCTTGCGGGGAAAGGGAAACCGCCTGAATACAGCTCGCCAATTTGGAAATATTAATCTTCTGAGGCTGAACCACTCTGCTTGAGATAAGGAATCCTTCTGGGGGACACCACACTGCCTGCATACAACCTACAATCTCTGAATCGTCAATTTTGTTGAGGATGAACGACTTTGCTGGATAATCCTTTTGCACAAGCTACGACTAGCTGGAGAGTTTGAACCTTCTTCAGGAAGAACCGGCATGACCTGCGTGAAGGCTGAGTCTTTCGTTATTGCAATCCTTCGATCATTTTCCTCGTACGGTTATGAAACCTGCAACAACACAAACAAGACAAGACAAGCCTATGCAACCAAATCAACTCAGGTTAGTGACGTTATTTTCAGTTAATTCAAAGCTCTAGCAACTGTCGGCTAAGGCCAATGACGTTATACTCATGCTAGTTTCATCAAACTTAGGCGTTAATCATGCACAAAACAGTAAAGAGCAGTGTCAAGTACTGAATAACGTATTTTATTGATCGGGCCCCTGAATGGGCGGAGTTTTGTACACGGGATGTAACTCCTGAAATGAGGAAGCTACACAAAGCAAATATACAAGTATACAAGTATGCACAAGAAGCATAAATATTGACAACTTAAATTTGTACACATGTCGGCAACGGGACGCAGATGAACACCACGAACTGATCCTCCCATGACTCGTCCGACCCTAATGCCTTCCCGGTATCCCCACTTCTGAAGAGATTGTATCCGATAACTGGCTCCTCAAATGTATTCTCCCGCATTGATGCTTATTGCAATTATCAAATTCGGACCGCAGTCATTTGCTTTTCAAATCCCTAACTTTTGCGTGAACCGCCCTTTACGGGTTTTCAGTTCACCGGGATACCCTTTTTTGCCGAAGCCGCCCAGTGTAGGTTTTCAACTTCGCGGGTGTACATTTTTTCAATTTTATCCCTAATTTTTGCCCGAACCTTTCATTCTGTTTTTGGTTCGCCAGGATGCCCCATTTTTGCCTGGACTCTCTTTTTTCTATCCAGCGGGTCTATTTCAAGCAAAGTATTTTTTAACTGCGTCCAAATTCACAGGTGACGCAAAGTCTTCTCCGTCCATGGTGGACAACAACAACGCTCCTCCTGAAAAGACCTTCCTGACAACGTACGGCCCTTCGTAGTTGGGGGTCTACTTGCCCCTGTGATCTGCTTGCGGTGGGAGAATCTTTTTCAGCACAAGGTCGCCCGTCTGAAAGCTTCGCGGATGTATTTTCTTGTCGTACGCTTTCTTCATTCGGCTCTGGTACAAACGACCGTATGCTAGAGAAGCTAGCCTCTTCTCATCCATTAAACTCAGTTGGTTCAATCTGTTTGTTACCCATTCTGCCTCGTCTAGCTGAACATCTCGCAATACCCTCAGAGAAGGGATCTCAACTTCCAATGGTAATACCGCTTCCATTCCGTATACCAACGAGAACGGGGTTGCCCCGGTTGATGTGCGTACCGTCGTACGATAACCGTGCAAAGAAAAAGGTAGCATTTCATGCCAATCCTTATAGGTCACCACCATTTTCTGAACGATCTTCTTGATATTCTTATTGGCCGCCTCAACAGCGCCATTCATCTTGGGTCGGTAAGGGGAGGAGTTGTGATGTTCGATCTTGAAATTCTGACAGAGCTCCTTCATCATTTTGTTGTTCAAGTTTGAACCGTTGTCCGTGATTATCCGCTCGGGAATCCCATATCGGCAAATGATATCTCTTTTAATGAATCTGGCCACCACTTGCTTAGTTACATTTGCGTAAGACGCCGCTTCCACCCACTTGGTGAAATAATCGATTGCTACTAGGATGAACCGATGCCCGTTAGAAGCTGTCGGCTCGATCTTTCCAATCATATTGATTCCCCACATCGAAAATGGCCAAGGCGATGACATCACATTGAGGGGACTTGGAGGCACATGTATCTTATCAGCATAGACTTGGCACTTGTGGCACTTCCTTGCAAACTTGAAACAGTCAGTTTCCATAGTCAGCCAAAAATAACCTGCCCGCAGCAGTTTTCTCGTCATAGCATGTCCTCCAGCATGCGTACCAAATGTACCTTCGTGTATTTCCTTCATGAGAAGCTTTGCCTCTTTTTCGTCTACACAACGCAACAGCACCAAATCGTGGTTTCTTCTGTATAAGACGCCATCTGGGTTCAAATAGAAATTGCCTGCTAATCTCCTGAGAGTCTTATGATCTTGACTGGATGCCCCAACCGGATACTCTCCATTCTTTAGGAAATTAAGGATATCGAAATACCATGGTTTGTCATCAGATGTTTCATCAATAGCAAATACATAAGCTGGCCTGTCAAGCCGAGAGATAATGATTCGGGGAGCTTCGTTCCAGAAGTTGACCTTGTACATGGAAGACAAAGTGGCCAGAGCGTCAGCCATTTGATTTTCTGCCCGCGGTACATGATGCAATTCCACCTTGTCGAAGAAAGGCAACAATCTCCTTGCATAATTCATGTAATGTATCAAGTTGGGCTGACGTGTCTCCCATTCCCCTTTGATTTGATTCACCACCAGAGCTGAGTCTCCGTATACGTCTAGATGTTTGATTTGCAAATCAATGGCTTCTTCAAGCCCCATTATACAAGCTTCGTATTCGGCCTCATTATTGGTAACGACAAAGGTCAATCGGGCAGTAAACGGGATGTGCGACCCGTGTGGCGTAGTGATGATTGCCCCTATTCCGCTACCGTAAGCATTCACAGCTCCGTCAAATATCATCTTCCATTTAGAACCCAACTCTGGTCCCTCGTCTGGCAACGACTCTTCACAATCTTTCATCTTTAGGTACATGATATCCTCGTCAGGAAAATCAAATCTCATCGATTGGTACTCTTCGATAGGCTGCTCCGCCAGATACTCAGACAGCACACTCCCCTTTATAGCCTTCTGCGAGACGTATTGAATATCATATTCAGTCAAGACCATCTGCCAACGGGCAATTCTACCCGACAACGCCTGCTTTTCAAACACATATTTGATAGGATCCATCTTCGAGATGAGCATGGTTGTATGATTCAGCATGTACTGCCTCAAACGCTTGGCGGCCCAGGCTAGCGCGCAACAAGTTTTCTCAAGCATTGAGTATCGAGATTCACAATCTGTAAATTTCTTACTCAGGTAATAGATCGCATGCTCTTTCCTCCCCGTCTCGTCGTGTTGACCGAGAACACAACCCATGCTTCCCTCAAGAACCGTCAAATACATTATCAAGGGTCTACCTGCCACTGGGGGTATCAGAATAGGAGGCTCCTGCAAATACTGCTTTATTTTATCGAACGCCTTTTGACAATTTTCGTTCCACGTCACAGCTTGATCTTTCTTCAACAGCTTGAATAACGGTTCACACGTGGCCGTTAGGTGAGATATGAACCGGGCAATGTAGTTCAACCTCCCTAAAAACCCGCGCACCTCTTTCTCTGTTTTAGGCGTCGGCATTTCTTGAATTGCTTTTATTTTAGCAGGATCGACCTCTATTCCTCTTTCGCTTACGATAAACCCCAGCAGTTTACCCGATCTCACCCCGAAGGTGCATTTATTAGGGTTCAGCCTTAGCCTGAACTTCCTAAGCCTTTTAAATAGCTTCAACAGATTCACCAGGTGCTCTTCCTCCGTCTGGGATTTGGCAATCATATCGTCAACATAAACTTCGATCTCTTTATGCATCATGTCATGAAAAAGAGTCGTCATCGCACGCTGATATGTTGCCCCAGCATTTTTCAAACCGAAGGGCATCACTTTGTAACAAAATGTTCCCCAAGGCGTTATGAAAGTAGTCTTCTCCATATCCTATGGCGCCATTTTAATCTGATTATAGCCTGAAAAGCCATCCATGAAGGAGAATACGGAGTACTGAGCAGTATTATCAACTAACACGTCAATGTGAGGAAGTGGAAAATCGTCTTTTGGGCTTGCTTTATTCAAATCTCTATAATCTACGCACATTCGAACCTTGCCATCCTTCTTGGGCACTGGTACGATGTTGGCAACCCATGAAGGATACTTCGTCACAGCCAGGAAACCAGCGTCCCACTGTTTCTGAACCTCCTCTTTGATCTTCATTGCCATATCTGGTCGAGTTCTGCGAAGCTTTTGTTTGATCGGCGGGCAATCTTCTTTCAGTGGCAGGCGATGCACGACCATATCTGTATCGAGCCCTGGCATATCTTCATACGACCAAGCGAATACATCACTATACTCTTGGAGCATTTCAACCAGTCTCCGCTTGATATCATCCTGCAGCGCGGCTCCGATACGAATGTTTTTCTCAACCCCTTCCGACCCCAAATTGATAATTTCGATGACCTCGTCGAGAGGCAGAATGGCTCTTTCCTCTTGCTTTACTAACCAAGACAGTTCTTCAGGAACGTCGCTATCTTCGACAACCTCTTCTTCGGCCTGAAACACCGGGTGCTCAAAGTCGGGACGAGTCATAGGTGGTTCAAGGATGTCATCTGAAAATGTTATCCTGCAAAAGGAATGGTTAAGTGCTTCAAAATGCGTATAAAGCGAATAACCACGTTGCCATTTTATTGAAAAATATAAAACAAGAAAGACAAGGATTACAGTATTTTCACATGAAAAAACGCCATTTATTTAATGATTAACACGCAATGTTTATAACAACACAGCCCTAAGCAAATCATGATGCCCCGGGCAAGACATCAGATTGTTCAACAATTAATAAAGCAAAGCATTACTGTTTAAAAGTCACAGGAACAAGCTCCTGAATAGACCAGTTGCACAGTCCTTGTCCTGGCGTGCTTGGCTGAATCCAGGCATCCATATCACAGTCGCTGTCTCCTTCGTCAGACTCTGAAGCAGCATTGATGGTTTCATGACATACTCCACTGGCAGAGATGGTGATTGGCCTTCTGAAACGGGGTGCCCCCACGGAAGGAGTTGATGACGACGGTTGGTACCCCAGCCCGAACCGGTCCATCTTCACAGGAATGTCCAGAACTTTGCCCCAGCCCTTGGCTTCTCCTGCTTCCACTAGAGCTTGAGCCTCTTTATACGACGAGACGGCTATCTCCGGCACTTTGCTCGGCCCGGGACCCTTGTCCTTGATGCGCAAACCTTCGAATGCCTGGCAGGGCGTTTCGTGGATCTCTCCGTCGACTTCCACATATTTAAATGAAGATAGATGGCTGACCAGGATGTCCTCTTCTCCGCACACGGTGACTACGCTGTCTCCGACCATATATTTTAACTTCTGATGCAGGGTGGACGTGACTGCCCCTGCTCCATGAATCCAGGGTCTTCCAAGCAAGCAGCTGTACGCAGGCTGTATATCCATGATATAAAACTCCGTTGCAAACACTTCCGCCCCCACTTGCAGAGGCAAGGTAATCGATCCAAAGACTGTTCTCCGCGTGCCGTCAAATACTCTGACTACCAAATCACTGGGTGTACACAAAATTCCTCTAACATCCAGCTTCATCATCGCCTTCTTGGGCAGCACATTCAAAGATGATCCGGTGTCAACCAATACGTGTGACATTACTGATCCTTTACACTCAACAGATACGTGTAGTGCCATATTATGATCTCTCCCTTTCGGAGTCAAGTCAAAATCGGTAAAGCCCAAGCTGTGGCCTGCATTCACATGTGCCAATACTCCTTCTAGCTGATTTACGGAGACGTCTTGGGGTACAAAAGAAGTGTCCAGGACTTTCAGCAAAGCATTTCTGTGAGCTTCCGAACACAACAGCAATGACAGGATAGATATTTTGGACGGTGTCTGCTGCAGATGCTCCACAATCTTATAATCACTTTTTCGAATCAAGCGCATGAACTCTTCTACATCCTTCGATGCCGCTTCTTTCTCACTCGCTTGCACCGGAACATTTTCAACCACTTTCCCTTTTCCTTTCGCTAGTCTTTCAGCCTCCACTTCAGGAGATATAAAGATCCGGCCACTCCTTGTCATGCCTCCTGAGCCGACAACATTATCCACCGTCTCGGCTGGCTGTTTATTAACATCAATTTTTATTCCGTCACAATATACTTCCAACCCATATGACCATGGGACTGCTTTCGTGTTTTCGTACGGGATCGGCCCGGCCTTAGTTATGGTGATCGGTGGGCGCTGAGCTGGTGCTGCAATAGTGATCGTCTTCCGAGGAATTGTCACAGTGGCCACATCATTCTGATTATCTGCTACTGCCCCTGCGGGTTCTTCAGTTGCCGCTTGGTCAAACTGCAATATGCCCTCATCAATTAAAGCCTGAATGCCTTTCTTCAAATCCTCACACCCCCCAGCTAGGGTCCAACAGTCTAAGCAATACTCGTTACATCCTGGGTAAACACCTCCTTGTAACAGTCGGCTCTTTATCTCGCTTAGCGGCGTCTTCAAATCATCGACATTCATAATCAGATTCAAACCTTCCTCAGTCAGAACGGCGTTTGCCCCATGATTAGGCATGGGTTTCTGCACTATATTCGGACCTGCCGTTCCGAAATTGATAGTCTTATTGTCCAAAAGATCCTGCACAACATGCTTAAAAGCATGGCAACCTTCTATATCGTGACCCGGGGCTCCAGAATGAAACTCACAGTGCCTGCTTGCATCATAACCAAACGGGGGAGCCCCCGTTATCGGTGCCAGAGTTCTCTTCTCTACCAGGTTTAATCCTAGCAATGTCTGCAACAAGTCTGCATAGGTTGAGGGGGGCTTCTCGAACACCCTCCTCGGTTTATTACCCTGGAATCTTCGCTGAGCTTGCTGTATCCCCTGCTGAGGCTGCTGCTGCTGTTGCATTGGCTGCTGCTGAACCGGTTGTTGTTGCTGGAGTGGTTGTTGTTGTTGAAGCGGTTGTTGCTGATATGGAATAGTAACACTCGCCACCTGCTGCGGCTGATGATATTGGTTTCGTCCCCTGCCTCGGCCTCGGCCTCGGCCTCCAAATACTGCGCTTGCCTCGCCCTGACGGCGCCCACCATAAGCTTTCCTATTACTGCCAGATGCAGTTGATTCCTCGACTTGGAACTTTCCTTGATTAATGTTACGTTCAATCTTTTCTCCCATTAGAATCAGGTCTGAAAAACTGGCCAGAGACGTATGAAACAGCATGTCATGAAACAGCCCTGTGAATGTGCCGACAAACATGTCATTCATTTCCTTATCTTCCACCGGAGGACGGACCCTGGCAGCCATATCGCGCCACCTTTGCGCGTACTCTTTAAAACTCTCCCCCTTCTTTTGCGACAGCCCGGCCAACTGGACCCGATTGGGTGCCAAGTCGCTGTTATACTTGTAATGGGCTACAAATGCCTCTGCTAATTGCTTCCACGTCTTGATATCAGTTGGCTCCAGCCCCATGTACCACTCTAGGGAAGGGCCCGACAGACTATCCTGAAAGAAATGCATTAGCATTCTTTCATCAATTGAGTATGCAGACATCTTTCTGTAATAAGCTCGTACATGCACTTTTGGACATGTGTCTCCTTTATACTTGTCAAACGCAGGAGATTTGAATTTAATTGGCACCCTTAAGCCAGGTACCAAGCCCATTGTTGCCATGTCCAATCCCACAGCACTTTGGTTTAGGACTCCCCTCATCTGCTCTTCCAGCATTCTGATCTTCTGGGAATCATCCATCGGCCCTTCGAAACCTCCTCCAGAGAAGGCGTCCTCCTGCTGATCTTCTTGCCACATACCATTTCCAGCCCCCTACCCATCATATCCATTATTACGTCCTGCTCTGATCTGATTCATTCCCGGACCTCGGCCTCTGTTGCCGTACCCTTGAACACCTCCAGCAGGACCAAAAGCCATAAATCCAGTACCGTTTCCGTTTCCAAAGCCTCCGTAACCCTGATTGGTCGCGCCATAACCATCTTGCCCAAAGCCTTGAGCATTAAAGCCGTACTTGCCAGTGTTATCGAATCCCTGATCGTTGAACCCGAATCCAGTGTTGACAAAGCCGTTGCCTCCCATATTATCTCCCAAATTGACATCACCCAGCCCAACGTTATGGACAGCAGTCTCATTTCCAACTCCGACGTTACCATTTACAGCAGCGGTAGCGTTGTTAACATTAGCAGCAGGTGTATTGATTACAGGTGGAGCCACCGGCGTGGGAGTGCCGTCTCCATGAACAGTATCGACCCGTACAGACTGATGATCTTCATTACCATGACCAGCGTTTCGGGCCAACAGAGGCTGGACCATGGCCTGCAAATTCTCCTGCCCTTTCGCAATAGCTTCCATGGTCTGCATAAAGAGAGCGAGCTTCTCGCGCACATCTTGCATCTCGTTCTGCATTTGATCCATGATCCTTCGACAGTTGGTGCGGGTAGAATAGCGGTGCGGATGTTGATCTGCAATCCTGTTAAGTACCTGTTACAGAGCAGGAAATAAGACACTATTCAAAGATTACCTGTAATGCAATATGAGTATGAATGCAATGTAATGTGTCTGTGCATTAGGGAAATCCATTCCCCCAGTTCCAGTGTGAAGGTGCCGGTGCAGTGACAGTGTTGACAATGGGAATACCGGAGCTGAATCATAGAAAGCCTCATATATTGCAGGGAAAATTAATAAGCCCGGAGTACAATATTACTGAGAGTACAATAAGAAGGCATGACCTCAACCAACAATCCTGGTGATGGTCAGCACTATGCAAATAAAGCATACAAGTTACTATATGAAATGATCAAATCCTCCCAAAAGTCTGGTACTCTTCTATCAACTTCTTGGTCTCCGGATGGCTTGGTCGATCAAGCAGCCCTTCAACAAGCTGGTTTCTCCTCTTAAGAACACGGCGCACGTCTTCAGCAGTTTCTTCCCATGTGGCTTCCCCGAAGCAATCTTCTAGCTTTCGCTTCTGAGACACCGCTTCATCTCTGGATTTGATTGCCTTGTTCAGTGCATGCTGGACACTATACCGGGTCATCACTTCTTCCTCACACTTCTTGATGCTAGACTTCAACTTCTCTTCGAGGTCGGAGATTTGCTGCTTCAGCTTATCTTCTCTCATCTTATTGTTGGTGAGAGTAACATTCCAAGTCTTATTGCAAGAGGAGATTTCTCGGTGTGCTGCGTCGAGCGCCTTCTTTTTGGCTTCCAGCATGTCATGGGAGCTTCTGAACTCTTGCCCCAGACGTTCGCGCTTCTTCCTCTCCTCAGTCAACTCAGCCCCTAATCTGTTTAACAGCTCGATCTGTTGTTGGAAGGCATATACAGCCTTGTTTTTCTCACTGCGTACTTGAGCTAGCTCTTGCTCTAACCCTTCGTTGATCTTCATCAAGGCTTCTTTTTCTTTCACGACTTGCTCGTAGGCTTCCCGAGAAACAGTAGTTGGCTCCGCTACCGGAATAGGAACAAGAATTGGTGCATCTGGAAACGGCATCCTCAACTGACGGGCTCTCTCCTGAATCCAAACTCTATAAGGTGCATAGGCCTGACAATCATTCTTTCCTAACAACGGCTTCCCTCTGCGGTTAATACGCGTCCAGGCATGTTGCAACTTGGCTAATAACTCCCCCTTCACGTCACCTGTGAAGTACAGAGATTCCTGTACTTCTTCCTCCTGAGGCGGGTTCTTCAGCGCATATCCGAACTGATGGACCAACAGCGATGGGTTGTAGTTGATACACCCTTTTCTTCCAATCAGCGGGACATTAGGGTAACCAGAACAACTGAAGATAAGCTCGGATCCCAGCAGATCTCTATCAAACCACTCCATATCTTCCGACGATAGCCTCATCAGGCGCTCCGGCCAACCAACTGGGACTGCAGTCTCTGCAACAGATCCTCTCTTAGGAAGGTGACTCTCAAACCACATACTCAACAAGGGTACACACAGATGAACATTCTTCCCTCTTCCCTTCTCATTCTTGTAATGCAGTGAGTGGTAGAGATCTCCGAGTAAGGTAGGTACAGGATTACCAGCGGCAAACAAGTAGAAGGCGTCGAAGTCCACAAAATCCGGTATATTGGGGAACAGTACTATGCCATAAATGCACAAGGCCAACACAACATTGAAAGCAACCCAGCACCCGCTCTTGGCATACTCTTGGGCTTTACCAACTAAGAATTGGAGTGAGAAGCCTGGAACTCCACGGGAAACAGTAGTCAGTAGTTCAGAGGCGTCAATATGCAAAGCTTTTGCCAAATCCTCCGGCTTGGGCTTGGCGTCATAATGAATGAATGGAACCTGGTTCTGCACGGGCAGCTCAACATACTCAGCGTATTCCTCCAGGGTTGGTCCCATAATAAAGTCAGAGAACGTAAAGCACCTCAAAGCAGGGTCGTAGAATTGCATCAGAGCATACAGCCCATCTAACTCTACCTCTGTAGGTTTGCACACCAATCTCAATAATCTACCATAGCTCCTCCGGAAGCTCCTACGAACACCCTCATCAGCAAGAGAGATCAACCCAAGTAGAGGAACAATATCAGGCGTAGGCGATTTGTAAGCAACCGTTCTTCTTAAGCTAGTCATGATCAAACACTCAGAAGTCTGGGCACTAGAACTAGGGAAATGCAAATGCACCTGCAGCACAGACACACGTTAGTGAAATGCAAATGGTAATGGATATGCAGTGATGCAATGCAAGCAACATGCAACAGGGACCAAAGCTGTAGTTGAATAGCCTGGACCATATCAAGAAGTCTCAGATGGATTCTCTAGAAGTCCTCAAACCCTGGTCTCAGATAGACCTAAAACAAAGCTCCAATACTGGTCTCTGATAGACCCCATAATCACAACCTGAATGGCCTCTGGCAGACCTCAAATCATATCTCCCCCTGGTCTCTGACAGACCTCAGAACACATCTCCAAATAGTCTCTGACAGACCTCGGAACACACCAACTGGTCTCTGACAGACCTTAGAACACATCTCCACCTGGTCTCTGACAGACCTTAGAACCCTCCATAAATATCCAGGATCCTGATCAAGAAACAAACCGGTGGTCTGAAGGTCTAGTTACCTGCATAACCCTGAATCCCCTCACAGGTGGGTGGCCCTATAACTGGCACAAGGTACGGCATCCTATGCGGTCGTCGGCGTCACAGACTTTCAGGGTTGATGATACGATTCCCAGAAGGAGTGGCATCATCAATTCCTGAAGAGGCCTCACTTAGCCAACTTCCAAATGATCGGTCCCCAGAGTCGACAATCCAACTAACCAGCAACCCACGCCAACCAAAGGAAGGGGCAGGAGGCCAACCAGAGGAACCTCGTCTGAGTGTAGATTTCATGGGACACCAAAGCAAGCAAAGCAAGCGGGCACCCACTAATTTCTACTCTAATTCTAAGTGCACTCAAGCCCAGGTCCGGCTTATCTCTCAATATCAGAACACCCGTCACACCCCAGATACAGCAACAATAATCAATATATAAAGCTGAAAATACAAGGTTAGAAATATAAAATAACTCCATACAAAATCCTCGACGGGAAAACAAGCGTTAGGATTGACTCTCTCAAGGGACGTTGGATCCCAAATGCATAAGAACCATCGCAGTCCTTAGCAGCCAGGGGACGTTGGATCCCCAGCAGAGTCGCCAGCTGTCGCTACTGCGAAAATCGGCGCCGGCTGACAGAAGAGTCGCCACCGTGCGTTATTTATCCCACGGGAGGGAAAGGAAACGCTCAGAGTAAACCTCGCACAACACGGGAAAGGCATGGTCGTCGCAACCAAAACCTGGATTCGGGAGTCGGTTACGCAAGGGGAAGGTATTAGCACCCCTCACGTCTGTCGTACTCGACGGGATCCACGCTTGTTTTCGGGTATGGATTGTTATTCTATCTAAACTATAGGTCAAGGGTTAAAAAGAAAATAAAATGAAAAATAAAAATGACTCGGCAAAGTATCGCACTTTATGCCTACGTATTCCCGCCTGGAACGAGAAATCAGAGTCAACGTAGTTCGCCTACCTACGGGAAAGGAGGGGAAGGTTGCTCGCTAGGATATCGCATCCTATACCTACGTACTTTCATACAGCATGAAAGATCAGAGCAAACGTAGTTCGGGCCACGTACGACACAAGCTTGTCTTGGTTGATTTTATTCCTTCTGAAAAAGGTTTTCTTGATTAACAGTCCCGGCGGACAAAAATGACGTCTTGATGCGTTCACATTCTTTTACGGAAGAAGTGTCTTTTATTGTGTTTGAAATCTTTATGTGTTTTTCTGTTTGTTTTGAGAAAGAACGAGACAGAACTCTAACCTACGGTTGCGAAGGGAAACAAACTAACCTAATGTTATCATGCATGGGTTAAGACCTAGTGTCTATCATGCTCCTCTCTTGCACAGAGAGAAACAGAGATCCTACGGGATAGGCAGAAACAGACAATAACAGATATATACAGTAAAGCAGTAAAATGCATGGATGCAGCAATACAAGCGAGGCAAGGGAGTCCCACTCAACCTCGAACCTAGAAAACAATAGGCAAAAGTGAACAGACTTCACTTTCAACCCAGCAGGGTAGACAGCAAACAATACAGTCCAGTAAAATCAAACAATACATCAGAAATGAAATACAGCAAAAACATCAACAGCATCAGCAGCTCTGAATCAACATCTGGCTTCAAGTAATCTCCAATCAGTTACAGGCTTCAACAAGCATCAATCTCCATCTTCATGGCCTTCAGGTAAGGGCTTTGATCATCAGTCTTCTATCTGCAATGGCTTTTCTTCAAGCTCAAACCTCCAGGATGAGGGATCAGTCACAAGAGTGAATTGGGTGTTAAGCAATCAGTTGACTACCAAGGGTGGTGAACAGACTGCTTCTAACACAAAAGACATTTTCTCTCAAGAGTTCTATCTCTTAGACACTATCACCAAGCCTTCCAAAGGAAGGGGGTGAGTGTCTTAGAGAGACTCTGAATCACAGAGAAGAATGGATGCAGACAAGGCAATCCATGTTTGAGAAACAAGCTTTCTAATCTAGAGCTCTGCCTAGCTCCTAAACCCTAGTCTCCTCAGCATTTGCTAGCAAGAATCTTCTCTTCAACTCTGGAAGTTGATCTTCAACATCTGGATCTCCAATGGCCTTCATCTCCTCAAGTCTTCAGCTCTCCCAAGTCCCCAGACAATCCCAATACCCACACAGACAAATCAATAATCCCCAGAGGGCACACCACACCAGTCAATCAGATATACACAGTACATTAATAGCAGTAGGGGGATCCTGACTTTTCTAAGGGGATCTAATAACTACCCATAGCCCCTATAGCACCATAACTAAACTAGTTAAATCCTAAGTCCTAAGGGAAAGAATTGATTCTCCTAAGTCATCACCTAAAACCCTAGTTTATTCATGTTGTTCACACATACACTAAGCACCTAAAATTAATTTCTAAAAATGGGAACTAAATTGTATCTACAATTTTAATGTCTAACCTAAACAACCTAAAAAGAATGGACAAAACATATTGAAGCATTTGATAGAACAAAAAATAACAAAATCATGCATGAAATGAAACTATTAATATGTCATTTATTTAGAAAATATGGGAAAAATATCAAATAAAAAATAAAATGCAATTTTTATTTTTTATAATTTTCTTGACATCCTAAAGAAAAATATGCAAAAAGAATGAATTAAAAATAATGATTTTCCTATTTATTATGATTTTTATAAGATGTATAAAAAATGAAAAGAAAATAAAATGAAAATATTAAGAATAGATGGGAAGGGGTGTGGAAAGTAAAGGCGCGCAGTTGCTTTATCCATGTGGGCCAGAAGATGGGGTGCAAATAGAGATTATGCAAGGCCCAGCGCAGTCAGAAATTGAATTAAAAAAACAGAAAAAAGGGAAAGCAAAATGGTGCAAATAGCAGTCCTTTCATGCGTAATTCTTTGGGCTTAATGAAAAGGGGGGTGTGAAAAGCGATTGGATCCAAAGCCCACTCAGAGGGTTTAAATGAAACGATGCGTTTCATGTTTAGATTTTCCCTCCGTTTTCAACATTCAATCGTGGCCGTACGATGAGGGGATTAAGTCAACAATTGGGAAGGATCTGAGGGCTGAGGGTCATCGTCCCCAACGAGCCCTAGGGTTTCTGAAAATTCCCCTTCCATGCACAGAACTTCCAATCCTTCTTTCTCCCTAATCTCTCCATGAAACGCCAAGATATAAACACCAAAATTGATTCCTTCTCACGCAGAACATCACTATATCCATAGTTTTCAATATAACAGCCTAGATTTTCAAATTCGATAAGCATCACAGTTCTGATCCGCCATTGTCACCTGTGATCAACTACCTCAATTCTCCACAAAACTCATCCTAAACTAATCTACAACTCATCCTGATCATAGCATGCTAATCCAATAACCTTATCGCGCCTTATCCTAGCAATTACAAACTCTACCAGATTTGGTACCTCATGCTCAACCTCCATGAAACTCAACCAAACTTACCAAAATCAATCATCTACTTATGCTTAACCATTCTACACTTCCAAAACCCTAAGATTCTACCTAAACTGAGCAAATCGAATAGAAGACAAACCTGGTGCAATTGGTGAAAACAGGTGTGCAACTCTTGGGATCAGATGCTTGCAGTGATTGAAATTTGCTCAGTGACTTGAAGGATGAATTCTGTATGCAACAAGAACACTGAACAATGCTTGAAACTCGAGTTGGACAACAATATGCAATTCTTGCAATTTCCTCAAAATAGCTTCAAGCTGCCATGGATCTTCTTCTACCTCAGCATGTATTCAATCACAATGATCAGAAGAATAAGTTTGTGGTGGAGAAATGAATGGAGATTGGAGAGAATGAAAGTTTGAGATCAAATTGCCAATGGAAGAATCTTGCTTTTCACACTCTAATCTCACCTCTCATCAACAATGATCACCAACCTTTTACCCTCCCTGATCCACTCTTTTTATAATGATCAATGGAAACTCCTAGATTCATCTAGAAAGATCTAGAAAGTATTGAAAATCTCATGTGATGGGAACTTGAATATCTCATGCACCATGCATTAAGTCTTGCAAAATGGCCTTAAAATGTCATCATAAGAGATATTGGAGAGATATAAGCAAATACAATGCTTTTCCTTGCCTTGTGTTGAAATTTCCAAAGATGACTTATAATGCAAGTTTCAAATTAACAAAGCATCACCCATTTTAAAGCCTCAAATCAAAATTCTATCTGAACCAATGTTCTCAAAATGATGTTTCCAATCAAAATGATATATTGGATGACCTATTTTGGATTTCTAGATCCTCCAAACCAATTTCCAAATTCAACTTTTTCAACTTATAAGCCATTTTTAGTTCATTTTTGACCATTTTAAAATATCCATGCTCCAAGCTTTTTCAAACTCTCACAACATCTTATCTAGCCTTAAAATCCCATTTTGAACAACTTTTATGTTGGGAAGTTTTCCATTTGAAGCTTCCTTGTATGAGTTTTAAGCATATGCTATGAATGACCTGTAATTCACAAATGACCAAAATACCCTTTGCTTGCCAAGACCATAAGTTGAGTTCCACACATCATATGAGGGCATACTATACCATTCTAGAAAGCTAAGACAATGAGGAACAATTCTTATGTTGGCCAGAAATTCATTTGAAATCTCCTTGAGGGGTAAAAATTGCTTGGAAGTCAAGTCACTTTCACAGACAAAATTTCAGATACCTCAGATGACCTGTAACTTGCAAGGACCATAACTTGAGTTCTATAAATCTCCTTAATGTCTTCCACCACTCAAATTAAAGGTCTTGAGATCCTCTACAAGTTTCATGTTGGCCAAGGGTCCATTTGAAGCTTGAATTTTGACTTATCTTGCTTGGAAATTTAACCTAAACTAGGGGATTTTACATAGAAACCCTAATTTAGAAACTCCTCTTCTCCTTGATTTCCCTTGAATTCCTCTTAGCATAACAACATATCCTTATTCTCCATGTCAAATGATGAACCCCACATCTCTCCAATAGCCCTTAATGCCTTTAAATCAATCAATTGACCTAGGGTTGACCTAGGGTTGACCCAGATGAAACCCTAGTTGACTGTCTGCAACTGCAATTCTTGTGATCACCTCAACAACTTGTTTTCTTCCCCAAATGACTTTCTAAGCCTCCCATGATGTCTAGATGCTCTCCATGCCTTCCATTCACAGCTCACAACCCCCTTTATGATCCCCAGATACCCTCAGATGGGAGATAGACTCAAGGCTTGATTTGCTGAACTCTCTGCTCTCAAATTCTTTTCTGATGACTTGAATGAGATGGAATTGGGATAATAACCTCTTGATAGGCCTCTAGAGATGAGAATAATGACTGGTCCCCTGTTGAATGACTTGCTATGCTTATGCTATGCAGATGGTTAGGCTATGTACATGACTCTATATGCAAATGCTAATGATATTGAAACATAAACCAAGTGAATAAGGTTGAGCAAATTTTGGGGTGCAACAGACACTACTCTCGATAGAGTCCTTGAACTTCTTATCCCCCTTCAAATCACAATATGCCTTTTTGGTTTCTTCATTTGACCAATCCTTTGGGAGTTTTTCGATAAAAACACCATTGACTTAAAAGGTCCATTAGTTATAGTCACTAAAACCATTTTCTATAATGACATTAAGTGAACCTACATAGTATCCTTCCAATAACCATAGTTTTTGCCTTTGAAAATTGGAGCTCTATAGTACGCTCTTTTTTGGTCATCTTTACCCATATTCTCAACTTTTGAAGTCGTTATACCTGATCAAAAGACCAGCTCTTAGATCAATTATTGGGGGAGAATATGAATTTGAATAGTTTATAAAGGGGAGGAGGTTAACACACCTTCCTTGCAAAAAATTTGATTTAAAAAAATTGTTTTCGAAAATCAGAGTTTGAAAATTATTTTTGCATAGCGGGAATTTTACAAACAAAATTTATATGTTTATTGGCTAGAACATAGTTAACATTTAATTAGAAAAATAAAATAGAGAGTAGATGAAAAGAATACCAATACAATCAATATATCAATTGAATCCAAATCGATTTACATGAGTTGAGTCAAGTGAATCTTATCAATTGAGTAAGAAGTATAACATTATAGTTTTCATGTTTAATCAACAACAAGAAAGTTTGGAATTCTCAATCTAACAAAATCTAAAGCTTATTAACAAAATATCTATCAATAAGACAAACCCTAATATCATGCGATTTTAAGAAAACATTAAATTTAACATGCAATGCTAAACAAAATGTAGATAGGGAAGAAGGGAGAGAGAGAGAGAGAGAGAGAGAGAGAGAGAGAGAGAGAGAGAGAGAGAGAGAGAGAGAGAGAGAGAGAGAGAGAGAGAGAGAGAGAGAGAGAGAGAGAGAGAGAGAGAGAGAGAGATGGATAAATAGAAAGATAGATAGGTAGAGAGAGAGAGAGAAACTCTTTCTTTTGCCACTGGATAGTTGATCCTAACCACAACCACTCACACAAATGACAAACCCTGAAATCCTAAACAAACCATAAAAAAAACATTAATCACAACATGATTCCCCTTACATATTTCACTCCCTGAGATAAGAACATAATTTTAACAACAATGGATGATGAAACATGTTGAAGGTGAAGATATTTCGGTTGCAAAACTCAACACAAGATTCAAAACCCTTTTTTGAATTTTGAGAGAAAATATGTGTTGAGAGGTGGGAATGCATGTTATGAACATTGTGAAAGGTACTTAATAAAAATACTTATATATGTGCTAGTGATCTAGCACTAAAATAAGAGAAAAATGTCATTTAATTCGAGTCACTAGCAAGAAGTATGTGTCAAGTCAACAGAGTGAATGATTAGAATCAAGATCCAAGAAAAATCGCTCCTATGATTCAAATCAACCCTTTTTCTAATTTGAATCATGTGATTCAAGTAAAAAATGCCTATGATTTGAATTAGGATCACCGAACCAACATCCAATTTTTTTTGTCGAAATCTAGTTCGAGTCAAGCATATTTGTCGAAATCTCTTTGATTCGAGTCATGGATTGCTATGATTCGAATCAAACTTATAGAGGCAAAAACATGTTTTTTTGAAATGTGTTTATTTCAAGTCAGGTTGTTTTGTGATTTGAATCAGACTCGCATAAGCAAAATCCTGATTTTTCACACAATTTAATTTGATTCATAACATCGTGTAATTCAAATCATACTTCAACATTTTCAAAATTTCATCAAAATTATATACTATTATGAATCGAAACTCGGTATGACTTAAACCATCTCAAACGTGCTTATTGATTCAAACCTTTGATTATTTGATTAGAATCATATTACTAAGACTATAATTGAACAATTTGATTTATGCATGCGTAAAAAAAATTAAGAACTCAAACCTAGAATATACAACTATGTGAGAAGACGCAATTACAACAAAATAAACCAAAAACTATCAACAAACAATAAAACATAAACGAGTAAACTCTATGAGGCAGAGGCAACTTTGATATGATACATATATCCAGTATACACTGAAGTGTGTCTAAGTGCCAAGATCGAATCAGGTTACATATGTTTGTAAATCTAGATTAGAGAACTCCAAATACATGTTCAATATAATATCTTTCCCCTTCTTGATGTTGAGCTAATAACTTTGTCTTATCCCCTTGTGGCATTGAGATACTTTTCACAAATATGGATCATTTAGGATAAATGTTGTCTGAAAGATAATAACCCATGTTGTATTCAATATTATTGATTGTATAATGGACCTCGAGAGTTCTCCCTTACAGAACATCGTTAAACACAATGGATGTGTTCAACATATTAATATCATTGTTTGAACTCACTACCCCAAAAAATGCATGCCAAATCCATAACTCTCGTGAAGCTATTGCTCTAAGCATAAAAATGGTTTTTCCATGATCACATCAAACATACTGCCTTTTTAATGCAACAGAACAATTTTCCCATTCCTAATGCATACAATCAATTCTTCATAACATACTTGTAAAGCCTCGTGCCTCCCTTATATGTAGAAAGTGTTTAAAGCCTTTAGTGTTTGGCCTTTGAAAATATTAGTGTCGTGGTTTCATTGGGTTTCAAATAATCATCCATATTATTAACATACGTTAAATCTATAAACATACGAATAATATTCGTGCATTTTTGTAGCGGTGAAAGAATTATTGTACCATTTACATCAACCCGCATTTGAAAATACTCATCATGTTAACCCAGAGCTCCCACAATACGAAGGAACACATGTTTATGCATTTGGCACCTTCGAAGAAATTGCTCATCTGTGTATACTAGAGTTTTTGAAAAATAATCATTGAACAATCAACCATGTCCCTCTTCACAGTTCCTATCTATATTCCTTCTTTAATGTCTAAGACCTTTAGAGCCTGGCTTCTTCTTGCTTTTGACTTTCAATGAAAAGCCTCACGAGTTCATCATCCATATCATCAATTAAATAATCCATAAACATTTTTGTAGTGTGGGAAGAATTAAAAAAATCCATATGAAAAAAAGTTTGATATTGAATAAGATAACAACAAATTGTAGAAATTGAATGAGGTTAAGAAGGATGTGAGGCTTATTATGTTACTAGTGATTACTTTTAAGACTAGTTTATAACAACTAGTTTACGTAACGACTAGTTCCAAAATACATAATCATATCGATTATAAAAATAGTTATAAGAATGCATAATCATACTAAAAATATCCAAATACACCATCATATCAATTAAGTTCATCTTTTCCTCTAATCACGTCGTAGAAGAATTCATGAGCATGTAGTTATCTTGGATCTATATTTGATGTATCTTTGTGAGAATTTTCAGATCGCTGCTCTTCAATATTTCCTCTTTATTCTCAACCTTCTTAATCTTTGCATCAAACCTTTTTCTCCCAATCTCTACTTTTTTACCCTTAATAGGTGCATAGTCTTGTGCAAACACTGACATTAAAATATTTTTTTTTAATTCATCTTTGGAAGCATCAAATTTAACACCAGGAGTTAAAGTTTCCACAAGCTTTTCATTCTCCTTTCTTGTGGCTCCCTTTTGACCGACTGGACTACGTAACAAAGTAGGTGATTATGGATTGCATTCGTTTCTCGTTGGTGTTAGTGGGTTATAAGATGAAAAAAATATTCTTGAAGTTGAGTTCTTTGTTCTTTTTGCAGAAGCTTCTAATGAACCTACAAGCCATTTAGGTTCATCTTTCAATAATTCCCATGTAGCCTCAAATGTAAACTTTTCACCTTTATCTTAGAAATAGATTTTATACGTAATTTGCATGATATTGTTCTCGGAGCTCTTATTTTTTGTCTCGATACAACTTATTTGTAACAACCAACAAATGTTTGAACAAATGGATTAATTTTGTGTCATCGATCTTTTAGTGGTATTAGTTTCCTCTCTTTGTAATTAGTCACGATGCTTGTTAAAAGTTTCACCAATTGTCTTCCAAAAAAACTATCTACTTTTTTGTCAACCCTAACGATCGAATTATTTGAAATGTTGAACCATGATTGAATGAGAATTTCATCATCTTTCGATCGAGATATTTGTTTAGGTGTATTCACAACCAGTGCAAATACAACTTCTTCACCAAGGTTTACTAATTTTTAAGTTATCTTGAGTACAACGTTGTGGTGTTTCATGTTCTCGATCATTTGATTGCACACCACTACTACCTATTTGAAACCCAAAAGGCATAGTGAGGTTAGTTGATTGAAATGAAAATTATTGATATTGACATGGATAAGATGATTATGATACAAGTAATTTCTAAAGTGTGAGTTGTTTTGTAGATTTGAGATAAAAATATAATTTTAAAATTCTAGATTATGATGTGGATTTGGAATAAGAGGTGCATTTCCAAAACATGAGTTGTTTTGTTGATTTGAGAGACAAGGAGGATTCTCATCACATTGCATAAAATTGGACCAAGTGTTATGTTTAGGGGTGACAAAACGGGCTGTGGTCCGTTGGGCCGGCCCACACACCAGCCAAAAAATGACGGGTTAGGTTGGAATTTTGTGTCTGCCTACCCGCTTAGCTCGCCTCGCTTTAAGCTCGCCCCGCAAAAAAGGGCGGGTTGGCCCGCCAGCTCGCTAATCTAGTTATCAAGCACTCAAAATAATTATTTTGTTTGGTTGAAGGTTAATACTTGAACTATAGTTTTGAAATACTTATTGTTGATTTTATTTTATACATTTATTTGTGAATATATACAATATTTTTTGAAGTAAAATTTGTTAAAAAAATGTTTTATAAAGAATTATTCTAAAAAATAAGTGAAAAATCTAATTGAAATGTAAAAATAAGTTTATTAATCTATTAAAAAAATAAAAAATAAAAAAATAGGCAGGCATGTCCGCCGCCCGCCACCTTGGCGGGACATACTAGATTTTAAGCCCAATTTTATTTGGCGGATTTGCCCGCCCCGCCCCTTTTTTGCAGGCTTAAGGCGTGACAGGACGTGGCAGATCAGACAATCCGTTTTGCCACCCCTATTTATGTTGTTTGAGGTTCATTGTCAAATGAAATGTGTAGAAAAAAAGGAGATTAAATAAATAGGTCAAATTTAAACTAATTGTGAATGAAAAATGTGATGAAAAGAGTAACTTACTGTTGCTTAATTTTTATATTGCATTGGTTCATTTTACTATCGTTGCTAGAAATTAATCAATGTTGGCAATTTTTTTATAAAAGAATAATATAAATAAAAAAATTAAATAAAAAGAGAGAAACACAATCGTAAAATAAAGAACAATAATAAATGTGAATTGAGATTCTAAAACATATTCTTTAAAAACGGTGTGCCAACTCCAAACACACGTCAATATTCACACTATTGCTATTTTATATAAAAAGATTATTATTTATTTTATTTTTATTTATTTTGGCTCATATGAAGATTTTTGAAATAGAAGTCACATAAGTTGATGATCATTGGTTAAGTAACCTCTAAAAGAATCATTCTCTAAGCAAACAAAAGTAAGGCAAGCCACAAACAAAACAGTGAACCTATGAAGCAAAGCAAGCAATAAACAACCACTAGTAAATTAGGTAACCAAAACCCTAACCTTATCACAAGGTATACTAGCATGAAAATAATGATCAACTACCATACTAATGTCTCCTTCCTTCCTTTTTCCCATAAAAGTAAATCAAAATCTCCCCACATATGTACAAATAGATTCGTGTTTGACTCAAAATCTCGTCAATTTATCGCACCATATTTTAACAACTTTGACATGATATAGTAACAAACAATACTATAGTCTTAATATTTTTCAATTTTTGATTTTCAATTTTCAATTTTCAATTTGAAATTATTTTTGTCCCCACCAAATAACCCTATTACATCGCCACGCTACCTAAACACTCTTTCCTCCACCTCCCCATAAAAAGGCGCCATTTGCTTATTCCTCTTTCTCTATTCTCTCATTTTCAAATCACTTCTTTTTCAATTTCAATCACCCCATAACAACATTCTCATTTCTGAAACCTTCTCACTCTCTTCTCCTCTAAAACCCTAAAAACCTCCACAATGCTCCCCCACTCCTACACCTTAGATTCCGTTTCCAAATCCCAGGAGCTATTATCAACCATCCAATCAGCCAACTCACCTTCCGAAATAACCTCCGTTTGCACCTCCATTGAAACCTTCCTGCACACTCACTCACCCGATCAATCCCGTCACTTCTTCTCCCTCGCTTTCCCAACCCTAATCTGCAACATCTTCGGCTTCGAAAACCCTCGCGCCGCTTCGCCTTCATCCAGCGGTTGGATCAACATCCCCGAACTCGACAAAACCCTATTCTCTCTCCTCTCCCCTTCCGGCACACTTGCAACCTCCATCTCCGCCGTCGACCGTCTCTCCCTTGTCAAATACCTTTTCCCCGCCGAACGTCTCCCTCGCTGGTCCCGGTCCATCTCCGATAAGCACAATCTCTCCGATCTTTGTCCTTCAATTTTCAGCTCTTCATCTTCCTCTTCGCAAATTCAACTCAATGTCTTCCAATACTTCTTTTTCTGGTTCGCTTATTACCCTGTCTCCAAGGGTAATTCGAATAATTCCGATCAAATTTCCGTCAAGACAACCACCGCAAAATTCAGGTTAGAAAACTGGAAATCTTCTATCCCCGGTTTCTCAGCCTCCAAACAGAACATCTCAAACAAAAAACCCTACTATGACCTCTACACGCGTCTTCTCTACGCGTATCTCCGTGCAAATGTTCCTACCTCCGATTTATCCTCTCACCAACCCTATCGGAGCTCCATTCTCCATTACGGTTCCAGTCACGATGCAACTGTTGTGGATAGAGCCGAGTTTGTTGTCAACACGCTGATTCATTTCTGGCTTGTTGACAACGATTTCTCCCCGTTCCCTGTTAGCGTTTGTAAACCTCTCGGGGTTGCTTTTCCGTTTAGAGAAATGCCGCCGACGCCGGGTTTAAGTAAAGTTGTTAAGCTGTTTGTGAGGTATTTGGGGTTGAGTACTGTAACTGCTTTTCGGGAGAATGGAGATTCTGGTTCTAGTTATAGTCCTAGTGTTAGGTGGAGGACTATGGAGGTTTCCAAGAACAAGGATTTAGGTTATGCGTGTTGGAACCAATGTTTGCAGAGGCCTTTGTATAGGTTTTTGTTGAGGACGTTGCTATTTTGTCCAATGGCTTCTTCGGTTAAAAATGTTTCTCAAGTGTTTTCTCTTTGGATTAGATACTTGGAGCCTTGGAATATTAAGATGGGTAAGTTTAAAAAGCTGGATGAAATGAATGGTGAGAAATTGGAATTTTCTGTGCCTGAAAATGGAAGTGGTGGTGGGTTTACACCGAGTTGGCAGGATTATGTTCTCTCTAATTATCTGTACTATACTTCCTTGGTTATGCATTTTATTGGATTTGCTCACAGGTTTCTTCATAGTGATGTTGAAATTGTAATCCAGATGGTTCTCAAGGTTTGTTTCTTAACCCTGTCTGTTTATGTTCTCTGTGTTTGCTGTTTACTGCCTTACTGCCTTGTGGTTGTTATCTGTCAATAACTAGTTTCTGCTTATGATATTTTGTGAATAGTGTAAGTGAAACTGCAAATGAATCTTTTGATTCTCACTAGTTTATGTGCATGGATTGATCAAGATTGTGAAACTTTGGAAAAACTTGGGAATGTTGTAACCTGTAAGCATTAGAATGTGGTTATGGATGTCTATGTCTAATTTATGTCTCTACCTTTTCAATGGTAATCCTTGAAGGGAGTTCATCCCTGAAGGAAAAATTTGAATTTAACCATCACTTAGTCGTTTGCTTTTGGTTAATCTCACCTGCACCCCTGATACTGCATTAACTTATAATATACCCTATCAGACTTTCTAGAAGTCTTGGTTACTCAAACTCTTGTTGCAAGTGACACACTGTACTATCAGTTGACTGAGCATTTTAATCTTGGATAGATTACTTTTATCTTCTGCAAAACTTTCACCGTAAATATTGTTTTTTGTAACTTAAAATTAAAAGGAAAATGGACATTATTAGTTCCATAGCTGTACACATTTACTATACATTAATTACTTAAATATGGAAAAAGGCATTTATAGTCCAGGGTTTCAACACAGAATTGGCGCAAAAGAAAAGTGTACAAAATGTTATGGATCACAATAACCTGATCTTTGTGGACTTGTGATTCCTAATTTTAGATGGCTTTATTAATGTGTTCTTCATAAGGATTTAAACACATTGAAATATCACATTCAGCTAGGATTTTTTTTTTTTTTTGAATTTCTGTTCATGTTAGACCTGTCTGGATATAGTTTGGTTAAAACATGTGCAAATTTTCTGTAACGACCGGCATTTGATTATTCATATCATCTATAAACAGCCTTGTGAGGGTTTAGCTGAATGGAATTTTCACTTTCTAACCTTCTTTTCCAGGTGTTAGACACATTGACATCATCCAAAGAGCTCATTGACCTTTTGAAGAATATAGATACCCTTTTCCATTCCAAACAGGCTGGCTTGAGCAAACCAATGTTGAATAACTTGTACAGATATGTTCCTATCATCCGTGAACAGCTGCAGGTGGTTTGAATTTCTCTTCTGATTTTTAAGTTTTGCTGATTCAGTTATCTGTTAATTTAAAAATTATTTTTTGCACCTTAATGTAGCTTTTCACCCTAATAGTTGATCCTATACGGCTATACCTACTACTGCTTTTCTTTTTCCTTTTTTTGTTGGTTATGTATTTTGGTATCACATGTCTCGCATCTTTGCACTCCTTTAATTAGTTTAAAGTTCATAGCTGGTTTAGGCATAGTATTAAAAACACGTTCTTTCTTTTTAGCAATGTTTAAAGTTTTTTTATTTTGAAAAAAAATCACTTCTAGAAGTTTTTAGGTAGTGCGTTCAAGCTTTTGAAGATAAACTCGGAATTTGAAATACAAGAAACTGATTTCTAATTATTAATGTGCTGCTTGTTTCAGGACTGGGAAGATGGTTTATGTGAGACTGATGTTGACGGTTCTTTCTTGCATGATAATTGGAACAAAGATTTGCGACTATTTGCTGATGGGGAAGATGGTGGACAACAGCTCCTTCAGGTCTTACATATTTTTATGCTATCCTTACAAATTTATGTTTCAAACTATTGTATAGCATAATCACTCAGTTATCTATTAGTTGCGTAACATAACCCCACCCTTTTATATTGGGTGGGGGGGTGGGGGGGCTTGAGATCAACTATGTTATAAGGTTGGTGACATATCACCACATTTGTCACCCTTGTATCGTGTTTCTAATACAATAATCATTATATATGTGGTATAGGTTGTTATCTTCTCATCCACTTTTTTTCTTCTTTCTACAGTTGTTCATTTTGCGCGCAGAAGCTGAGTTACAAGCTATGTCCGGTGATAATGTTACACGCAGCCTTAAATGCATAGACTCATTGAAGGAAAAATTAGGATGTTTATTTGATGGGAGAGCTATAAAACCATCTTCAATCTCCCCAGAACGAATTCAGCATCAACAATCCCGTGATGAGATATTCAAGCCTAGAAGGGCTGGCAATCGCATGTGTACAGATGTTAAATACAAAGGTGACTGGATGAGGCGTCCCATATCCAGCGATGAGATTGCATGGCTTGCAAAAGTGCTTGTTTGGTTGTCTGATTGGTTGAATGAGAATCTTGGATTAAACCAATCAGAGATCAGTCTTAGATTAAATGAAACAGACAACAGTAAGTCAAGCTCCACGTGTTCCTATGTGGAAGTATCACCCGATGTGACCCATATATGCAGTCCTTCAGAGGCCCTGAAGGCTTTTCTCTGCACAATCTGTTCTTGGTTTCTCTTTGTTGGTGCTGCTTGTCTGGGTTTCATGCGAAAAAATGGTCTGAGGGTGAATTTGAGGATACTAGCCTCTAAGAAAGTTGTAATGGTTTTTGTTTTATATGCTGTTTTCAACGTACTGAAGAAATTCTTTTGAGCAATCTATAGCATGTAGGAAGGTGTATACATGGAATATACAAAAGTATATAGAGAAATGTAGAAAGTACTTGCAAGGAATTTTGTTACTCTGAAGTGTTATTATGCCAATTTACAAGTGGTTTTGCACGCAAAATCATGTCAGTTTGGTATTTTGCTTAGATGGAATGCTGTAGTGAGAAATAGCTAGCTGCACCTTGTCTTCCCGCAGTTATTTGGATACTCATTAGGTTTTTGTAGTGCTGAGACCTGGTAATCCGACTGCAATTAATGTATAACAGCCGAGTCCATTCGGATGGAGAGTTGAAAACTGGAAGAAATAGGTTTAACACGGGCATATGTATTTAAGATGCTTCTTTCAGTTGAAATTCATTAAATTATGTTATTATGTAGGATTATATAGTTTTGTTTGATTATAGATTAAATTGATTCGAGTTTATTCACAAAATTAGATTTGCTTTTTGGATCTGCATCATTCTTAGGATTTGCTTTTTGGTCTCTTTGTTTTTCTCTTCATTATCAACCAATGGATTTAATATATATATATATATATATATATATATATATATATATATATATATATATATATATATATATATATATATATATATATATATATATATATATGGATAATGCTAACTTGTGCCCTTGGGGCACATGTTAAAAAACTCACAAATAGAAAATATGTATGAAAAAAACAATAAAATCATTAATTATAAGGCTGTATTAAATTTATTACACAATTTTCAAGAATTATTTTCTATATTTATCTCTTAACTTATGCCCTTGGGGCACAAGTTAGGATTGCCCAACTTTTAAAATGATGTCACTTGAGTACTCACCGTTAGTTGTCCTCAAACGTCCGTTCATTGTAAATATGCGGCAGATGACTTGATAAGTTTACTTCATCATCTTATTCCGTTCTTCTTTCCAACCTACTACAGTATTAGAAATTTGTTTCATTCTTGTTTCCTCTTATTGTTTCCAAATCTCAAAATCAAAACTAGTGTTTTTGGCAAACATGAAATCTGGTTGTTCGTCCTCGATGTTGAAACAGGAAAGTGGAGATTTGAATGTTTGTAGTAGGTCATGATGGAATCCCATATGTCAATGCAGGTTTTTTAATTTCTTAATAAGTTATGTTTAAGTTTCATTTTGTTAGTAGCCTTGACCTCTAAACAATGAAAATTTCAGAGCGATATGCAAGCTGGGTGTGGTTTCTTTGTTTGGTTTTATGAGGGGTGGGTGATGAGAAGGAGCAACTTTGGATGCATAGGATGAGTGCGGTTACTAAGGGATTTGTTGAAGCAAAAAAGGACATTGAAAAAGTGACAATGGTGAATGAAGAATTAGGGAAAAAGTTGATGAAACTTGAAAGTGAACTGAAGAATATCATGAAGTGGAAAAAGCTTTTGAATTTGATGTTTGTGATGATTATCATTGTATTAGTTTTTAGAATGAGTTAGGGTATTATGAAAAATAGGTTAAGGTTTGTTTGTAAGAATTTTGTTAACGTTTGTTTGTAAGAATTATGTTATGGTTTGTTTATAAGAATTATCTTAAGTTTTGTTTGTAAGAATTAGCTTTAAGTTCTGTTAAAGTTTGTAACTTTTGGATTGTATCACTTGAATATGACTGCAATAGTTAGGTTGAATTTGTATAATTTGAATATGATTGCAATATTTGGTCTGTTAAGAGAGTGACCTGTATTTTTGAACATGACCTGTCATTTTGTATCAGTTTTCAACATTGAACATGATACATTAGTTCTAATTTTTGACACACAATTTTCAACACAATTTTTGACACAGTATTTTCAACAAACAATTTATGATACAATCTGGTTACATTCCATAACAGCTACATAACCTGATACACATGTTCCACAAAATACATAAAGTGGTTCCAAACAACACCAAAATACATAAACTGATTTCAAACAACACCAAACTGAAAATACATTCCAAACTGATAAACTGTTAGCCTAATTAAACATGACAGTGGTTTCCAAAAAACACAAAATACATGAAATGATAGCCTAATTATATCTAGAGTTTCTTGTATGGCGTGATCCTCTTTGTTGGAGTAGGCTTCGTTGTTACTAGGCAAACAACATTCTTGGCAGCACTCAACCTAGTTGTAGGCCTAGGTGGTACAAAAGGTCTTGTTGGCTTCCTAATAGACAACTTTTGTATCTTGCCCTTAGCAGGTCTATGAGTCTTCTGAGAAGCCTTTCTCTTAGAAGTCTGAGATGCTTGGCTTGATTATTGAGTAGTCTAGATTGGAGTCTGAGAGCGTTGACCTGATTGTTGAGCAACCAGGGTTGGAGTCTGAGAGGGTTGGCCTGATTGTTGAGCAGCCTGTCGCGTCTTTACAAGTAGACTTGTAGTGTCCTACTTTCTTACACCTACTACACTTCACCACAAAACCTATTATTCTCATTTTGCGATCAGACCCATCAATTTCTCCTTGTTCAAAATTCCTCCTCTTTTTAGGTCTATCAGACATCTTCCTGAACTTGGGTGGCTGCACATCTGGATATGGTGTCTTAACCCACAAGCTTGATCCATTAACAGGGAAAATCACATGCTTATAAACTGTATTGTACCTTGAAACCATATAATACTCTGGAATGTAACTATCAATTTTGAAATTCCTACTCTTCATAGCTGACAAAACATGAACACATGGGAGTCTTGTAAGTTCTCATCTTCTGCATGAACATATATGATCTTTCAGGTTTATAACAAATTTATCAGCTTAATTTTCCAAGTGCATTACTTCAAATATATGTTCATCATACATCCTAAAGAATTAAACAAACAGAATATAGCAGTCATATGTTTGGACTGTAATGTTTGGAATTAAGTAATAATGTATGCTAATATTACATACCTTATTAGCTAGTTGTTGGTGTATGTGCCTGTGACATCAATTTTATTTCTAATATTGGGAAATATATCATTCTCATCCAAAGTACCAAATCTCATTATGTTATTTGCCCATCTCTCATCATTGTAGCGGGGAAATTTGTGAGTGTAAGCTATTGATTAACTTAACTAAAAAATGCAAGAGTCGCCACCACACTTTTATTTTATCCAAAAGGAAAGGAAAAAGAGAGAACAAAACCTAAACAAGTTCTAAATAAGAACAGATAAACAGAGACTGGGTAAAAGGGTTGGTTACACTAAGGGAAGGTGCTAGTACCCAAAACGTCTATAGTACTCTATATGAGCCCTTTGAAATATCTATGCTTTTTGGTTTGAAAAGGTTTGCTTGAAAGGAGATTGGGGAGATGAGAAGAGAATTATTTTTAAGATTTTTGTGTTTGGAGAGACTTATCGCCTCATGCCTACGTACTCACAAAGTGGAATATAGGATCAAAACCCCGTAGTTCGTGGTACAAATAACAAAAAGAGGTTTGTTATCATTGATTTAAAATGTAAAGACAAGTCGTCATTTTCAAGTGAATAATTCCACTTAAAGAGATGAATCATATCTAAACTTATGAAATTTTTTTAAAAGAAAAAGCGACACAAAGGCACAAAAAAAGTTGAAGAGTTATATATATATATATATATATATATATATATATATATATATATATATATATATATATATATATATATATATATATATATATATATATATATATATATATATATATATATATATATATATATATATATATATATATATATATATATATATATATATATATAATGTCTTTTTGAAATTGATCAAAGTATGATTAACATTGATTGACATTTATTAAAGAAAACAAAGTTTGAAAATTACTTGACAAAAGTCAAGGTTTTATTATGAAATCAATTTGAAGTTTGAAAACAAGAATATTTTTGAAAAGGGAGAAGATTTTGAAATTTTAAGAAGGGGAGGAGATGAAATGACTACCCTAGAAAGCAAAATAAAAGCTAGAGATAAGAAGAATCTAACCAAAAGGTAGCAAATTCCATAGCAAGTGAAATAAGAATTCCATCTGCCTTGAGCATAAACAAATGAGCAAGTCAAATAAAGACAAAGATCGATAATACTCCAAGCATAGAGAAAGAGACCTAATTCTAAGTCCAAGGGTCCAAGAATAATCCAAGAGGTC
This sequence comes from Lathyrus sativus, assembly GCA_963859935.3. Lineage (NCBI taxonomy): Eukaryota > Viridiplantae > Streptophyta > Magnoliopsida > Fabales > Fabaceae > Lathyrus > Lathyrus sativus. Next base: position 530,544,026 of record OZ012738.1, read on the forward strand.
CAAGGTCTAAGTCCATCCAAAAGCATAACCACAAATTAAGAGCACCAAATTTTTTAGAGGATTAATCCTTTATTAGTGTTTTGAACAAGATATGGTCCAAGTGGACAAAAGAAAAAGAGAGTGGAAGCACAAACAATAATATGATATGAGATGATAATAATGGAGCGTAAAAAAAAAAGAGAGGTATGGAGCGAGAAGGAAACATAAACAAAATTAGTACAATAATATTGTTAGTAAATTAGTGATTAGTTGTTAGAACAAATGATAAACTTATGTCAAAGTTAATGAAGACTCATTGGAAGATTGATAAAATCAAAGTCTCATAACAACAAGTTTCATAAGTAATATAACTAAGACAAATAATCAACCATACTTGGACTTTCAAACATAAGTTTGAGCCACAAATGATCATTTTCCGATTACAGGATAATTTAGCACTATGTTAAGAAATTGTAATCGGGTTTATGTAGAAACCACGACTATCTGAGGTCGGTCAATAACAATGTTAGTGCTAATGCATGATAGAGAAATGATATGTAGATCATTATCCGAAAGCAATACCTCACGAAAAGAAAAGTGGTAAAGATCTCATCTTCATCAAGAACTTAAATAAGTTCCAATGATATCGAAGATTTTCATCGATCAAAAGGAAAAGGAGAAGAGGAAAGGGAAAGCCAAATTGAATTACTATTTCAAGGTCATTTCATCTTAAAGTTCATCCACTCATCTTGGTGAATTAAAACACTAAACATATTGTCATACCCCAAATTTTAACCCTTAGATCTTCATTATCATTTTAGGATCATACTCATATGATTATCTAACCCTAACCCAGTTCAAGTTTTTTCTTTGTTTAAGATGCAGATGAATCAGGGTTTTCGCACCGACAAATTCAAAACAACCAAGGAATGATCAACCAATGATTTGGGCCAATTCAATCATTGAATGAAATCAAAGATAATATCAAAGTCAAATGAGAAGTCGATTTGAAGAAATCAGTTCAGAATCAAAGACGGTGCAGTCAGGAGGCCCCGATTAGGGTATTTAACTAGTGAAAAGTCAACTGTGGTTTGACTTTGATGTTGGAAGATGTTGTAATGGTGGGATTAAGGTCCATGGAGTTCATATAGCTTATTAAAGTCTATTAAAGAAGTATCAAAGTCTCAGGGTATCCAGAATGTCAACAGGCGACTCAATCGGCACCGATCGATCGTACGGTTGACCGAAAAGTCAACTCCTCAAATTTTGAGAATTGGAATCCAAGTTGTGAATCAAAGTTGTTCCTTATGTCATAATTGACTTGCATATCAATTTTCATGATCATTGGATCAAGGATGAGAGAGTAATCGAGAAATCGGGAAATTAGGGTTTTGAAAAGGGCTAAACCATAACTCCTTAACCACACATCCAATTGAGTTGGTTCAAAGCTCATTTGGAAGCTCTTGACAAGTCCTACAAAAGATCCAAATTTCACCGCAACAGAAAATGGCGACTTCACTGGGGACGTTTCCCTAAAGAGGGTTAAACCCACCTTGTTTGTATTTGTGCTTTCTATATGTTTTCTTGCTTATATATTTGTACATATATCTATTTGTGCTTGGATTCTTCTGTATAGAGCGTTGCTGCTTTGAGTGGTGAGACAATACTATACCCGTACTTGAGCGCACTTATGATAGGATGGTGGTATATTCAAGAAGGCTTATAGGGAGTTGATTCCCGACTAAGCTAACTTGAGAAAACCACCGCTCAATGGAGGTCCTTTTTGAGGGTTGGTGTTGTTAATCGAGTATTCGTGAAAACAATGCTACTTTCTATAAGGGGCTCATGCCATTGAGGACCTTTAGTTACCTTTTACCCCACTCAGCCTTTTAGGATGTAGTGCGATGACTATAAGGGAGTATTCTCGAAGTAGTTGATACGCGATACTACACTCAGACGAGACTCTCTTGAGAATATTATCGACCACCAAGTTATTTGGGAAATTGATAATATCCGAAAGATGGGTTGTTGACTCTGGGAACTTTGGTAGAACCCGTTGTGCAGGTACTTTACCCCTAGTACACACCATATGGTTGGTTCTTCACCCAGACCTCATGATGTGATCTCGAACCATTGATCATGTTATGTGTGATTTATATCTTCTCTTGCATCGCATTGCATTGCATTTGCATCATTGCATGGTTTGTTACATCCCTCTGTTTGTCCAGTCGCTCATGTCCAGCTGTCTTCACTATTCAGTGTACCTTTGAGTTGTCAAGCTGATTCCTCGACACCGATATCAGACCAGAGCAAACTATAGACGCAAGATGTCAGAACAGGAAGCACACAATACAGAAGTCCGAATGGAGATTGAGGAGTTGAAGTCAGGTATGACTAAGCTTACCGAGATGCTTCAAGTCTTGATTGCTAGAGGAGAGTCATCCCAAAGAACTGTTATTCAGGAAGTTTCTAGTGCTGAGCCTCTTCCCATTCAAATGCCACAATCTACTTGGCCGGAGTTTGGTTTACCCCCCAACTATTCTCCACCCTTTGCATCTGCTGCTATGATTGGTCAAACTTCTGGACCGGTTCTTCACACTCCTACCTTCGCTGAGACGAGACCTGTAGTCCATACTGTTAACCCAAATATCCGAGCTTCTTTTGAAAATCCTCTCTATGAGCACAATGCTGCTAGTGTTCAAGGAGAAGACCCTGAAGAGTTTGTTGAGCCTGGGGTTGCCCGCGAACATTTTCAAAATATAGACAAGAGACTCAAGGCCGTTGAGGGTACTGATTTCTTCAACGTTGATGCAGATAATATGTGTTTGGTTTCGGGTCTAGTCATGCCTGCAAAGTTCAAGACTCCAGAGTTTGTGAAATACAAGGGGCACTCATGCCCAAAAGCCCATTTGGTTATGTACTATCGAAGGATGGCCGCTTACACCAGTAATCAGAAACTGCTTATCCATTGCTTTCAAGACAGTTTAAGTGGTGCATCTCTCAAATGGTATATGAGTTTAGAACATAACAGCGTCCATTGCTTCCAAGATCTCGCCAATGCCTTTATGAGACAATACAAATATAACCTGGATATGGCTCCTGACCGTCGTCAACTTCAGAACATGTCTCAATATGAAAAAGAAACATTCAAAGAATACGCCCAACGTTGGAGAGAGTTAGCTTCCCAGGTTGAACCCCCTCTGGCAGAGAAAGAATTAACGGGAATGTTCATGGATACTCTGTCTCCTTTCTATTGGGAGAAAATGATTGGGAGTGTGTCTTCAAACTTCACAGATCTGGTAACTATTGGTCAACGGTTAGAAGAAGGGCTGAAAAGTGGTAAGGTGTCAAAAGTTGCTGAATCTTCTAGTAATGCAAAGAAACCCTTTGGGAATTTCCATAAGAAGAAAGAAGAACATACCGATGCTGTCATGGCTGAAGTGAGAAGGCCTCATCCCCGACCTCAGTATAATCACTCTACCATTGTTGCTATTACTGCTCCACGACCAGTTCAAAATCCTCAACGTCCTGCTATTAGACCGAACCAGTATCAGAATAAGAATCAGTTCGATCCTATTCCCATGACTTATACAGAATTGTATCCGAGCCTGGTTCAACAAGGCTTGATCACTACAAAGACTCTGCAAACTCCAGATTCTCCTCCAGCTGGATTTAGAGCTGATCTCCATTGTGCTTTTCATGAGGGTGCCCCAGGCCACGACTTGGAGCACTGTTTTGCATTAAAAGCTAGGGTACGTGAATTGATTAGAACTGGGATCCTTGATTTTACAGACAGTCAGCCGAATGTTCAGAAAAATCCTCTACCAGAGCATCAAAAGTGAAACTTCAGTCTGACTTCAGCAGACCATCTTTTTGAGCGCCAGTGTTTCAGATAGGACAGCCCATCTTTGTACTGATTTAGTCACTAGGCCTTCTTGTTTCTCATTGTTTGCATTCTCCTTATTTTGTTTAAGCTGTTTGCTTTTAATTAGTGTTTGTACTTTCATCTTAATGAATGAGCATTGCAACTTTTGATTTCAATTCATTTTGATTATTGTTTGCATCTTGTATGCTTTATCTTTCAAATATTTACTCCTTGTCTAAATTTTTGATTATGCGAATGTTTGAGGGAGAATGATGAAATTGTTATACCCATAATTGCTGTTAGTATGCTTTCAAATAAACTTTGTTGACGATGTAAGGCATTGTTTCAACTCCCAAACACTGGAGAAATAAGGAAGATAATCCCTCGCCAACCCCTTTGAGCCTAGAAGTTGGAGTTTCTTTCTTTACATAAAAAACCTGCAGTTTAAACCTTGGGGTGGGTAGTTCTCAGTTAACTTGATTGTGTGTTCATACAAGACACCTTTCATATAAAGGATGCAACTATAATACTTTCTTCGCACACAACAAACAAGTGGCGAAGATGTTTTCCAAGCCAAAAGCCGATGATGGTTCCCTGTAATCATTAAAGCCATGCAGTCACTCTCTTTCTTTCAAAAAGAAAAGAAGAAACAAAGAAAATATATATCAGAGAAAAGCCTGCTAAGTCAAAACCTATGAAGGAGACTTAGGTAAAATTGGGGCAACCCGCTGACTGTAAAGCGTCAAAAGAAACAGTTCAGGCAAAAGTTAGGGATAATAAAAAAGGGAGATCTTTAAAACCCTTACTATATAGATCCTCAATGTCAAGATAACCAAATGTTGTAAAGAAGCAGTGACTGCCTTTTCAAAAAGTCTGTTAACTTCTGAACCATCATCACTATTATTAGTGCAATTCCTAACCTATGGGAAACTGAGCGCATAGTCTGATTTAAACTGAGCATAGGACTGGAGATCATCACGTAGATGGGGTGGGCACCAAATAAACTTTGAGCCTTTATCCTTTGTTTCTTAAACCGTGAACCAGACCACGCTACAACCTTCAAAAGACCTAATTGAAACAAGGTTATTTTGAAAAGCATACTACAACAAGGTTGCGTAAACTGACTCCTAAAAGATTTTTGTAAATCAACTATTTTGGCAGTACACCTTTGCTTTAAACTTTGAGTGTCTTGAACCACCGTGTTCTGACCAATGACTTTTTTACTTTGCATCTTTCAAAAATGGTTTTGATTTCAAAAAGTTGCATGAACTTTACATTACCATGTTTGTATGAACACTTTTTTGCAAATTGGCTTTCCTCTTAAGGAATTTTCAAACATTGAGAAACTTGGTCAATGATCCTATCAGGGGGCAAGTTCCTTTTACATCCTGTCAAAGAACCAATTCAATATTTGTTCAAGATATGGTTTTCTCAGATTAAGTTTATCCAGAATATGTTTCAAGACTCAGACTGGGGCAAGCTCTCCAAGCACTTAGTAAATCAGTCATCTTCCAACCTCAAGACAAACTGAAGTTATCATCAGTTCATCTACAACAGACAGCAGTCTACTTGAGGGATCCCTAAGCAGCTTTTTATCCTTCCTACATGAATCATCTATTTGATACAATTTATCAGTGTGGCAGAGATGTGTTCAACAATAGCATCTTCAGTCCCCAAACAGATTGAAAGTGATCCTCGTGTCGAGGAATCAGTCTTCCAGTCTTGTCTTCTCACCAAAAAAGTCGAGCCTTGTCGTCGGCGTTTGCATTTGCATTTGAGCATATATCATCTGCATAATTTATACATGTGTCTATCATAAGCATAATTCATATACATGTGCATATCATGGGTGCTTTATTCCCCAATTTGCCCCGTTCTCCCGAGGTCGTGTTTTACTCGCGTCTTACCTTGTGGAAGATTTTACCTTACCTAGGTGCTTTACTCCCCATCTACCTGGCATCATGGTGTTTTACTCCCATTTGCCTGTTCTCCCGAGGTCTTGTTTTACTCGCGTCTTACCTTGCGGACGAACTCCAGTTTACCTTACCTGGGTGCTTTACTCCCCATCTACCTGGCATCATGGTGTTTTACTCCCATCTGCCTGTTCTCCCGAGGTCGTGTTTTACTCACGTCTTACCTTGTGGAAGAATTACAATTTCCTTGGCATCATGGGTGCTTTATTCCCCATTTGCCTCTTTCCTCCGGTGTTGCTATTTTCCCCAGTGAGCAGTTACTCGTTGTTATATCGTTCTGTTATTGTCTTGCATCATAAAGCATCATTTAGAATTCATGGCATATTAACATTTGTCCTTTTGCATACCATTGGATCTAAGGGACAAAATTTCTGGTCTTCTATATTTAAATACCTTTCACTACGATTTTGCAAGGATTCTCATCTATCACCGCCATCCAGTGAAAGATATTTAAATAGGGGCAACTGTCATACCCCAAATTTTAACCCTTAGATCTTCATTATCATTTTAGGATCATACTCATATGATTATCTAACCCTAACCCAGTTCAAGTTTTTTCTTTGTTTAAGATGCAGATGAATCAGGGTTTTCGCACCGACAAATTCAAAACAACCAAGGAATGATCAACCAATGATTTGGGTCAATTCAATCATTGAATGAAATCAAAGATAATATCAAAGTCAAATGAGAAGTCGATTTGAAGAAATCAGTTCAGAATCAAAGACGGTGCAGTCAGGAGGCCCCGATTAGGGTATTTAACTAGTGAAAAGTCAACTGTGGTTTGACTTTGATGTTGGAAGATGTTGTAATGGTGGGATTAAGGTCCATGGAGTTCATATAGCTTATTAAAGTCTATTAAAGAAGTATCAAAGTCTCAGGGTATCCAGAATGTCAACAGGCGACTCAATCGGCACCGATCGATCGTACGGTTGACCGAAAAGTCAACTCCTCAAATTTTGAGAATTGGAATCCAAGTTGTGAATCAAAGTTGTTCCTTATGTCATAATTGACTTGCATATCAATTTTCATGATCATTGGATCAAGGATGAGAGAGTAATCGAGAAATCGGGAAATTAGGGTTTTGAAAAGGGCTAAACCATAACTCCTTAACCACACATCCAATTGAGTTGGTTCAAAGCTCATTTGGAAGCTCTTGACAAGTCCTACAAAAGATCCAAATTTCACCGCAACACATATCATTAACTCAAAACACCTAAAATGAATTAAACAATTCACTTTAAAGATAGATTTGAATTAGTGAATGTTTATCCAACTTCATCTACGCCCTAAGTCCAATGAATTTAAAGAGGAAAAGGGCCTTTAAAAGTGTATTCCAAAGCAAGAACTAAAGGAAAATTTAAGAAGAAGAAGAAATAACCAAAATAGTCCCAAAACAAAGCCAAAATGGCAAAAAAGACACTGTGTAATCGATTACCCTCTGGAAGGTAATCGTTTACCACTGCTAAAACAGCAGCAAATCCATTTGAAAAATATGCAAAACTTGATCAATCATTTCTTCAAACACCTAATGATCAAGGATGCAATTGAGCACGAAAATTCAAGTGAAATAATAGCAAATAACAAAACTTTACAAGATCCAAAGACCAAGCAACATAACTAATAATAGATCATATTGTGAAGGATGTATCAAGACAACAATGGTGGATCAAGAGATTACCACTTCAAATTTGAAAACTCTTCAAATTAACTCCAAAAACCACACTCCAAAGCCTTGATCTACAAAAATTGATGATGAAATAGTGAATGGATGAAGGTCTAACTCAAAGATTAGTAATTTTTAATGATGAACTTACTAAATTTTAAAGGAAGAAAGAGCTTTGGTGAATTTGGTAGTTGGAGAAAAAATAAGAGTCAAGAAGAAATTTGACAAGGTGAATTTGACTATCAAAAGCTTGTGAAATAAATGAAATGAGACCTCTATTTATAGGATTTAGGTTTGGAAATTTTGGTGGTTTGGAAACAAAATTAGGCTTGGAATTTAAATTTAGAGGCAAAATCAAGATCAAGTGGTGATTAGTGAAGGTGTATGGTGGGAATTAATTATGATGAGGTTGGGGAATTAAAATGAGGTGATCTAGAATATTCTCATGATGAAACATTTGAATTTGGTGTCAAAAATACTGCAAAATTTGAATTTGGCAAATTTTCACAAAAAACACACAGGGTAATCGATTACCACAGGAAAAAATTGTGAAAATTTGCTTTTTGATGTGCTGTTTTGGTAATCAATTACCCTAATACTGGTAATCGATTACCTTGGAGTCTCTTGAGTAACTATCAATTAAACTTTGGAAACCCTTGATCAGATGGTTTTGAATTGTTTGCAGATTAACTTTGACTTTGTTCAGATGAAATTCATTTGAGCCGAGGGACTAGTATTTGATATCCTTGATCCAAATTCTTCTTGAAAAAGTTAGTAAAGGAAAAACAAACATTTTTTTTGGATTTTAATTAATGGTTAGTAAACACAAACATAAACAAATATCAAACAAACAAGAAAACAAGGGCGCCCGGTGATCTCTCAAGAATAAACATAGAGAGGAAAACAAGAGAATCAAAGCTTGCGATCTTGTTTGTGGAATGAGATGCAAATGATATATGGGATCTTAGGGGTAAAAATTAGGGTATTATAGCTGCCCCTATTTAAGTTTCTTCTATTCGGAGATATAAAGATTGACATCTTTGTCTTGACCAGATAGAAGAGGCTTAAATATAACAATAAACCCAATTTTTGTCCCTAAGAGGCCACAAAATGATATGATTATGCTAATGGTATGCAGACACAAGATCTTTGTGGAGAGGAAATGCCACAGGAGACAAACAAACTGCTGGGGAGCAAAAGAAAAAAAGAGACTCCAAGGGGAAAACAAAAGAGTAAGATTCCACTCTGATATAGAAAAGGAATCAACTCAACTAGGGAAGAGATACCAACTGCTGGTTAGTGGGCGAAGATTATCAAGCCGAGGAGAAGAAGTAATATACTTTCTACTGGTTACTGGGTAGAAAAATAACGACTACCGGTTACTGGATAGAAAAATAACGGTAACTAACTGAAAGAAAGACAAATGTTACCTGGTACCAGTTAATGGGTAGAAAAATAAAGGCAACAAGCTCGGGAGGAAGGATTAACTTTTACCGGTTACTGGGTAAAAACAAGGATAACCAACCAACAAGGAATGAGAAAAATCACCTGCTATCGGTTAATGGGTAGAAAATAACGGCGATATAATCAAAAGGTGAAGGAACATTATCAGTTACTGGTTACTGGGTAGAAATAAAGGTAATGGACTCTCACTGAAATATTACCAACTACCTGTCATTGGGTAGGGTAAACAAAACTCAACTATCTGTTACTGGGTAGGAGAAAGAAATAAAGGTCGACTACCTATCACTGGGTAGGACAAACAAAATTCAACTACCTGTCACTGGGTAGAAGAAGGAAATAAAGGTCGACTACCTGTCACTAGGTAGGACAGACACACTCGACTACCTGTTACTGGGTAGGATAAAGAGGTATATTATCAGCTACATGTCACTGGGCAGCTCAAATCACACAACAAACTTCTCAAATAAAGAAACAACCATTTGTTGGAGATGAACTATTCACTGGATCACAACAAGATTCTCATATGAGGAGATAAACATTTTTTCCAACAACAAACCAAGTTGAATGACAACAAGCTTCCATTATAAAGATAAGGTTCAACTTCTTCTTTAATCATGTTTTGAACTCGAAAAAGGACCAAATACAAATTGTCTCCGCTGAAAGGACTGCCATTTGCTAGGAATTACAGATTAATAACTCTGTCGGGGATCTTCAAAAGAGATACAGGTAGGTTAAGTCATACAACATGTTAGAACACAGATTGGTTCTTAATAATATCTTTATATTTTGATGATAACGATTATGAAATTTTGTATTAAAGAATTATATACTCTAAAATTTGCTTGAGGATGTTTGCTGCAGATGTTAAAGTGAATATTACTCCAGAAGCAAATTAGATCTGAACATAAGAAATATGCAAGGCTCTGAAGCGTTAGAAGCATCTCTTAGAAGATTATGAATGCTACCTCCAGAATACTCTGAGCGCTGCCTCCAGAAGAATCTGAAGCAGTAGCCAGAAGCATCTGAAGCAATGAGGAATTTTGTATGAAGAGTCTCAAGCACAGTTACTTCAGAAGACTCTGATAGTACTAACGCTGCCAGTACTGAGGATCTGATTCAAAACTCTGCTCTGAACATTTACACGCTGAAAGCACACTTGCTGCAAAGACTCTGATTCAGCAAACTCTGATGAACATCAGAAGGCTCTGACCAATTTAGACTTTGATGATTCTTGCTGAATTTTGTTGAAGAAGAATTCAAAGTTATGTCCGTTGGAATAACTAAACGACTCTTTCCTTATTTATGCTAGACACAAGAACACAGACAAAAAAGATTTCTCTGTGCATTCTTCTTCTAGGAAAGGTCATATGATGTGAAGACAAAAAGGCTCAGACCTTTTTTGGTACACTGTTCTCAACGTGAAAAGCTCTTGGATCTCTGTGCCTATAAAAGCAAGACTCCATTCATCTTCTTAAGTTGACAAAAAGACTTGAAAAGAATTATTACAAGCTCTCATAAAACTCATACATTCTTGCTGAAATTATTTCATTGTTCTTCATCTTAAGTGAAAAATCACAGTTGTGATAAAGCTTTATTAGAAGCATTTTAACACTTGTATTATTATTACATTTGATTGTAAAAGAACCTTAAGAAGATCCAGTTAGGATCAATAGTTCTTGAGAAGACTTTGAACAATTGTTCTTAGTGCTTACTATTGTAATCAGTTGATTAAATAGTGGATTAAGTCCTTGCTTGAGAAAGGCAAATCACTCTAGATAGGGTGGAATGGAGTAGTTGAGTTCAACGAACCAGGATAAAAATCCTTGAGTTTTTATTTCTAAGTTTTATCTTCATACTTATTCAACCCCCCTTCTAAGTATTTTCTCACCTTCAGTTGGTATCAGAGCTCCGGTTCTGTGTGTGCTACCACTTCACAGTGACAGAAAAGATCCAGTGAGAAAAACTTTGATATATATATTTGGTTGTTATTATGGCTGATGCTTCAACATCCAACAAATATGAAGAAAGAGAAAGAATCAATACAAAACCCCCTATGTTTGATGGGGAGAAATTTGATTATTGGAAAGACAGGATTGAAAGTTTTTTTATTGGTTATGATGCTGATTTGTGGGACTTGGTCATAGATGGGTATGTTCATCCCACTGATGGGAATGGCAAGAAAGTAGACAGAAAATCTATGACAGAAGCCCAAAAGAAAGAGATTAGAAATCACCACAAGGCTAGAACAATATTGTTAAATGCAATATCTCACACTAAGTATGAAAAGATCACAAATAGAGAAACTGCATTTGACATGTTTGAGTCCTTGAAAATGACTCATGAAGGAAACTTTCAAGTAAAAGAGACCAAGGCTCTGGCGTTAATACAGAAGTATAAAGCGTTCAAGATGGAAGAATCTGAGTCCATAGAAACTATGTTCTCCAGGTTCCAGATTCTTACAGCTGGTCTAAAAGTTCTGGACAAAGGCTACTCAACTGCTGATCATGTGAAGAAGATCATCAGGAGCTTGCCTATCAGATGGAGACCTATGGTCACTGCTCTGAAGCTTGCTAAGGATCTGAACAAGATCACTCTGGAAGAGTTAATCAGCTCACTAAGGAGTCATGAAATTGAACTTGAGGAAGATGAGCCTCAAAAGAAAGGTAAGTCTATTGTCTTAAAATCTAACAAATCTGTGAAAGCTTTGCAGGTGTTAGAGGAAAGCTCTGAAGAATCTTCTTCTGAAGAAGAAGATGAACTATCCCTGCTGTCCAGAAGAATCAACAGACTCTAGAAGCACAAGCAAAGGAAGTTCAAGAACTTCAAAAGACCAGATCAGCGCAAGGAGTCCTCTGGACCAAAAAGATTTGGAAAGAAGGAAGTTGTCTATTTTGAATGCAAAGAACCTGGCCATTACAAAAGTGAATGTCCAAAGCTTCTTAAAGAAAAGCCAAAAAGGAAGTTTGACAAAAAGAAGAAGGTTCTAATGGCAACTTGGGATGACTCTGATGAATCTGAATTCTCATCAGAATCTGAAGATGAATGCGCTAACATGGCTCTGATGGTAGGCATTGAAGATCAGAATGAAGAATCATCTGGATCTGAGTCTGATTCTGAATCTGACTCAGAAGAGGTACTTTCTGATCTCACTAGGGAAAAGCTTATTAAAGTCTTATCTGAAGTCCTGAAAAATTATAATCAGATTAAGCTCAAATGCAAGAAGCTTAAATGCAGTCTTGGCTCTGAGAATAATCTGTTAAAATCAGAAATTGCTGAGCTAAAAGAAAACAATTTAAAAATGAAAGCTGAGTTTGAAATAGCTCAACAAAACTCTGAATCTGAAAGTAAGTCTAAATGCAAAAACATTTTAGAAGAATATGACTTTAGCTTTCAGAAATTTCTTGCTAAAAGCATAGACAGAAGCAAGATGGCTTCTATGATCTATGGGGTTAGCAGAAATAACATGAAAGGAATTGGATATGAATCCTCCTCTGGAAAGGATTTAAATCCAATGCCTGTTGATAAACTTGTTATCAAGAAAACTCCCTTGTACTCTCATTTCATGTTTGGTCATCTGAATGACATTAAACACACACGTTCTGATCAGAACGTTCCTGTGCTTAAGCCAAAAGTAAGTCAGAACAATACTGTTGTAAAAAGACAGAAGTTCAGACCAACTTTCAAGGCAGCTAACCAAAAAGGACCCAAAAGGATCTGGGTACCTAAGGATAAGAATATCCCTGTTGCAGATGTTTTTAGCAGAAAAGTCAAGACGCCAGTCGCGGTACCTGGACTCTGGCTGCTCACGTCATATGACGGGAGAAAGGTTTATGTTCCAAAGCCTGGAACTTAAATCTGGAGGTGAAGTGAAGTTTGGAGGGAATCAGAAGGGTAAAATCATTGGCTCTAGTACTATTGGTAATGGTAACCTTCCCTCTATATCTAATGTTCTTCTTGTAGAAGGATTAAAGCATAACCTATTGTCCATAAGTCAATTAAGTGACAATTGTTATGATATAATCTTTAATCAACAATGTTGTAAAGATGTTAGTCAGAAGGATGGCTCAATCCTATTCAATGGAAAGAGGAAGAACAACATTTACAAAATAAATCTTTCAGAACTTAAAATTCAAAATGTTAAATGCCTCTTGTCTGTTAATGATGAGCAATGGGTCTGCCACAGAAGATTGGGGCATATTAATATGAGACGTATATCTCAGATTAATAAACTCAATCTGGTCAGAGGACTTCCTAAGCTGAAGTTCAACTCAGATGCTCTTTGTGAAGCATGTGAAAAGGGAAAGTTTTCAAAATCCTCTTTTAAATCTAAAAATGTTGTATCAACCTCAAGACCATTAGAATTACTTCACATTGATCTGTTTGGACCAGTGAAAACTGCATCCATCAGAGGCAAGAAGTATGGATTAGTCATTGTTGATGACTGCAGCAGATGGACATGGGTAAAGTTCCTAAAACACAAGGATGAGTCACATTCTGTGTTCTTTGACTTCTGTAAACAAGTCCAGAATGAAAAAGATTTCAAAATTATAAAAGCCAGAAGTCATCATGGTGGTGAATTTGAAAACAAATAGTTTGAAAAATATTTTAATGAAAATGGCATTGCTCATGATTTTTCCTGACCTAGAACTCCACAACAGAATGGGGTTGTAGAGAGGAAAAATAGAACTCTGCAAGAAATGGCCAGAACCATGATCAATGAGACTAATCTGGCAAGGCATTTTTGGGCAGAAGCAATAAACACATCATGTTACATTCAGAATAAAGTGTCTGTAAGACCTCTTCTGGAAAAGACTCCCTATGAATTGTGGAGGAACATAAAGCCCAACATTTCATATTTTCATCCTTTTGGGTGTATTTGCTATATGTTGAATACCAAAGAGAATCTGAACAAGTTTGATTCTAAAGCACAGAAGTGTTTCATGCTTGGGTATTTTGAACGCTCTAAAGGCTACAGAGTATACAATACTGAAACACAGATTGTGGAAGAATCTATTCATGTTAGATTTGATGATAAGCTTGGCATTGAAAAGCCAAAGCAGTTTGAAAGTTCTGCAGATAAAGAAGTAATTCTCACAGACTCTGAAGGCTTAGAGGCAGACAAAGCTCAAGTGAAGGAACCTAAAGCAATGCCAGATGCAATTCGTTTAGCTTCTCAGATGAATAACTTAAACATTTCTGAAGAATCAACTGTTAGAGGATCATCTTCCAGAATCAAAGCCTCTCATCCAGAGGATGTGATCATTGGAAAGAAGGATGACCCCATTAGAACAAGATCCTTCCTCAGATCATCTGAAGCATCATCATTTGGGTTGGTGTCAGTAATTGAACCAACTTCTGTGGATGAAGCTCTGCAAGACAATGACTGGATTATTTCCATGCAAGAGGAGCTCAATCAATTCACAAGAAATGATGTATGGGATTTAGTTCCAAGACCAAAAGGATTCAACATAGTTGGAACTAAATGGGTCTTCAGAAACAAGCTTAATGAGAAAGGAGAAGTTGAAAGAAATAAGGCAAGGCTTGTTGCTCAAGGTTATAGTCAGCAAGAAGGAATTGATTATACATAGACTTATGCTCCTGTAGCAAGGTTAAAGTCTATTCGTTTACTCATTTCTTTTGCTGCATAGTTTAACATCACTCTATATCAGATGGATGTTAAAAATGCCTTTCTAAATGGTATTATAGAAGAAGAAGTTTATGTTCACCAACCTCCTGGTTTTGAAAGTGAAAAGTTTCCAGAACATGTTTTCAAACTAAAGAAATCTCTTTATGGTTTAAAACAAGCTCCCAGAGCTTGGTATGAAAGATTAAGCAATTTTCTTCTGGAGAAAAATTTCATCATAGGCAAAGTGGACACAACACTCTTTTGTAAAACATTTAAGAAAGATCTTCTAATTTGTCAAATATATGTGGATGATATTATATTTGGATCTACCAATATTATGTTGGGAAAGGAGTTTGCTCAATGTATGCAGGCAGAATTTGAAATGAGCATGATGGGAGAATTGAGATTCTTTCTGGGAATTCAAGTCAACCAAACTCCAGAGTGCACTTACATTCATCAGACCAAATATGTTAAAGAGCTTCTGAAGAAGTTTAACATGACTGATAGTAAGATGGCAAAGACTCCCATGCATCCAACTAGTACACTTGGTAAGGAAAAGGTAAGTAAGAAAGTAGAACAGAAACTCTATAGAGGTATGATAGGATCTCTTCTCTATTTAACTGCTTCTAGACCTGACATTTTGTTCAGTGTATGCTTGTGTGCAAGATTCCAATCAGATCCTAGAGAATCACACTTAACAGCTGTTAAGAGGATTCTAAGGTATCTGAAAGGTACTTCTAATGTGGGTTTGTGTTACAGAAAATCTGATGATTTCAAATTAGTTGGATTCTGTGATGCTGATTACGCTGGAGACAGAGTGGAAAGAAAAAGTACTTCTGGAAGTTGTCAATTTCTAGGAAGAAATCTAATCTCTTGGTACAGCAAGAAGCAACCCACAATTGCACTGTCAACTACATAGGCAGAATTATTGATGTTGCTGGATGTAGCACGCAGATGCTCTGGATGAAAAGTCAGCTAGAAGACTATCAGATCTTTGAAAGTAATATTTCTATATTCTGTGATAATACTTCTGCTATATGTTTGTCTAAAAACCCTATTTTACACTCTAAGGCAAAACATATAGAAATTAAACATCATTTCATCAGAGACTATGTTCAGAAGGGTATTATAAACTTAGCCTTTGTTGATACAGATCATCAATGGGAAAATATTTTAACAAAACCCCTTGCTGAAGATAGGTTCAAATTTATTCTGAAAAATATTGGTATGGATTTTTGTCCAGAATGATATTTATCAGAAGCAAATTTCTCAAATGCAAAATGTTTAAAACTCTGAAGTATTTCATCTGTTATTTATTTGATTTATTCATTTATTATTATTTGTGTATCTGAACTAATCAATCTTAGAGGATCTGAATGTTGGCTAACGTTTCATTTCTCAAGAGAATTCAGAAGCACATGCAAGGAAACACGTGTCACTCTGAATCTGAAAAGATTGCGTGTACACTACTGAAGAGACATTTGAGGTATGGTTTGAATAGTGAAAATCTTGATTTTCCCCCCAATTTGTCAGAATCAATTAATGTTTGAAATGATTTTTATTCTCTTTCATTAATTGTCATTTAATGCTATGTGAAAACGTGCTTTGTGTGTCTGTTTGATTGCCTTAAGTGTTTCATCTATAAATACCACACTTCACACCAATTTCACACTTTTCACATCTCAAACAAGTTTATGCATTTCTGTCTTCTATTCTCTCTTCACAAAAACCCTAAACCCTCGTCCAAATCATCTTCATCCTCTTCAATGGCAACTTCATCTTCTACAGCAGCTCAATTTCAATCAACTATGGCTGCAGTTACTTCTGCAAATATGGGTGTGACTCCATTCACAGTTCCTAAGAGGACATCGTTAACCCCTGTGGACAAACTTGAAGTTCTCTGTGAATCAATGGTGGAATTTGATTTGTTAGCTGAAAATGAGTTTGAATTTCGTTCAATAATTAATGCACAAGGCTGGGTTAAATATTTTGACAGATTATTTGGACAAGTTTACCCTCATCTGGTGAAAGAATTCTGGATACATGCATCTGTTTATCCAAAATTCGTCTTGTCTTCTGTTCTGGGAAAGGAGATCATAATAACTGAAGATCTTATCAGGAAACTCATAAGGTATGAGGAGACTGATGGAGTATGTCATCTGCCATCTGGGCGTGTGGACATGGAGGAAGTTTATGAGGAAGTCATCACTTCTGGACAAGCCTCTAACAAATTTAAAGATCTGAAGCCTGACTACAAAATCTGGGCAACGATTTTTCTGGGATGCATCCATCACATAAAATCTACCAATTCTCCAGATTATGTGAACAATGAACAACTCTACTTCATGTACTGTTTGAGTCAGAGTATTAAGGTAGATCTTCCTTACATTCTATTTATGCATTTATGGAACCATATCAATGCTTCAAGAGAATCTGTAAAGGATAAGGGTCAGAAGATCAGAACATGGATCCCCTTTGGAAGGTTGATTTCAGACATTCTGACAGAGAATGGTCTGGTGACTGCTCTGTATGAAGCTGGAGTTAAGGATGAACTTGAAACCATTGTTGGAAAACCTCTGAATGTAAAGAGTCTTCAGAGACTAAAAATTGTAGATGAACTCACAGCTGCACCCAAGAAGCTGAATATTTTTGAAATCAGTCAGAAGAGAATTCCAGTTGAAAATTTTCCACTGTTTGGTGCTGAAGAACCAAGTGATATAATTGTGAGATATATTGATTCATGCAAAGCAGATGGAACACCCATTCCTGTAGACATTCTGAAAAGAGCAAGAGAACCAACGCCAGATGTATACAATGAGAACACAAGGAAAAGAGGTCAATCAGAGGCAGAAGAAGTTGCTGCTCAGAAGAAGCCAAAAGTTTCTGACAAGCCACAGAAGCAGATCAAGAGAAAAGCTTCTGGAGAAGTTCCATCTGTTCCCACAAAGCGTATCAAGATTAAAGGTACTAAAACATCTGTATCTTCTTTCTCAAAAATTGTTATAAATGAATCAACATTTAGTTCTATTCCAAAACCCCCTCCCACTAAAAAACAATCTATTCCTGCTCCATCTCAAAAATCTGAACCATTAAAAATTCCTTCCCCACAAAAATCATCTGATCCCATTTCCACTACTCCACTAAAAACTTCTGTTACTTCACCATCTGAACCAACAACAACAACACCAGCAAACAAAACTCCAACACCTATAACGAAACCAACAAAACAATCTACACCACAACAACATCCAGAAAAACAACAACCAGATACATCTGAACCCATACAATCTGATCCTATTGCATCTGAACAAGTTATTTCTGAACCACCTATCTCTGAACCACTTATATCTGAACCTCCATCAAAACCTTCTGAGAATCAACCAAAACCAACCAATCCTCCTGAAATAAATATACCTGAGATAGAGGTTCTAAACATTACACCTCTCAAGACTGTGTTTGAAGTGTCTTCTACGTCTTGTACCCCAACCACATCCTCAAACTCATCAGAATCTGATATCTACCCAGATATTCTTTCACCTCCCTCTCTCAGAACTTTTGAAGCTAATCAACCAGAACCACCTATTTCTTCTGAAATTCTCATTCTCAATCCCATCCCAACACCTAAGCCAAGGACATCTGAGTGTGTATCCTTTGTCTCGTGTAAACCATTTCCCTCTGACAAACTTCCCTCTGGTTTCAAATTCAAAAATTTCTATACCAGAATTGAACCATCTGACACTATCACTCCTTTTAAACCCAAGCTTTCCATTATTCTACCATCTGTTCTCCAAACATATAAAAAAGAACTGCCAAAAATGATTTCATCAGAATCTCTTTTATCTGATAAATCTGCGTTCATTCCTTACACTTCTACCACATTTGATGTTGTTTCCTATGCATCCAATGCAAAACCATTTTTGCTGAATGCCTTAATCAGATCAAAAACTGTCATTTCATCTGATTCTCCATCCATACCCTTCTACCCTCTCCCTCTGGTCATCATTCCAGAATTTACCATTCTACCTTCACCTCAATCCAAGCCCTTTACCTTGGAAACCCTTCTGAAACCAAAAGCTAGGCTAAATGTTGATAATTTATTTACAAGTTTTATGAAAGAAATAAAGATGCATTTAGGCTCTGTTCAAAAGAAGTGCTTATCAAAAATGGATGCAAATGAATCTGATGCTATCTGGAATAGCTTCATCAACAGATTCAATATTGTAGCCTCAAATATAAAGAATGTATGTTCTGATGATGCAAAGCTCAGATTCGCTGAGACTGCTAGAAGTTTGCTCTGGACTGTTAAAAGATCTGAACCATTGCTTCTTGAAGATGTTCCTTCATCCTTTGAAGTATGTGATACAGAGGTGACTGCTGAATCTGCATCTGAAGAAAATCCTCTGGCTATGACTCTTGTGGAACATCCCTCTGGATCTGTTGCTCCTGACTCTGCATCTCCTATGGAAATTAACTCTGTTCCTGCTTCAGGCTCTGCCCCACCTTCTTCATCTGAGGTCAAGAAAGAGAATCCAGATCTTGAAGATAAGATTGCAGTTCTGGAAGCTAGTCAATCTGAGATTAAGTCATGGATGGCCAAGCAAGATCAGAAGTCTGAAGACATGGCTCAATGGATGTCCAAACAAGATCAGAAGAATGAAACCATGGCTAAGTGGATGTCAAAGCAAGAACAGTCCTCCTCTGAGATCACTAACCTTTTGAAGATGATTTTGTCCAAACAAACTTAGCTTATTTTTTTTTTTTGCATATGATGGTTGTGCACC
Source organism: Lathyrus sativus (assembly GCA_963859935.3). NCBI lineage: Eukaryota > Viridiplantae > Streptophyta > Magnoliopsida > Fabales > Fabaceae > Lathyrus > Lathyrus sativus. Next base: position 530,563,377 of record OZ012738.1, read on the forward strand.
TGTACTTGTTGTTTATCTGATGTTTTGTATCTTTTGCTCTAAATGAATGAATGAATGACTCAGTGTTTTTCTCTACATGATTTATCTTTTCTGTATTTCCTTTTATTTGTCTTTTAAAGTTTTTACTTTTTGACTATGACAAAAAAGGGGGAGAAAATGGATCTGACTGTTCAATTATAACTAATATAAACTCTTAGTGTTTCAGAATGTTTAATATATCTGACATACTTGTTTAAAAGAAACTCTAAGACTCCAAATAATATTTTACCTATCAGACTCTGACTCTGAAACATGCAAGATCTAATGATTGGAACATTCAGGCTCTAATTCTGAAAAGAATACTCATACAAAAAAGGAAGTTTCTATTCCTTCTTAGTATTCAATTCAGGGGGAGATTCATCATCTCAGGGGGAGTCATAATTACTTTACTTTCTATTGAAAAAATTTTCTAATGTTTTTGTCATCATCGAAAAGGGGGAGATTGTTAGAACACAGCTTGGTTCTTAATAATATCTTTATGTTTTGATGATAACTATTATGAAATTTTGTATTAAAGAATTATATACTCTAAAATTTGCTTGAGAATGTTTGCTGCAGATGTTAAAGTGAATATTACTTCAGAAGAAAATTAGATCTGAACATAAGAAATATGCAAGGCTCTGAAGCGTTAGAAGCATCTCTTAGAAGATTCTAAACGCTACCTCCAGAATACTCTGAGCGCTGCCTCCAGAAGAATCTGAAGCAAAAGCTACAGAAGAATCTGAAGCAGTAGCCAGAAGCATCTGAAGCAATGAGGAATTCTGTATGAAGAGTCTCAAGCACAGTTACTTCAGAAGACTCTGATAGTACTAACGCTGCCAGTACTGAGGATCTGATTCAAAACTCTGCTCTGAACATTTACATGCTGAAAGCACACTTGCTGCAAAGACTCTGATTCAGTAAACTCTGATGAACATTAGAAGGCTCTGACCAATTTAGACTCTGATGATTCTTGCTGAATTTTGTTGAAGAAGAATTCAAAGTTATGTCCGTTGGAATAACCAAACGACTCTTTCCTTATTTATGCTAGACAGAAGAACACAGACAAAAAGGATCTCTCTGTGCATTCTTCTTCTAGGAAAGGTCATATGATGTGAAGACAAAAAGGCTCAGACCTTTTCGGTACACTGTTCTCAACGTGAAAAGCTCTTGGATCTCTGTGCCTATAAAAGCAAGACTCCATTCATCTTCTTAAGTTGACAAAAAGACTTGAAAAGAATTATTACAAGCTCTCATAAAACTCATACATTCTTGCTGAAATTATTTCATTGTTCTTCATCTTAACTGAAAAATCACAGTTGTGATAAAGCTTTATTAGAAGCATTTTAACACTTGTATTATTATTACATTTGATTGTAAAAGAACCTTAAGAAGATCCAGTTAGGATCAATAGTTCTTGAGAAGACTTTGAACAATTGTTCTTAGTGCTTACTATTGTAATCAGTTGATTAAATAGTGGATTAATTCCTTGCTTGAGAAAGGCAAATCACTCTAGATAGGGTGGAATGGAGTAGTTGAGTTCAACGAACCAGGATAAAAATCCTTGAGTTTTTATTTCTAAGTTTTATCTTCATACTTATTCAACCCCCCTTCTAAGTATTTTCTCACCTTCACAACAGACTTCTCAAATAAAGAGACAACCATCTCTTGGGTATTTCACAACAAAATTCTCACAGGAACTTTTCCACAGAGATGTCATTTGATGGAAAAGCTGGTCGAATAGGGATCCAACATTTCACAATAAACTTCTATGCTGAAAATGAACTAGAGAGATGCCATTTATTGTAAAGACACAAATAAATTCTTGGAAATTACACAAGCTGGTCAAATAAAGAGGCATCCACTTATTACCAGGTGAGGTTTACCTTGCTGAGGACATTTAAGTTGCTCAAATAAAGAGACTGCCACTTGATGTTGCACAAAAGGTTGATATATCAGACAATCTTCTCAAACAGACTGGTACTTGTCATTATGCTGAGGACTCACAACTTCTTAAATAAAGAGAACACCACTTACTATCAGGCAAAAAAAAACAAGAGAGTGTTATCATAACACTGTTGAGGAAATTTAGATCTTCATCTTCTTATAGGGATTCACAAACAGATTTCTGCCGAGGAAAATAAATCCTCAAAGGGCAACATAAATGCCTTCTCATCATCCAGATTTCACATCCTAGAGAAAATCAAAATAACCACTGCAAGAGACCAAAGTTCAATCCATGAGAAAATTGGGGAGAAACGGTCAAACAAGACTCGATCCAATGAGGAAATAATTCAACTGAGGAGTAATTCCATCCAGATAAAAGCTGAGGAGGAAAGCTAAAACAAAAATCTTCCATGAGGCATAAACTCAGTGGGGATTTAGAAAGGATATGAATTTTCTGCTTAGGGTCGACATTCTAATGGAGGGAGGACACACATACTCTGCAGAGATAACAACGCCAGAGAGCAAGGAAGCGCCAACAAAAATGCAGGATGCACAATGCAACAAAAACATACTATGCTCAACAAAATGAATGCCCATGTAATGCATATGAGTATGAATATGCTGACAAAATAGATAAAGAAGGATAAATAGAGGGTGAACAAAACATCACAACACGACTGAGTACTCGACTAATCTCAACAAGCTGGAGACATCACTGGAGATCTCACTAGGGATAAAAATGAAGAAATCCTGCAAGAAATAAACAAAAGCCATCAAAGGAAAATAAATCCTACTACAAGGCTCAAATCTTGCTGAGGAGGGAAAGATACTTCTTGGGGAGAAAACCCAAAGATCAATCTTCAATAATCAATAATCCACAAAGGGGATAAAAACATCAAGATCAAACAACTCCCATAACAAGTGCAATCAACGTATCAGACACCTGCAAAACACATGGCAGTGTGAAGATTTTCAGAAACAGTAGTTCACAGCAAAGCGATTACGAGGGAGATTGGAAGCCGGCATACACCATGCATAAGGAGAACTATTTTAAATCTTGATGGCGCCCTACAAACGTAACGAGCACGAACATAAGAGGCATTGGGAAACACTCCTTGAAGCGGGGTTTGAGCGATGAATCAAAAGTCGCATTCAGCGGCAAGAAGACGTGGGCTAGCTATTCATCTGCAGCTACACCAGAAGAACACAACTCAACCGACTCTAAATACGTTCAAAACTGAACTAGAAGTAGTAAGAACTGAGCTAGTAACAGTAAGCGGGTATCCAAATCTGGCTGCTGCAAAACAAAAGAAGAGGATGTAGTGAAAACTAAGTACAACCCATAATTCAAGATTGAGAAATCAAACTCCCTCACTGACCGCGGTTATCGCGAGCCCCTTTAGACCTATGTATTCCAAAGAGCGCCGAGTTTTGATCTTCAGTTTTGGAAGCCATACTGTTGGTTTAATCTTTGTCAATATCAATTGTCCTGCATAAAAGTTCAAGTCAGAAGTGAGTTTAGCTGAAACATATCTCAAGCTATGAACAAGAAGCCTGCAACTGGGAGTTTCATACATGACCAAGCCTATGAGGAATATACGAGTCCCCTTGATCAACAACATAATAAATTCAAGTCCCATAATTGGAAATTCAAGTCACCGTGAGATTCGTCAAACTTGGCTAGCGACTTAGAATATAACAAGGACAAGGATTACAATGTAGGCTCTATAAAGCTGAGAGAAATTCTTCAATTGCAAGGTGTGCGGCCTTCCTATTTACGGCATCTCCAATACTTTCTTCTACCTCACTGGTTGTCCCTAAAAGGACTAAAAGCAGTACTAATTAATGAACAAATAATAGAGACAAAAAGTATTCAATTTAAGTTGGCAGATATACCTCTGTCAAAATACCACGATCTAAGCATGAGTGTGGATTATTCACGTCCCTGATTGGCATAGAAATCGAAGGAAATGCAATAATAGACTCCCCTGTGAATGAAGAAGTAACAGTTAATTTCCAAGATCTGATACAATACTATACACCAAGGACATTAAAACAGAAGAACAAAATCTTCAAAACACGCTATACATTCCAAACCCAAAAAGGAAACAAATCGCAAACATCAAACCAACAGAACAGGTTTCATGATTTATTTCCAAAACATACAAAAACATGCTTTTCAAAACATTCATTACAATATCAAGCCACTGTAGCACCCCAAAATTTGCCTTTTCGTTTTAGCAGTATCTGGCTTTCGTTTCTTTTCGCATTTTTGCATTTCTGCATTGCATAGCATTTGTTCTTGAAACAGGGGATCAAGGTTTTCCTGTGGCTCAGTTTTTATCCCAGTGCATGAACCTGAACAACAAGCATCAGAGGCTCTGGCATTTATTTTTCCCAGTGGTCGAACGACCGATTTTATTTTATTTTGCAGAGTATTTTTAGCTCAGGAAGCAGCATTCAGACTATCGCGAGCATTTTCATGGTTATGATATTCAAAATCAAGTTTCAGGAGTTGAACAGAGCTCAAAACAGTTGGAAACGGACAAACGGGCAAATTTCCCTCCAAAAGGCGCCAAAATTCAAATTTTGGAGGTGTTAATCGGTTAACCTATATGGTTAATCGATTAACCAAGGAAAAATTAGGGAAAATTGGGATTTTTGAAGGTGTTAATCGATTAACCTATATGGTTAATCGATTAACCAATGCAGATTTTTCCTCTCCACGTGAATTTTCAATTTAAGTCACTTTGGGGTCCAATTTTGGTCATGTGCAAACTTGATTCTCACTTTGGGAAGGATCTAGAACCTATTTGAAATTTGGTTAGTTTCATTTTCCCTCCAAATGCCCATTCCTCATTCCAAACCATATTCCAAACCTTACATTTGGATCCAAGCCTAAGTGATATTTAAGTGATCCACTCCAAACCTCACACATCTAATCACTCATAATTTCATTTCAAATTCAGAATTGATCTCACTCTCTCTCAATTTTCCATCTTCCAAAACCTACACCAAAGCTCTTTTCCATTGAATTCTTTGATTCTTCCTTGGAATCAATGAATTATTGAGCTCAAACCTCCATCCATCATCTTCATTGGATCAATTTCTTCATCCAATTTTCGTGCAAAATTGGATCTGAATCTGGAAGTGATTTTAGAAGTGATTATTTGGCTTATTTTGGTTTAATCTTGAAGGATCTTGCTACTACAAGAATTGGCGTGGATCTTAAAGTATTCCAGACTTCTAGCATTGGATCTATTCAATTACAGTTGAATCAACACTAACCGAAGCAAATCTCCGCTCTGAAGGTTGGATCCGAATCTGTTTTTAGCTTTTTTGCATAACCATGTGGATTTTCATCTTTGATTAGCTTTTGGTTAATTTGATCCGATTGATTCATGATTTGGTTGTGTTAATCTGTTCACATGCTGTTTGAATCATGATTTGCTGGTTTAATTTCGTGATTAAGTGATTATGCGATCATCCGGTTGATCGGATAAGTGCTTATTTACTGAAAATGATGTTCTGTTGTTGTTTTTCTGCTGTTGGCACAATGTTAATCGGTTAACACATATGGTTAACCGATTAACCATTTCAAATATTCAAAATTTTCAATGTTTTCAGGGTGTTAATCGGTTAACGCCTGGTGTTAACCGGTTAACATGAACAAGTTTCCAGTTTTCAAGCATTTTTCAGTGTTAACCGGTTAACGCATATGGTTAACTAATTAACACTGTGCCAGTGGGTCTGTTTTGCTGATTTTCTTGAATGTTTGGGTACCGTTTCGCATCGAATCATCGTAATTCAATATGATGCATTAGAAGTGAAATTTTTTGGACATTTTGTCGCTGTTTTGGTTGTTTAATCGAGACTTTGTCGACTTGTTTTTGTTTTTGTTTTCCACTTGGATGCACACTTGTGTGTTGTTGTTCATAGTGATGATGTTCATGCTTGCATTTTCTCTTGCATTTTGCATCTTTATTTCCAGCATTAATAAAGGTCGAGATGTGCTTGTGGTGGTATTTACCCCACACTTTTTCCTCCCTTTGCTTGTGTGTTGCATTCCATGTTTGCATCTCTTACTTGTGATTGAATTTACTTGGTGCTTTCTTGTGCTTTTTGCCATGATCCCCATAAGGTTCCTAGTCCCTCCGTTTAGGATGGGAGTAGGAGAGACATTAGGTGTTCAATCTAAGCATGCTAACATTAGGGTAGATGTTTCCCCTTTTAATCCAAACCTTAGGACCACTTTGCATGACAACGTTAGGGTCGAGTTTCCCTTAGACCTTCTGTGCGTCTCTCTTCTCATCTCAAAATCATTCTAACTCATCTAATAAATGCGATGAACACTGTGCGCTACGAGCCTTAAGCTACATGGGGAATGATGAGTGAATGGTCTCCTCTCGCTTTTCTAGAGTGTTTAGTGTACGTCCCGTTTGGGGGCGATACGCGATGCATTCGCCCCTATGTCATAGTCTTTAGTGCAACGTGAATCACAAACCAAATTAATTCACTTCACTAAAAAACACAAAACAAAATTCAAACCTTTTTCCTTCGGGATTAATCAGAAACCTTTTTCTTAAAAAAAGAGTGTTGTTAAGCTTCAGTTCTACCGCAAACAGGCATCGTCCCTAACTGCTGGAACGGAGGTTTAACCTTACTCGGCTAAAACACTTAATCAACCTGTGGTTTCGTGTCATCCCAAACTATGTTTGCTCTGATTTCTCATACCAGATGAGAATACGTAGGCACAAAATGCGATTTCTTGGCGAGCAACCTTCCCCCCTTCTTCGCCCGTAGTTAGCCGAACTACGTTGACTCTAACTTTCCCATTGCACGAGGGAATACATAGGCACATAGTGGCGATGCTCTGCCGATCTCTTTTCTTTTCTTTTTATCCTGTGAGCCTTTAGCGTAGATAGTTTAAACACACCCTTAGATAGACAACAAGCGTGGATCCCGTCGAGTACGACGAATGTGAGGGGTGTTAATACCTTCCCCTTGCGTAACCGACTCCCGAATCCAGGACTTGGTTGCGATGACCTCGTCTTTTCCCTTTTTCATTAGGTTTTTTCGATCGTTTCCTTTCCCTCTCTTTGGGATAAATAACGAAAGGTGGCAACTCTTCTGTTTTCTGCCGGGTGTTTTTCGCAGTTGCGACAGCTGGCGACTCTGCTGGGGACTGCGATGGTTCCTTATACGAGTCAATCCTAGCGCTTGTAGGTTGCGTCTTTGGGTGTTTACTGGTGTGCAGTTATTTTTGCTTTATGTACATATCTGTTGTATATTATTGCATTTGCATTTTATTATCATATTATGCTGCTGTTGTGCTATGGGGTGGGTTGTTCCATTGAGAGATAAGCTGAACCCGGGCTTGAGTATACACAGGATTATTGTGGAGAGTAGCGGGAGCTTATGTGGCATTTGGACATGCAATAGCTCGTGCGAAATTCACGTTCAGACGAGGTTTTTCTTTGGAAATATTCTATCATACGCATCTGGTGCAATTGAGGGAGTATTGACTTAGAGAGATTGTCGATTCTGGAGACCGTTCATTTGGGAAGTCAGCTAAGTGAGGCTGCTTTGTTTGAGTATGATGCCAAACCAGAAATGGTGAACGTATCATCGTTTCTCGAAAGTCTGTGACACTGACCACCCACATAGAATGTCGTACCTTTCAAGACTAGAACCTACATGTGAGAGGGGATGGGTTTTGCAGGAAACCTGGCCTTCAACCAACCCTGGTTTTCTTGTCAGTGCGGACTTTTGATCTGAGTACTTCGATTTTCTGTTATCTCAGTGTTCTGATTAGAGCGGAGCTCTGGTTGAGTTCAGTCAATGACACAGCAGCAAAGTTTGAGCAATGGATACCTTGATCCCATGTTTGCATCTGCATAATCATCCTGCATTGTCTATGTGTTCGAAAGGTTCTCGTCTCTCCTTTGATTCTAGTATTGGTTTTTTGAAGAGAGGGGGAATTGTTGTATACAAGTTTCCGATACCTGAGCCAGGACCTTTATTTGGTTTGATCTCTATGGCTGAGCCTAACGTCTTTAAAATCTTCAGGAAGAATTTTACCTGATATAGGAGAAGATTATTGTGGTGGTCGTATCCATCCCTGCTGTTCTTGTTTATTGAAACTGGAATCAAGGGGGAGATCTCCCTGTGAATACATAGACATGTTTGCATTTTGCATCTTGCACTCTCATTTGCATAGCAGGTGTTGTCGATGGACTTCTGTTCCTAACTCTGCTTGGTTTTCTTCAGTTCAGTATTGAGGAAGTGGAAGAGTTCAGTTTCTACAGGTATTCGACTCGAGGGAATCAGCGAAAATTAATGGATCAGGTTCAAGCTGAATTGTAGGAATTCAGAGCTCGCATGTCCCAGTTCATGGAGATGATGCAAAATATTGCCAGTGGACAGGAGCATCTGAGAACTTTAGTGCAACTTCTCATTGACGCTCCCCAAGTCAATAACAATGGAGTTGTTGGGGTCTTCCCTCCAGTTGGTGGATCTGTTCCACAGGGTATTCCTACTGTTGTCATACCTCCGGGCGGAGGTGCTGCAAACGAAAATGGTAATGTTACTGGTGGAAGTGTGGGCGCTGCGCACCAGGCTGCTGGCCCTCAGTGGGAAGATCACCAGAGTGATATCTTTTCCATGAAGGATATAGAAGGTGGCTTGCCAACTGAAGCCGACCGAAGGTTTAAACTGATTGAGGAAAAGATGAAGTCTTTTGAGAATCAGAACTCGCTGGGTCTTGACATATCAGATCTTGGTCTAGTTCTTGGGGTCAGGATTCCTCCCAAGTTCAAGGTACCAGGTTTCGAAAAGTACAAAGGGACAACTTGTCCTAGAGTACACATTCGAGCATATTTCCGAAAAATGTCTGCGTACTCCAATGATGAAAAGCTGTTAATGCATTGCTTCTAAGACAGTCTGGCAGGAGCGTCTTTAGAATGGTATATTGGGCTTGAGAGAACTCATATCCGTAACTGGAGAGAATTGGCCGAAGCTTTCGTGTGTCACTATCAGTATAATAGTGATCTGGCACCGAACATGATACAATTGCAGAGTCTGTCACAGAAGAGTACAAAGAGCTTCAAGGAGTACGCCCAGAGATGGCGAGACTTGGCAGCAAGAGTACTGATGGAAAATTGCGATCTAAACGCAGCGGAAAACAAAAATTTCCTTTAGTGATCCTTACGAATGAGCATGGTCAGTGATAGAATCGTTACCTCTTTGTGGCGATTCAGATCTTTGATGCAGCGATCACAAGCGTTGATGAAGTGCAACGCCTCTACTCAGTCCACACGAACAGCTTTCGGTCACAGTGCTGGCTGCTTACGAACGGAATTATTTGAGTGAGAAAAGAGAATCAAAAACGAAATTGCATCAAGTGAAAGCTTCATCACAAGGGTTCCTTTTATAGACTCTCTTGTGGGCTGCGGGCTAAAAACCCAATTCACATGATCCATAATAATATTATATATTATTATAATAACTATTATTATAATAAATATATTTATTTTATTATTATTTTATAACCATTATAAAATAACAATAATTATTATTATATTATCCGAATTTCTATTTTTCACTTAAGTGCACCGTACCTTACGGTGTTCCTTTGATTTCTCTATCTCTCATCAAACTGTCCTTATGTGTGTGACCCTGTAGGATTTCGTAACGTTGGTAATTATATTAAATTATATATTTAACATAATAAACAGTAAGCGGTATCTAGCAACACATCACTGCTACCCAAGTCACGAAAATGTCATGTGATCTGACAAAACCTTTTTCGTGATAATATATGTTTGTACAATTACCCTTTTACCCCTATGTCTATATTGAACACAAGGCATACACTGTGTCATCCTTGTCCAGTTCAATATTGGGCCCTTAGACATTTCTCCTGTTATGCAGGATTGGCAAATTCCATCTAGGACACTCATGTCCCTCAGCATGCTTCGTGGAGTGCCCATCAACTGTCTTTATGATCATCCAGTTACGGATAATGTTTGATCAGCAATAAAGCACCCGACTCTACATCTAGGGTCCATAGTGGTTTCAGGTCGAAGGGTGGTAATACACCATTATCACCATGAGAATAACTTATGACACTTTGCATAACATACTATGTAGTATTCTCATAGCGGGTCAATCCGGTATAAATATTACTCCTAATATTTATACCTATGTCAAGACTTGATAACTCTTTATCCATGATCCATGAGATGTGATCATCAGTCTATCTTCATAATAGTCTCAATGCTTTTAATGTTATCCCACTTTGCAATAAAGCTTGACTACGAATATTTTAAGAATAATGTCTTTATGTTTAATGGGATCTCATGATTAAGTCACACTTAACATTTCATTAAACAGACTAACTATTCTAGGGACTTTATTATTCTGAAAGACAAACATAATAAAGAAATGCCTTTTATTATTAAACGAATAATCCGATACAAGTACCAAAAAGTATTGGCCTCTAGGGCTTACACCAACAATCTCCCACTAGCACTATAGCCAATTAGGCATACCCTTAATATCCATAGATCTAGTATGACCATCATGCTTCTGTTGCGCAAGAGGCTTTGTTAATGGGTCAGCAATATTGTCAAGTGTAGGTACTCTGCATATCTTCACATCTCCCTGATCGATTATCTCTCGAATGAGGTGATAACGCCTAAGTATGTGTTTGGATCGTTGGTGAGATCTAGGCTCCTTAGCTTGTGCGATAGCACCATTGTTATCACAATATAAACCAATGGGATCCACAATGCTAGGGACTATGCCAAGTTCACTAATGAACTTCTTGATCCAAACAGCTTCCTTTGCTGCATTTGAGGCAGCAATATACTCGGCCTCAGTTGTAGAATCAACAACTGTTTCTTGCTTTGAACTTTTCCAGCTCACAGCGCCACCATTGAGACAGAACACATAACCAGATTGTGATCTAAAATCATCCTTACCTGTCTGGAAGCTAGCATCAGTGTAACCAATTACATCAAGCTCTTCCTGACCTCCATATATCAAGAATGAATCCTTAGTCCTTCTCAAGTACTTAAGGATATTCTTGACAGCTACCCAGTGAGCATCACCGGGATCAGATTTGTACCTACTCGTTGCACTTAATGCATACGAGACATCTGGTCGAGTACATAACATGGCATACATGATAGATCCTATTGCAGATGCATATGGAATCTTATTCATGCGATCCCTTTCTTCCTTAGTTGAAGGGGATTGTGTTTTTGATAAACACAGACCATGTTGCATAGGTATGAATCCTTTCTTGGAATCATGCATATTAAAGCGTCTCAACACTTTATCTATGTATGTACTCTGACTTAGGCCAAGCAGTTTTTGTGATCTATCTCTATAGATCCTAATTCCTAATATATAGGCTGCTTCACCTAGGTCTTTCATAGAAAAACAATTCCCTAACCAAGTCTTCACTTGTTGCAAGGTAGGGACATCGTTTCCAATGAGTAATATGTCATCTACATATAATACCAGAAACACGATCATGCTCCCACTAACCTTCTTGTAGACACAAGGTTCATCTTCATTTTTGATGAATCCATATTGTTTTACGGTTTCATCAAAACGAAGATTCCAGCTTTTGGAAGCTTGCTTCAATCCATAGATTGATCGCTGTAACTTGCATATCTTTTGGGCATCTTGTGGTATGTCAAATCCTTCAGGTTGTGTCATGTACACATCCTCAAGAAGATTCCCATTAAGGAAAGCAGTTTTGACATCCATCTGCCATATTTCATAATCATGATATGCAGCGATGGCAAGTAAAATCCGAACAGATTTAAGCATTGCAACTGGTGAAAAGGTTTCATCATAGTCAACCCCATGAATTTGTTTATAGCCTTTTGCAACCAGTCTTGCTTTATAGGTATGTACCTTACCATCCATGCCAGTCTTCTTCTTGAAGACCCACTTGCATCCTATAGGGTTAACTCCTATAGGAGGTTCTACCAAGGTCCAAACCTGGTTTGTGTACATGGAATCCATTTCAGATTTCATGGCTTCTAGCCACTTCTCAGACTCAGGACCAGTTATGGCCTCTTTGTAGGTCACAGGCTCATCTTGATCCATGAGTAATACATCACCCTGATCACTTATGAGATATCCATATCTCTCAGGTTGGTGACGTATCCTGCTTGACCTACGCTGGTCTTGTTCTACTTGAGCAGGTTGCTCTTCCACAACTACTTGTGTTTCCCGCTCTAGTTCCTCCATAGGTGTTTCAATGTTTTGTGATTCTTGAATTTCTTCAAGCTCTATTTTCCTCCCACTGTTTCCTTTGGAAATAAAACCCCTTTCCAGAAAGACTCCAGTTCGAGCGACAAACACTTTGCCCTCAGAAGGATTGTAGAAGTAATATCCTCTTGTTTCTTTAGGATACCCCACAAATAAGCATTTGTCAGATTTGGGCTCAAGCTTGGTTGAAATTTGTCGTTTGACGTAAACTTCGCAACCCCAAATCTTCATGTAAGACATATGTGGTTTCTTACCACTCCATATCTCATATGGTGTCTTATCAACCTTTTTGGATGGAACACGGTTAAGTGTGTAAGCTGCTGTTAATAATGCATGTCCCCAAAAGGAGTTTGGAAGATCGACGTGACTCATCATGGATCGGACCATGTCTAACAAGGTTCAATTTCTTCTCTCAGATACACCATTCCATTGTGGTGTTCCAGGAGGAGTAAGTTGGGATAGAATCCCATACTCTTTTAGATGGTCATCAAATTCTAGGCTTAAATATTCACCGCCTCGATCTGATCGAAGAACTTTAATATTCTTACCTAGTTGGTTTTGTACTTCATTCTTGAATTCCTTGAACTTTTCAAAGGACTCAGATTTGTGTTTCATTAAATACACATATCCGTATCTACTGAAGTCATCAGTAAAAGTGATGAAGTACTGAAAACCTCCTCTGGCTGGTATGTTCAGTGGTCCACATACATCAGTATGTATGAGTGCCAAAAGATCATTAGCCCTTTCACCTTTTCCTATGAATGGGGACTTTGTCATCTTTCCAATTAAATAAGATCTGCATGTCTCATATGATTCATAATCAAAAGAGTCCAAGAGTCCATCTTTATGGAGTTTGGAAATGCGTTTCTCATTTATGTGGCCTAATCGACAGTGCCAAAGGTAAGTTGGATTCAACTCATTAGGTTTCAACCTTTTAGTATTAATGTTATAACTTGGCATTTCAAGATCAAGGACATATAGTCCATTATTCATTTTTGCAGTAGCATAGAATATATCATTCAAATAAATGGAGCAACAATTGTTCCTTATTATGAATGAAAAACCAAACTTGTCCAAACAAGAAACGGAAATAATATTCCTGCTAATTGCAGGTACATAATAACAGTTCTCTAACTGAATTATTAAACCACTAGGTAAAGTTAAAACATAAGTTCCTACAGCTAAAGCAACAACCTTTGCTCCATTGCCAACTCGTAGGTCAACTTCACCTTTTGCCAAATCTCTACTCCTTTTTAGCCCCTGCACATTAGTACAAATGTGAGAACCGCATCCAGTATCTAATACCCATGATGCAGAAGTAGATAAATTAATTTCAATAACAAAAATACCTGAATTTGAAGTCTCTACTCCATTATTCTTATCTTCCAGGTACTTTGGGCAATTTCTCTTCTAATGTCCGGTCTTACCGCAATGGAAGCAAGTGCCCTCCTTTGCTATTCCTCCACTAGGCTTCAAAACAGGAGGAGTGGGTTTGGGTTTGGCAACTTCCTTGCCTTTCCCTCTACCACCCTGTTTGATGGGCCTCTTGTTCTGTTTCTTTCCATTACTGACCATCAGAATGGATTTCCCTTTTGTCTTCATATTCTGCTCAGCAGTTCTCAACATGCCTAGCAGTTCTGGAAGACTTTTGTCCAAGTCATTCATATTGAAATTCAGGACAAACTGACTGAAGCTCTCTGGCAACGATTGCAAGATCAGATCAATCGCAAGTTCTTTTCCAAGGGGAAACCCTAATCTGTCAAGGTTCTCCACATACCCAATCATCTTGAGTACATGGGGACTTACAGGGGCTCCCTCAGCTAACTTGTTGTTAAAAAGGGACTTTGAAACCTGAAACCTCTCATTTCTTGCTTGCTCTTGATAAAGCATTTTCAGATGTCCGATCATATCGAACGCAGACATGTTCTCGTGTTGCTTTTGCAACTCAGAGTTCATGGTAGCAAGCATGAGGCAAGCGGTTTCATTGGCATCATCGAAATGCTTCTTATAAGCATCTCTTTCTGCCTTTGGTGCAGAACTAGGAGGTTCCTCCTCAGGAACTGGTGTCTCCAAGACATACAGCTTCTTATCGTGCTTGAGGACAATCCTCAGATTACGGTGCCAATCCAAGAAATTTGTCCCAGACAATTTTTCCTTATCTAGGATGGATCGCAAAATATTGTTCGATGTGTTTGTTGTCATGGTAATCTACAAGAGAAATATGAAAATATAAGTATCATTAAAACAACATATTTAATTAGGCCTTTAATCAAATATGCTCCCACTATTTTATTCAAAACAAATGACCCTCATCATTTGATTCGGAAAATCCCGTTGGAAGACTTTCTAGTGGGTCGAGATCCATGTTTCACTTTGTTTTAAGTCAGCGTTAGGCTGATTACACAAAACTAAGTTATTTAGGTAGGAACTCCTTCCAATTGTATCTCATACAACTCTCGAATATTTTCAATTGGGTGAATAACTCCTTATTCTGATCCATCACATGAATCATTCCCAATTCTTGCTTCTAAACATATATAATCTTATTATAATTTGTTTAGTTAAGTTTGACCCATTGTTTTAGCAATTGGATATTACAATTATCCCATCACACCTTACTAATATAGAACATGCACCTCGCGTAGGCGAAACCTACAATGCTCGATACTAGTCTTGATGAGTGATAAAAATTGGAAAGCATAAACTTAATATTTAATTTTGAGGGAATTTGTTATTAGTTTGATCTCACCGGCTTAACATGCAAAACGTCTCTCACATGCATCAACATACAATTACATGCATCAACATACATATAATAAAGATACAATTATGGCCCCTAACGCAATTGTTCTCTCAAGCCAATGAGAGAACCTAAGCTAACCTAATAACGATCTAAGCTTCTCCAAGCATGATCTCCAAGGTTATCCTCCTTTAATATTGAATACTTCCTTTTTTTTTTTTTTCATAACATAATATTACATTACATATAAGAAAACTCGTTTTACATACGAGGGAGTGAGATGAGAAAAGAAGTTACATAAAGAGATTGAGAGAGAGGCACGACACGCAGGCCGTATTCAAAAATCCCAAAACAATAATAAAGGATAAACTAAGGCCATAACTGATCACCACAAATAAATAATAATAAACACACTTTTATTATTAGTTTAAAATTCTGATAATTAAATAAACTAAATTAAATTTCGGCTGATTGATCACACTTTGCAGACTTAGCCGGGGGTTCCGCTGCCCGGTCAGCGGACGGTGGTTCCACAACTTCATTGTATTTCACGTCATTTCCTGCACAACTTTTGTGCATTTACAACCCCAACCGGAAAAGTCTGCGGCAATACAACACTTGTACTGCCATTAATCCTAATGCAACAATTTCATGCCGTCAAACACAACTCGATTGATAACTCAATATGATAGATCAACATGTCATTGCTTCACCATACTAACGTCGGATTCCGAAGCGAATGAAAATGATGATCTTTCAAAAGAATTACAATCCTTATGTGATTGAATGGATGAAATCAAAACAGTATATCCCATATACCATCTTTGCATCAGAATTTCTTATATCTTATATAAAAGTGATCGATCTAATTGTGTAACCTATGGATGATCAATGTATCGCACAACTTCACCATACTAATGTCGGTTTCTGAAGCATAATCAACATCAATCATCCAAATCGTACACAACAGATGCCAAATTTAATTAATCGTTTATTGTTAAATTCATTCTGTGTTTTAATCGAATCAAATACAGAAAAGACGGAAATTTAACAGCTATCAGATCCATGATTTCGTAAGTGGCTCTGATACCACTGATGGAAAATTGCGATCTAAACGCAGCGGAAAACAAAAATTTCCTTTAGTGATCCTTACGAATGAGCATGGTCAGTGATAGAATCGTTACCTCTTTGTGGCGATTCAGATCTTTGATGCAGCGATCACAAGCGTTGATGAAGTGCAACGCCTCTACTCAGTCCACACGAACAGCTTCCGGTCACAATGCTGGCTGCTTACGAACGAAATTATTTGAGTGAGAAAAGAGAATCAAAAACGAAATTGCATCAAGTGAAAGCTTCATCACAAGGGTTCCTTTTATAGACTCTCTTGTGGGCTGCGGGCTAAAAACCCAATTCACATGATCCATAATAATATTATATATTATTATAATAACTATTATTATAATAAATATATTTATTTTATTATTATTTTATAACCATTATAAAATAACAATAATTATTATTATATTATCCGAATTTCTATTTTTCACTTAAGTGCACCGTACCTTACGGTGTTCCTTTGATTTCTCTATCTCTCATCAAACTGTCCTTATGTGTGTGACCCTGTAGGATTTCGTAACGTTGGTAATTATATTAAATTATATATTTAACATAATAAACAGTAAGCGGTATCTAGCAACACATCACTGCTACCCAAGTCACGAAAATGTCATGTGATCTGACAAAACCTTTTTCGTGATAATATATGTTTGTACAATTACCCTTTTGCCCCTATGTCTATATTGAACACAAGGCATACACTGTGTCATCCTTGTCCAGTTCAATATTGGGCCCTTAGACATTTCTCCTGTTATGCAGGATTGGCAAATTCCATCTAGGACACTCATGTCCCTCAGCATGCTTCGTGGAGTGCCCATCAACTGTCTTTATGATCATCCAGTTACGGGTAATGTTTGATCAGCAATAAAGCACCCGACTCTACATCTAGGGTCCATAGTGGTTTCAGGTCGAAGGGTGGTAATACACCATTATCACCATGAGAATAACTTATGACACTTTGCATAACATACTATGTAGTATTCTCATAGCGGGTAAATCCGGTATAAATATTACTCCTAATATTTATACCTATGTCAAGACTTGATAACTCTTTATCCATGATCCATGAGATGTGATCATCAGTCTATCTTCATAATAGTCTCAATGCTTTTAATGTTATCCCACTTTGCAATAAAGCTTGACTACGGATATTTTAAGAATAATGTCTTTATGTTTAATGGGATCTCATGATTAAGTCACACTTAACATTTCATTAAACAGACTAACTATTCTAGGGACTTTATTATTCTGAAAGACAAACATAATAAAGAAATGCCTTTTATTATTAAACGAATAATCCGATACAAGTACCAAAAAGTATTGGCCTCTAGGGCTTACACCAACAAGTACAACCTCCAATGATGGAGAGAGAGCTGACCGACATGTTCATGGCTACACTTCCCGAAGTGTATTATGAGAAGCTGATAGGTTACATGTCTGCAAGTGTCGCTACTGCGAAAACGGCGCCGGCTGAACAGAAGAGTCGCCACCGTGCGTTATTTATCCCAAAGAGGGGAAAGGAAACGCTCGAGGTAAACCTACCGCAAAACGGGAAAGGTATGGTCATCGCAACCAAAACCTGGATTCGGGAGTCGGTTACGTAAGGGGAAGGTATTAGCACCCCTCACGTCCGTCGTACTCGACGGGATCCACGCTTGCTTGGTTTGTCTAAAGGATGCAAAACAATCTATCTACGGCTGCTAAATCTAAACGGAAGGGAATTGACTCGATAGAGCGTCGCACTCTATGCCTACGTATTCTCAAGAGAGAAAGTCAGAGTCAACGTAGTTCGGGAAACTGCAGGGAATTGGCTCGCCAAGACTTCGCGTCTTGTGCCTACGTACTTCCACACAGCATGGAAGATCAGAGCTTTCGTAGTTCAGGCTAACTACGGCTAAACTGGGTGTTCTCACACAGAAGTGAGAAGTTAAACTGGTTTCAAAGGTACGGGGACCTATGGGAACTAAAGCTACGGTCTAGTCTCAAATGCACAAGGGCAAGAGAAAAGGATAACAATCAGTCGTCAGCGGGGAAGTCTCGATCGCACATCAGCGAGAGAACAAAAGTTAGGTGTTAGTGTGCTCGCTAGGATATCGCATCCTATGCCTACATATTCTCGTTCAGTACGAGAAATCAGAGCAGCTGTAGTTCGGCTACTTTCGGGACCACAGCTCAAATCTCGTTTTATTAATATCTTGAAAATGATTACAATGGTTGAATACGGGAAAATAAACTCCTAAAAGATTCTATCCAACTATCATGGAAAATAACCCCCTAACAAGTTGATTTCTAATTCTACCTCTAAAAGGTGCACAATAAAATCTATAAAAGAAACTGTATCCTAAAAAGAAAATATTAAACCTGCGCGCTAATACTTTATATTCTTTCTTTTTTTTCTTTCTATATATCCCCTTTTTTTTTTCATGTCTTTTCATATATTCTTTTTCTCAATATTCTTTTATTATTTTTTTTCTTTCTATTCTTCTAAACAAATGCATATACAAGAAATAATAATAAAAAAAACAAAAAGAAAAGCAAAAGGGGTGCAGGCCCAGCAAAGGGGGTACAGCAGCAAAAAAAGCAGAATGGTCAGGGCCCAGCCCAATAAGAAAATCAGCCAAGTCTTGCTAGGGTGTATGAGAAAACGGAGGGTGTAAAGTAAAACAATCCATGAAGCCCAGCCCAACGAATCCATACACCCACACAAAAACCAGAGAAAAAAAACAACTACACGGGGCGGGGGGAGAAAACGGAGGGTGTGAAGAACAAGTCATTGGGCTCACAAGCCCACACCCTTAGGTCCACCTATTCAGAACAAACAACACTAACCCTAATTCTCTAGTCACTGTTCACGCACCAGAGGCGCCGTTTCACTCTCCCCATTCTCACATTCTCTCGTCTCCTCAGAAATCTTTCCCAGCTTTTCTCTTCCATCAATCTTTCTCACAAAATCTCTTCCCAGACAATCTCCCAACCAAAACAAACCCCGTCCGCCTCTGGTAAACAACGGCGAAACCATAGCAATCACACTCAGAGTAAATCTTGAAGATCACTGAAGATCGTTGTAGGCGATGAAGACAGGACGATGCAGATGAAACGGAACCCAGACGCTGCTAGTAATCGTTCGAAGATGTGGTTGAACATTCTGGAGAAAATGTGACGAAACAATGAAGAAAGAAACGGCGAACTTGCTGAAGTCTCGATGCAAGATCTTGATGAAGAGGTTCCTAGCTCGTCAGTTGCAAACTTCTGGAGGATCTTCAAGGATCTATTTGGGGACTTTCCGGGAAACTTTGACGATCTGGACAATCAGGGATGAATACTCTTACTTTCTGGAAATTTGCTGAGTATCATTCTTTGAAAGCTGCGACCGTGTTCTTGATATGATCGATGATGATTATTGATCGGAAACTGGAGAAGAAAAACAAGAAAGAGGAGGTTCTGGTAATTGATGATGAAGCTAATGACGTATTCGGATCTTTTGATGGCTTCTGTTAACGATGGTTGTCGGTGGAGGTTCAGATCAGAGAAGATAGATGATGATCGGAGTTATGAGATGTAGATTTGAAGAAATCGGACTGAAGATTGGAGGAGGAACATGAATTCTGGGATTTTTAGGGTTTCCGGCGAGTTTAGGCGGTGGTCGGAGTTGGTTGGTGGTGGCCGGAGTTGGTTGTCACCGGGCTTGCATGGCCGGCGGGGACTTTCCCGGTGAGAAGATGGTGAAGACAAGTGGCAGAGGGAATCAACGCCTGGAGCACACGTGTGCTGAGAGAATGAGATAGAGTGAGCCACGTAGCAGTAAGAGAGTGAGTGGAATTATGAGGTGGGACCCTGAGAGAGAGACTCGTGGATACTCTTATAGTGCGACACATGGCATGGACAAAAAATGGACTGAGATATTGGGCCTCCAAAAAACTCTGGCCCACGAAAATGATAGACTTAATGAAGGATTAAACCTGGTTAAGACTTAAAACCACAATTAACTGAAAAATTAAAACTACCATTAACTGCTAAATGAAAATTAAACTAATCTAATCCTAATTAATTCTAACACACTCTAATCAGACCCTAATTAATATCTAAACACATGATTAAAGCCTCAATTACACTAACTAAATCCTAATTAAATCTAAAAGATGACTAAAATCTAGTTAAACTCTATTAAACCTAAAAAAGAATTAACATCTAATTAAATTCTAAAAAAAACTATTAACTAATAAAAAATAAAAACTCTAATCATTTCTATTATTTCTATTAAATTTATACTAAAACCTCTAATAAAATCTATATTAACCTATAGAAAAAAAACTATATTAATTCTTATTTAAAAAAACCTATTAAAAGAATATTCTATCAAACTATTATCTAAAAAAACTTAATATCTAAAAAAAGAAAGTTTATTCTAAAATCTATTTAAAAACAATTTATAAATTCTAAAAAGATTTAAAACTATTAAAAATATTAAAAGAAATTTATTTAAATTCTAGAAAATCTATAAAGCCTATTTAAAATCTACAAAAGGCCATTAAATCCTAAAAAATGCAAACAAAGGCAAATAACCAACATAAAAAAGAGCGCGAGACCAGATCGAAGCAAACAGTAAACCCGGACACCAAGAATCTCCAAAATCACTGCGTAAGCTGTAAACACCCAGGAAGCGCGCGACTTCCCAAAATAAACTCCGATTGTCCGAACCGGTCTGAAACACCTGAAATGCGACAGCAGGGCTGTAATCCCGATAAAATCACCATGATTGAGAAAATGCACTATATGCAGTATGTAAATGCGAATGCAAAATGCGTCGAAACATCGAGCCAGATACGGGACCCGGTTGGTCAAATTTTAGGGTGCAACAGCTGCCCCTATTCAAGCGGCTTGGACCTGAATGGTTGAAAAGCGCCCAACCTTTAATCATTCAAAGGTATAAGATGGTTGAATACTAAGAACCCGGAAATTTGCCAACCGCAGAAATAAACTGCATAACTGTTTGGGGAATGACATCCACCAACTGAATCTGGTTGTTACGTCAACAACTGATCCGACGTCTGATAATTCTGATTTCAACTTCAACCACCTATGTAACGCCACAGGTACTGAACACTTTTCGCAAAACACCTCTGTCCACAATTGGACTAACCTTATCAACACAAGAAGAGAGACAAATTCGTCAACACGAATAGAGATTCTGTCGTCACAGGAGTAACCTTGTCCACATCTGGACCCAAATTTCGCCAAATCACGAATAAACAAAAATCTGTCCACGTCAGGACTCACATCACGGAAAAATCCCGGCGCTTTCGCTGGGGAAACATTTCTGTCTAATCACAGGGAACTCCATGCGTCTATCCATACGGGCAAACCATCTGTCTAAACACAGGAAACTCCATCCGCCTATCCATATGGGCAAACCATCTGTCTAAACACAGGAAACTCCATCCGCCTATCCATACGGGAAAATCATCTGCCTAAACACAGGAAACTTCATCCGCCTATCCATACGGGAAAATCATATGCCTAAACACAGGAAATTTCATCCGCCTATCCATACGGGAAAATCATCTGCCTAAACACAGGAAATTTCATCCGTCTATCCATACGGGAAAATCATTTGCCTAAACACAGGAAACTTCATCCGCCTATCCATACGGGAAATCACTCCGCCACCACGGCGGGAAAATTTTGTCATTATTACGGGGAAAAGACTCCGCCACCACTGCGGGTACGTACTCTGCCAAATACAGGAAAATAATTCCGCTTTTGCTACGGGTAAACACTCTGCCAAATACAGGAAAATAACTCCTCCTCTGCTACGGGAAATACTCTGCCAAATACAGGAAAATAACTCCGTCTTTGCTACGGGACGACACTCTGTCAAATACAGGAAAATAACTCCGTCTTTGCTACGGGACGACACTCTGTCAAATACAAGAAAATAACTCCGCCTTTGCTATGGGAAATACTCTGCCAAATACAGGAAAATAACTCCGCCTTTGCTACGGGACGACACTCTGTCAAATACAGGAAAATAACTCCGCCTTTGCTACGGGTAAACACTCTGCCAAATACAGGGAAATAACTCCGCCTCTGCTACGGGAAATACTCTTCCAAATACAGGAAAATAACTCCGCCTTTGCTACGGGACGACACTCTGTCAAATACAGGAAAATAACTCCGCCTTTGCTACGGGAAATACTCTGCCAAATACAGGAAAATAACTCCGCCTTTGCTACGGGACGACACTCTGTCAAATACAGGAAAATAACTCCGCCTTTGCTACGGGTAAACACTCTGCCAAATACAGGGAAATAACTCCGCCTCTGCTACGGGAAATACTCCGATACAACTTTTCTGCCTATCTTTGCAGCAGCTAGCTCCATCAATCACATGGGTAACACAATAAGAGTCTAGTCTTCCAATTTTCAGTGCTGACATGGCAGCAAATCTGAGAAGGCCTCTACTGGGGATTTTCTGAATCCACACCGCCAGACACCTATTTTATCATAGGCGGCAACTCCCAAAAAAATCGATTCACGAAATCTTTTGGTGCTGTCACAACAACAACCTTGAAGAAATACTCCGCTGGAGGGGTAAGAGAAACTTAAACAAGCAACTCTGTGGGGAATAATGCCACAATTGACATTATCATTACACATCTCACGCCGAGATCTTGAATGTTTGACAATTAATTTGAGCAAGAGCTCTCTCCACCTGTAAGGGAAACAATACTTGAAAACAAACGGTTAACCAACCTGGTTTACGTTTCAAAATGCATACGTTTGACAATGGCGTAATGCTCCATTCGACATGGAAATGCTACGCGTTTTTTTATTTGGTGGATGCAAGTATGACACTATATGCCGATGCAAATGCAGACTCGAACTGCTGGGATACAGAAACCGCTTCTGCAAAATAAATGCTGAAGACAACGCCAACTCTGCTGGGGGTAACCAGGTGTTACAGAATTATTCCAGCAAAATAAATGTGGGAAGAGTGAAGCCCGCTTCGCTGAGGAGTAACTGAATGCGCCAATCATGATTGGACTTCTGCTAGGGAGTGAACGGGTATCACAAAGTATTCTGGCGAAATAAATGCCAGGACACACAGCCAACTCTGCCGGGGAGAGTCTTAATCTTCAAGTTCCACTGGGAGGAAAGAAAACGCTTGCTGAAAAGAGAGAACTCCGCTGGGGACGAAACGACTCTCTTGGGGAAACTCAACTGAATCCGCTGGGGGAGGGTGAATGAACCTACTGGGAAGGGTAGACTGTCTGAGTACAGCTCACGAGTTGGAAATATTAATCTTCCGAGGCTAAACTACTCTGCTCGAGATAGGGGAATCCTCTTCGGGGGACACCACACTGTCTGAATACAGCCTACGATCTTGGAGTCATCAATTCTGCTGAGAATAAACAACCCTGCTGGAGAATTCCCTCCGGATAAGCTACGACTAGCTGGGGAATTTGATCCTTCTTCAGTAAGGAACATTGTCATCTCAGAAGCGCGACCTGCATGGGGATCACGTCTTTTGTTACGAGCTTCTGGTTAGTACTACGATCTTTTGATCATCCACTTCATACGGTCAAGAACCCTGCAACACCACAAACGAGACAAAACAAGTCTATGCAACCAAATCTATTCAGGTTAGTGTTAGTGACATTATTTTCAGTTAATTCAAAGTTTTAGCAATTATTGGCAAGGGCCAGCGACGTTATACACTTGCTAGTTTTATTAAACCTTGGCGTTTGTCATATACAAAACAGTAAAGAATCAGCGTCAAATACTGAATAACATGTTTTATTGATTGGGCCCCTAAATGGGCGGAGTTTTGTACACGGGATGTAACTCCTGAAAAGAGGAAGCTACGCACAACAAATATACAAGTATGCACAAGAAGCAGAAATATAATGACAAATCAAATTTGTACACATGTCGGCAACGGGATGCAGACGAACATCATGAGCTGATCCTCCTATGACTCGCCTGACTCTAGTGCTTTCCCGGTATTCGTACTTCCGAAGAGATTGTATCTGATAATCGACCCCTCAGGTGTATTCTCCCGCACCAATGCTCACCGCAGTATCAAATTCGGACCGCAGTCATTTGCTTTTCAAATCCCTAACTTTTGCGTGAATCGCCCTTTACGGGTTTTCAGTTCACCGGGATACCCTTTTTTGCCGAAGCCGCCCAGTGTAGGTTTTCAACTTCGCGGGTGTACATTTTTTCAATTTTATCCCTAACTTTTGCCCGAACCTTTCATTCTGTTTTTGGTTCGCCAGGATGCCCCATTTTTGCCTGGACTCTCTTTTTCTGTCCAGCGGGTCAATTTCAAGCAAAGTATTTTTTAACTGCGTCCGAATTCACAGGCGACGTAAAGTCTTCACCGTCCATGGTGGACAACAACAAAGCCCCTCCTGAAAAGACTTTTCTAACAACGTATGGCCCTTCGTAGTTGGGGGTCCACTTGCCCCTGTGATCTTCCTGTGGCGGGAGAATCCTTTTCAGCACAAGGTTGCCCGTCTGAAAGCTCAGAGGATGTATCTTCTTATCATATGCTTTCTTCATTTGGCTCTGGTACAAACGACCGTATGCTAGAGAAGCTAGCCTCTTCTCATCCATTAAACCCAGCTGGTTCAACCTGTCTTTCACCCATTCTGCCTCGTCTAGTTGGACATCTCGTAATACCCTCAGGGAAGGAATCTCCACTTCCAGTGGTAACACTGCTTCCATTCCATATACTAACGAGAACGGGGTTGCCCCGGTTGATGTGCGTACCGTCGTACGATAACCGTGCAAAGCGAAAGGTAGCATCTCATGCCAGTCCTTATAGGTCACCACCATCTTCTGGACAATCTTCTTTATATTCTTATTGGCCGCTTCAACAGCGCCATTCATCTTGGGTCGATAAGGGGAGGAGTTGTGATGCTCGATCTTAAAACTCTGACACAGCTCCTTCATCATTTTGTTATTCAGGTTCGAACCGTTGTCGGTAATTATCCGCTCGGGGATTCCATATCTGCAAATGATATCTCTCTTGATAAACCTGGCTACCACCTGTTTGGTCACATTCGCATAGGATGCCGCTTCCACCCACTTGGTGAAGTAATCGATTGCTACCAGAATGAACCGATGTCCGTTAGAAGCAGTCGGCTCGATCTTTCCAATCATATCGATTCCCCACATTGAGAACGGCCACGGTGACGACATCACGTTCAGAGGACTCGGAGGCACATGGATCTTATCTGCATAGATTTGGCACTTATGACACCTCTTCGCAAACTTGAAACAATCAGTTTCCATAGTCAGCCAATAATAACCTGCCTGCAGTAGCTTCCTCGTCATAGCATGCCCACCAGCATGCGTACCAAATGTACCCTCATGTATTTCCTCCATGAGCAGCTTCGCCTCTTTCTCGTCTACACAACGTAGTAGCACCAAGTCGTGATTTCTCTTGTATAGGACACCGTCTGGATTCAAATAGAAATTACCCGCCAATCTCCTGAGAGTCTTCTGATCGTGACTGGATGCCCCAGCCGGATACTCTTTGTTTCTCAGGAAATTAAGGATATCAAAATACCAGGGTTTATCATCAGATGCTTCGTCAATGGCAAATACAAAGGCGGGTCTGTCAAGTCGAGAGATAACAATTCTGGGAGCCTCATTCCAGAAGTTGACTTTATACATGGAAGACAATGTGGCCAGGGCGTCAGCCATCTGATTCTCTACTCGCGGTACATGATGCAATTCAACCTTGTCAAAGAAAGGCAACAATCTCCTCGCGTAATTCATGTACGGTATCAAATTAGGCTGACGTGTCTCCCATTCTCCTTTTATTTGATTCACTACCAGAGCTGAGTCTCCGTATACATCCAGATTTTTGATTCGCAAATCAATGGCTTCTTCAAGCCCCATGATACAAGCTTCGTATTCGGCTTCATTATTGGTAACTAGAAAGGTCAATCGAGCAGCAAACGGGATGTGCGACCCGTGTGGAGTAGTGATGATTGTCCCTATTCCGCTACCGTAGGCGTTTACAGCTCCGTCAAAGATCAACTTCCATTTCGAACCCAATTCTGGTCCTTTGTCCGGCAACGGCTCTTCACAATCTTTCATCTTTAGGTACATGATATCCTCGTCAGGAAAATCGAACCTCATCGATTGGTAGTCCTCAATAGGCTGCTCTGCCAAGTACTCAGACAATACACTCCCCTTTATAGCCTTCTGCGAGACATACTGGATGTCGTATTCGGTCAAAACCATCTGCCAACGGGCAATTCTCCCCGATAGTGCCTGCTTTTCGAATACATATTTGATAGGATCCATCTTCGAGATGAGCATGGTTGTATGATTCAGCATGTATTGCCTCAACCGTTTGGCGGCCCAGGCTAACGCGCAACAAGTTTTTTCGAGCATTGAATATCGAGATTCACATTCAGTAAACTTCTTACTCAAGTAGTATATTGCATGCTCTTTTCTTCCTGTCTCGTCATGTTGACCGAGAACACAACCCATACTTCCCTCAAGAACTGTCAAATACATAATCAAGGGTCTCCCTGCCACTGGGGGTATCAAAATGGGAGGCTCCTGCAAATACTGCTTTATTTTATCGAACGCCTTTGAAAATTTTCGTTCCATGTTACAGCCTGGTCTTTTTTCAACAGCTTGAATAACGGCTCACACGTAGCTGTCAGGTGAGATATGACCGGGCGATGTAGTTCAACCTCCCTAAAAACCCGCGCACCTCTTTTTCTGTTTTAGGCGTCGGCATCTCTTGTATTGCTTTTATTTTTGCGGGATCAACCTCTATTCCTTTTTCGCTCACGATAAACCCCAGCAGTTTACCCGATCTCACCCCGAAGGTGCACTTGTTAGGGTTCAGTCTCAGCCTGAACTTCCTAAGCCTTTTGAATAACTTCAGCAGATTCACCAAATGTTCTTCCTCCGTCTGGGATTTGGCAATCATATCATCCACATAAACTTCGATCTCCTTATGCATCATATCATGAAAAAGAGTCGTCATTGCACGCTGATACATTTCCCCAACATTCTTCAATCCGAAGGGCATCACTTTGTAACAAAATGTTCCCCAAGGCGTTATGAAAGTAGTCTTCTCCATGTCTTCTGGCGCCATTTTAATCTGATTATAGCCCGATAAGCCATCCATGAAGGAGAATACGAAGAATTGAGCAGTGTTGTCAACCAGCACATCGATGTGAGGAAGCGGGAAATCATCTTTCGGGCTCGCTTTGTTCAAATCACGGTAATCTACGCACATTCTCACTTTACCGTCTTTCTTTGACACTGGTACAATATTGGCGACCCATGAGGGATATTTTGTAACAGCTAGGAAACCAGCATCCCACTGCTTTTGAACCTCCTCCTTAATTTTCACTGCCATATCTGGCCTAGTTCTGCGAAGCTTCTGCTTGACCGGCGGGCATTCTTCTTTTAGCGGCAGACGGTGCACAACCATATCCGTATCCAGCCCAGGCATGTCTTCATACGACCAAGCGAACACATCACTGTACTCTCTGAGCATTTCAACCAGTCTTCGCCTGACATCGCTCTGCAGCGCGGCTCCTATACGGATGTTCTTTTCAACCCCTTCCGACCCCAGGTTAATAATTTCAATGACCTCCTCATGAGGCAGAATGACTCGCTCTTCTTGCTTCACCAACCAAGACAACTCTTCGGGAACGTCGTCATCTTCAACAATCTCTTCTTCGGCCTGAAATACCGGGTGCTCAAAGTCGAAATGAGTCATAGGCGGTTCGATGATGTCATCTGAAAATATTATCCTGCAAAAGGAATGGTTAAATGCTTCAAAATGCGTGTAAAGCGAATAACCATGTTGCCATTTTATTGTAAAACACAAAAACAGAAAAAACAGAGATCGCAATATTTGTACATGAAAAAAAAACGCCTTTTATTTAATGATTAAACAACGCAATGTACATAACAGCACGGCCCTAAGCAGAATCATGATGCCTCAGGTAAGACACCAGATTGTTCAACAATTAAGAAAACAAAGCATTACTGTTTGTGAGTCACAGGAACAATCTCCTGAATAGACCAATTGCATAATCCTTGTCCTGGCACGCTCGACTGAATCCAGGCGTCCATGTCGCAGTCACTGTCTCCTTCTTCAGAATTTGAAACAGCGTTGATGGCCTCGTGATACACTCCACTAGCTGTGATTGTTATCGGTCCTTTGAAACGGGGTGCCCCTGCAGCAGGCGTTGCTGATGATGGTTGATACCCCAACCCAAATCTGTCCATCTTCACAGGAATATCCAGAACCTTGCCCCAGCCTTTTGTCTCACCAGTCTCCACTAGAGCCTGAGCTTCCTTGTATGACGAGACGGCCACCTCTGATGCTTTACTCGGCCCGGGACCTTTGTCTTTGATGCGCAACCCTTCAAAGGCTTGACAAGGTGTTTCATGAATCTCGCCGTCGACTTCTACATACTTGAATGATGACAGATGGCTAATCAATATATCTTCTTCTCCACAGACCGTGACCATACTGTCCCCTACCATGTATTTCGGCTTTTGGTGCAAGGTGGATGTGACTGCCCCAGCACCATGGATCCAGGGTCGTCCGAGAAGGCAGCTGTATGCTGGCTGGATGTCCATAATATAAAATTCAGTTTCGAAAACCTCCGGCCCCACCTGTAGAGGTAACGTTATGGATCCAAAGACTGTCCTCCGTGTACCATCAAATGCCCTGACCACCAAGTCACTAGGCGTACAAAGGATTCCTCTGACGTCCAATTTCATCATTGCTTTCTTAGGCAGCACGTTCAAGGAGGATCCGGTATCTACCAGCACATGAGACATGACTGAGCCCCTACACTCAACTGAGACGTGCAACGCCATATTATGCTCTCTCCCTTTCGGGGTCAAATCAAAGTCGGTAAATCCCAAGCTATGACCTGCGTTCACATGTGCCAACACCCCTTCCAACTGATTCACAGAAACATCTTGGGGCACGAGGGAAGTATCCAGGACTTTCAACAATGCATTTCTATGAGCTTCGGAACATAATAGCAACGACAATATGGATATCTTTGATGGCGTCTGTTGAAGGTGCTCCACAATATTATAATCACTCTTACGAATAAGGCGCATAAACTCTTCTACATCCTTCAACGACGTTTCTTTTTCGTTCCTCTGCACAGGGACATTCTCATTTATCTTTCCTTTTCCTTTCGCCAGTCGTTCAGCCTCTACCTCAGGCGATATAAAGATTCTCCCACTCCTCGTCATCCCTCCGGTACCGACGACATTGTCTACAACCTCGACTGGCTGTTTACTAACATCAATTTTCACCCCATCACAGTACGCTTCCAACCCATAGGTCCAGGGTACTGCCTTGGTGCTCTCATAAGGGATTGCTCCTGCCTTGGTGATAGTGATCGGCGGTCGCCTGGCTGGCGCCGTTATAGTTATTGTTTTTCGGGGAATCGTCACAGTAGCTACATCACTTTGCTCGTCTGCTAATAACTCTGCAGGTTCTTCAACTGCCGTTCTGTCGAATTGCAATGTGCCTCCATCTATCAAGGTCTGAATACCATTCTTCAATTCAGCACAACCCCCAGCTTGGGTCCAACACTCTAAACAAAACTCATCGCAGCCCGGATACACACCTCCTTGCAATAACCTGCTCTTTATCTCACACAACGGTGTCTTGAGGTCATCCACATTCATGATCAAGTTCAAACCCTCCTCCGTTAAAATAGCATTTGCCCCATGATTGGGCATGGGATTTTGCACTATGTTCGGACCTGCCTGTCCAAAATTGATAGCCTTACTATCCAATAGATCCTGCACCACATGTTTGAACGCGTGGCAACTCTCTACGTCATGACCGGGAGCCCCGGAGTGGAATTCACAGTTGTAATACCCCAAATTTTGCCCTAAGATTTGTCGTCGCATTTCATTGCATTTTTATTGCATTTAATCAATTACTAACAAATTTGTGTAGTCGTTTGACTTTTTGCAGGTAAATATCATATGGCATGCATTTTTTTTCTAAAAAGTAAAAATGGCACAATTGGCAGGAGGACATGTCTAAGAAGTTAGAGTGTGAGAGGTTGAGAGTTCGAATCTCACCTTTGTCACTTTTTTGTTTTTTATTATTTTTACTCTAACTTTTTCTATCTTTCATTAAAAAAATAACAAAAATAGTTTTTTATTATTATTTAATTATTATTTTCGTATTTTAATTAAATCATTTTTTAAAATATTATTTTTTTTCACTTTTTTCTAAATTATTCATAAAAATATCCAAAAAATCATAAAATAAAAAATATTGGAAAAAATTTTGTTCTTTTTATAATATTTTTGATTTTAGGAATCAATAGGATTATTAGTTTTTATTTTAAGTTTATTTTAATTATTTTAAATTATTTAAATTTTATTTTTTCTTAACTAATTATTTAGTTTGGGCTTTAAAATGGGCTTTAGGGACATTATTGACAATTTGGTGTTAACCCTAATTTGTTCCCTATATATACATGTGTTGCCTTGTTGGAAAAAAGGGGGAGAATGGAAAAAAACCTAAGAGGAGTGAGTGCCGTTTGCCGTTATTTAGTTTTCTTCTTCATCCATTACTATTGTTTCTTTTTCTTCATCGTTTACCGTTATTTCTTTTCCTTCATCTATTACTGTTGTTTCTTTTTCTTCATCTTTTACCGTTATTTCTTTTTCTTCATCTATTACCGTTATTTCTTTTTCTTTATCTATTACTGTTACGTTTATATATATATAATTTTTAAATTGTTAGAGTTTATATATATAAGATTAATTTTTGATCGAATTATGTCGATACGATGTTTGCACATTTGTGTGCATGACGCGTGACATTTGTGTTAGTTCGATCTGGTTGCGATGATCGCATTTTTGTGTGAGCAATAATACTATTCTTTGCTTAATTTCTTTTTCTTTGCGATAAATTTTGTTTCGTCCGATTTAGATCTGGTTGCGATGAGCGCATTTCTGCGTTAGCAACATTGTTGGGTTATTTGGAACATTTAAAATTCATTATTGCTTTATTATTATTATTATTATTATTATTATTATTATTATTATTATTATTATTAGTATTATTATTATCATTATTTATTTATTATTATTATCATTATTATCATTATTATTACCATTATTATTATTATTATTGTTATCATTAATTTATTAAAACTTGTTATAATATAAAAATCTGTTTTTTAAAATAAATAACATTAACATCTTTTCCAAATTAATATGAAAACCTATTATTTTTAAGAAAAACTTTTTTTTAGATAAATTTAAAATAATAACTAAAATCTTTTTTTTTTTTAAATAATAACTAGAACCGTTATTTATTTTATTTTATTATTGTTCAATTCAAATTTCATTATCATATTGTATCTGCTCCTCTCATGTAACCTCGCGAACTTAACAATCGCTCTTTAAATTCTGCCTTTAAATTTCTGCTTGCATGGTTTAAATTATGACATTATCTCTCTGTTTGCATGATTCAATTATCTCACGCGTTTACTATTATTTCTGTCACATTGCACACATCCGAAGGTTAGGTCTAACTGTTTGGCCGCCGCGCCAATAGTCCGTAAAACTTCACACATTCAATTTCAAATCCTCAAAACTACAAACTACAAACCCTAATTTTCACAAATGCCTCGCCGCAGGCAAGATTACAATTTTACCCCTAGCATTAGGTCAAAGAGCCGCCGCGCTCATTTTAGGGTTTCCCGCCGTGGAATCCCTAATTTAACCCTAATTACAACTTAACAATTCAACGTAGAGATTTGGAGTTTCTACACTCCGCGTAAGCGTGTCCTTAAGACATGTTTATTCCCCTTGAGACCTTGACCACAGTCAAGAAGTCTCTAACCTCCCTTTTGAGGGGAACTACGATTACTCTGATTCCATTCCCGTAAGGATACGTAGGCACAAGATGCGATGTCTTGCCGAGTAAACTTAGAATTAACCCCTTAGGTCTCTTTTCTCACTTGTAATCCCTTTGTACATATAACTTAAGCAAATAAATAAAGCAAATAGTAAACATCTGAACAAAAGGTTCCTGTAGAGTACTACAGAAGTTTAGGGTGCTAATACCTTCCCTAAATTTAACCAACCCCCGAACCCTAGATCTTTCCCCGCATTGTGTTTACGATGCAAAATAGGTTTTCCCTCTTTTGACCTTTTCCTTCGGATAAATCAAAGAGCGGTTGTGAATTGAATTGCGATTCAAACTCATTAATAGTTTGTGATCCTATTTCCACCGCAACAGAAAATGGCGACTTCACTGGGGAATCTAAACTTTTGAGGGTTACCCCTAATTTGTTCATGTTTATTACTATTTGCTTTACTATTCATTTACATGTATATATAGTACTCTGATTTTGGGATGGTTCCTTGTGTTGTGTGATAAGTCCTACGCCCGGACTAGTGACATTATTATAGGATGGGGATATATTCGATGAGGCTTATAGGGAGTTGAATCCCGACCAAGCTGATTCGAGAATCACCGCTCAGTTGAGACCTTTTCGAAAATGGTTCGGTTGAACGAGTAATCGTGAAAACTTTTTCCATGGTCGATTGGAGTCTGTGATATTGAGGACCGTAGTACCTTAACACCACCTTGGCCTTATTTAGGACGTAGTGCGGGAACTATGTGGGAGTAGTCCTACAACGGTTGCTACGCGATACTACACTCAGAAGAGGTTCTCTTGAGAATATTATTAACCCCCGAGTCAATCGGAAGGTCGATAATATCCGAAGGATGGGCTGATGACTTTGGGCACTTTTTAGAACCTTGTTCTGCAGGTACAACTAACCTATAGTACATTCCTTTTGGGGATGGGTAGACCTTAACTCCGCTCACATACCTTTAACCTAGGACTTTGTGTTTTCATGCATTGCATCCATAAAGCATCATATTGCATTAAGATTTCATGGAATTCAAACTCTATTTATGAACACTGCAGGATACCATGGATCACCATAGAAGGCATACTTTGAAATTTACTTTTAAGGGTTTTAATTTGGAAGTCCTAGAGAAGCTAAGGGATTTGGTTCAAGATCAAGAAAAGTTCCAAAACAGATATGGAAGGCTATTGTCTTTGTTGAAGGTTCAAGTAAACGAAGGACTTCTTGTGACTTTGCTACAGTTTTATGATCCAGATTATCACTGCTTCACCTTTCCAGATTATCAGCTTTTACCTACCTTAGAAGAGTACTCTCAGTTGGTGGGATTACCTATCTTGGATAAGTCTCCATTCCCTTTCTTGGAGGAAGACCCTAAAGAACGAGATATTGCTAAAGCCATTTGTCTGGAGATATCCGATGTCAAAAACAATATGATCACTAAAGGGGGGACCTCCGCTTTTCTCAGGGACTTCCTAATTAAGAAGGCCCAATTTTATGCCGATCATAAAGACATGTTTGCCTTTGAGACAATATTTGCTTTGCTTATTTATGGGTTGCTGCTTTTTCCTAGTTTTGAGGGGTTTGTGGACCTTAATGCAATCAAGACCTTCATGAGAAGAAATCCAGTTCCAACGCTATTGGGTAATACTTATCATTCAGTACATCTCCGAAACTTTCATGGTGGAGGAATGATTACATGTTGTGTGCCATTACTATACAAGTGGTTTATTTCTCACTTACCCAAGTCTGGTCTGTTCTGGAGACCTAATCAAGAACGTTGGTCGCAAAAAGTTATGGCTTTAACTCACTCTGATATTGATTGGTATAATCGCGTGTACGATGGGATGTCGATCATTGATAGTTGTGGGAACTTCAACAATGTGCCTTTGCTCAGTTTCAATGGAGGAATCAGCTACAATCCAGTCCTAGCTTGCCGACAGTTGGGATACCCCTTGAAGGAACCACCTAAAGGTATTCATGTGGAGAAAATCTTTTTCGAAGACGACAAAAAGCTTCAAGATCAGATTCTATCCTCTTGGAATCATCTGCATAAGAAGGACAAAGAAAGTTTGGGAAGACCTAATTGTGTGTCCATGGAACCATACCTTCAATGGGTCCGAGGAAGAGCTATTGAGTTGAAGATGCCTTACTCTCGCCAAGATCCTTTACCTCAAGGAGAAGAACCTGTCCAGTATTTCATGACTGAAGCTGAGGCTTTGAAGATCACTTTGAAGAGATCACAACGCGAAACAGAATCATGGAAGAACAAATACCATGTGATGGTCAGCGAGTACGAAGAACTTCAAAAGCAGATTCAGTCGAAGAATGATGAGATACAATCCTACAAGAAGAGAAGGCTCTACGAATATTTATTTTCCTCCGACTCTCCGTCTGCTCACTGAAGTTGTGGAAGATGCTTCTCTAGGACTTTCTAGGCTTTTATTTAGCTATTTTGGTTGCAAGAATATTATTTGTAATTTGTCTTCAATAAATTAAAAGTTTCCTTGGTATTCCGCAATATTCGTAAATATCTGAATTCCATGAAATCTTCATTTGCATTCACATTTTAGCATCATACTTTTGCATTGCATGTGTCTTCCGTTTTCTCATGTTCGGTTCTCTCACCTTCCAGTTTTGTCACCCTAAGTTCTCTGCATCAATACGACCCTTCGAAAGGATGGAAGATCAAAACCAAGAGATCAACCGTGTTAGCCATGAACTCGAAGATCTTCGAGGAAGTGTAGGGCATATTTTGGAGATGTTACGAGCTCTTAGTGTGAAGGTGGATGCTCAGTCTACTGTTGTTTCTAAGACTACTAATACTGTTATGGAGCCTCAACCAACTGTTACTGTCGAGAATGTACCTCCTCACGGTCTTCAATCCGGTTTGGTGCCTCCTAGTGCTCAACCAGTTCGACGAGCTACCCCTCCAAAGTGCAAAACTCCTAACTCCGACCATGGTAAAGGACCTGCACGTTCGAGGAACCGCAAAACAGCTACCCCTCAACCTTGGCAACATCAGCAGAATTATGTTCAAGGTTATCCATATGTCCAACAACCCTATGTAGCTGCTGTTGCACCTCCTTTCAATCAGCAGTTTCCTACATACCAGCCTGTGCAGTCAGCTCCGGTATATCAAGCACCGATCCGTCAACAACCTTCCGGTTATCCGCCCATGCGAGTTCCTGTCAACGGTCAACGAGTGCCCGACGCTCCTGTTCATCAACAATCACAGGATCAGGTTCCTTATCTCCGCCAGAGTCAGTATAAGCCTTGTCCTCCAATTCCGATGGCCTTCATTGAATTATACTCCTATTTGGTACAACAAGGTCTGATTACCACCCGTGCTTTGGGTCCCCCACCTAATCCGTTACCTGCAGGTTACAACGTGGCCGCTCATTGTTTATTTCATGAGGGTGCGCCCGACCATGATCTAGAGAATTGCTACGCTCTTAAGAATCTTGTCAGAAATTTGCTAGAAACGAAGAAATTGTCTTTTAGCGATGCTCAGCCGAAGATCGAGACTCCTCTCGGGGTTCCCCGCTTGTCAAACTTAAATTCTGCAAAGCATGTTGTTACCTCAGCAAATCAGTCGAATCCAGTAATTATTCAAGGGCCTAGCTCGCTTCATTTCAGTAACCCTCAAGATGATATGACCGGGATCAGCAAAGAATCTGGGAAAGTTATTTTGAAGCAACGACTGAAAACTGTTGAAGATGTGACCAGCATAACTGGGGCAAGCCATGACGACTCACAGTGATCATGAACCAGACGTCCTTTCCATTGAGGCTCCGCCAAAGGAAACTGTTACTCTTGAATGCAAGATTTCATAAACATCTAGAAGGATTCTTCCGACAGTTCATTTGTTTATTTATATGTATTTCTCTTTGATTAAGCGTATTTAGCATGTACGAACTTGTTTATCTTTGATTAATTAATGCACGCATATGTTTGTCTTGAATAAATCCATTCGCTTCACTCATTCAAAAACGTTTTCATAAATCATAATGCCAACTTTACCCGATCTCTTGTTCTGATGGAGAATTGGGGGGAGGATGACGAGCCCAAAACGTCAGATTTCTTGTCGTATGCTTTCAATTAAAACCTGCTGATGATGTAAGGCATTTCTTCTAATCCCAAACACTGGAGATATAAGGATGATAATCCCTCGTTAACCTCTTTGAGCCTTGAAGTAGGAGTTTTCTTTCTTTTTTAAGAACCTTCATCCTAACCTGGGGCTGGGTAGGTTTCAGTTAAACCGATTGAGCGCTTAGACTCTAAAAAAGGAAGAGCAAACCTTCGAGAATTTATCCTTAGCATCTTAAGGAGTCCAATACAATGACTATCCCTCGGTTACCTAAGGAGTGGGGCAGTCACGAGCCTTTCAAAAGATTTACACGACTTGTGCATAAAAGAATATTCAAAAAAATAAGAGCCCGCTAAGTCAAAACCTATGAAGGAGACTTAGACAAAACTGGGGCATCCCGCTGGACTCCAATGTCAGATCAAAAGACGTTGTCCAGGCAAAAATTAGGGAATAAAAGCAAAACAAGAGGTTACAATAAATAATCCCTAGTAAAGAACAAATTCGTGTGATCAAACACCAAAAGGAAAAAGGTGAGTGACTGCCATGTCCAAAGCCTCGATAAGTTCTCGACCATAGCAAATCCATTTGAGGTATGAGCGTTCGTATCCGATTAACTGAATTAGGATTGGAGAACATCACGAAGAAGGGGTGGGTACAAATATAACCTTGAGCCTTTATCCTTTTGTTTCTTAAACCGTGAACCGAGCCACGATACAACCTTTAAAAGACCTAATTGAAGTAGGACTTCGGTTGAAAGCATACTTGACAAGATCACGTTTCCTGACTCCTACGAGCTATGCTCAGAAAAAATTCATGTTGGCATTATAATTAAAACTTATATCCTGACTAGTGATTTCGGCCACAAGTTATCGCGATATCTTTTTTCAAAACAAAAATTCAGGACAAATATATGTGTACATTGACAAGCTCAGGATAGGCATTTCAGGCATGCCAACTTTTCTTGATATCTTAGAGATTTACATATGAACATAACCCGTGGAACTTGAAGATCCTGCAAAACAGGGGCAGGCAGTTTCCCAGTTCGCTCACCAACGCGAGTCTGACATTCTTAAGAGCTATTTCCCAAAGATTTCGTCGTAACACGATTAATTTGTGCCAGTTACGTCGAGACCTGACAAATCTCTCAAAGAGTTTGAGAACAATGGGGCAACCGGACTCGGTGTTCTCTATAAAATCCTCTTGAGATGACCCTACCTCGCAACGCAAGTATCCTGGGGCACCATGTTTTTAAAGGAAACAAATGGAGACTACTACAAGATCCTTCAAGATCAAAACTATGTGGTTTCACAACTTTTCCTCATACACCCAATGGATTTTACTCGCAGCGGCCTTCATTCCCCAATGAATCTCAGTGTTGCAACAGGCTCCTAAACTATTGCCTCTTCATAGTCCCCAGAGAGACTATAAGCTGACAACTTTTTCTTGGGTAACTCAAAAGTGTCCCTCAGGTTTTCTTCTCCCCATGTGAAGACGTGATACTGTACACCCAAGCAGATTACCTTCTCCCCAGAGAATTCAGAACTTTAAAACCAGATTTGGTTCTACCATTGATCTTTCTTACCCATGATTGACGTATTGGTTGCAGAGAACGCAGGGTATTTCCGTCGAGATGTTTATTTCATCTCTCGTCCCGTCTCTAGTCTGTTTCGTCAGTATACGCAAGGGCATAAGCATCACATGCCTATTTCATTACATATTCATTACATATTCATTACATACTCATTACATACTCATTTCATAACATCCTGCATATTTACATACATAGACATCAACATACATTCATATTAACATATTCATTAACATACGCGTTAGCATGCACAGGTTCATTGTGTCTCTATCATTGGTCGTTACCGCCGAGTAACTGGGTTCGTCCATTCTCTTCAAATAGATTGTCAGCCCTAAGCATAAAATACATATGTGTTTCCAAGTTTCCCTACGGAGCTCGATCCTCGTGGATGACAGTTACTTCAGCTATCTTTCCTCGCCAGGATAAGATATTTACCCTTCGAGTTCATTCCCTCGATGGAGTCTTGATTACCAGTCTTCTTTCTAGCTCGATCCTAGATTGAACCTCAGTGTTGTCGGTCGTCAAGCCCAACCGGACGTGCATTTATTTTGCACCATCTAAAGATTTTCACCATACCATAACGGATACGCGACTGTTCTCGTCCGAGAAGGTTATCACTATACCCGGATGTGCATTTATTTTGCACTATCTTTCAAGAAAATCAATCACAATCTTTACAGATACATGCCAGTTCACGCCTGGAAAATCTATCGGTGCAACACTTTACATCTTACAACATCGGTATACGACATTTCTCACCTAAGAAGCCGATCCTATATTCGTTATGACTTGCAGCAAATGGCCATCTCCATGGAGCAGTTGGGCTTCCATGTTCCCTGTCGTCTTGAAGCATGGGGAGGTTTGAACCAAATCGTATTCAGGAGAGCACGATCTTGAAATACGGGGAGGTTCGAGCGGAATCATATTCAGGAGAGCACGATCTTGAAGTATGAAGAAGTTCATTTACCCTTTAGTAAAAGAAGGAGCGGAATCATATTCAGGAGAGCACGATCTTGAAGTATGAAGAAGTTCATTTACCCTTTAGTAAAAGAAGGAGCGGAATCATATTCAGGAGAGCACGATCGTGAAGTATGAGGAAGTTCATTTACCCTTTAGTAAAAGAAGGAGCGGAATCATATTCAGGAGAGCACGATCTTGAAGTATGAAGAAGTTCATTTACCCTTTAGTAAAAGAAGGAGCGGAATCATATTCAGGAGAGCACGATCTTGAAGTATGAAGAAGTTCATTTACCCTTTAGTAAAAGAAGGAGCGGAATCATATTCAGGAGAACACGATCTTGAATTATGAAGAAGTTCATTTACCCTTTAGTAAAAGAAGGAGCAGAATCATATTCAGGAGAGCACGATCTTGAATTATGAAGAAGTTCAGTTTACCCTTTAATAAAAGAAGGAGCCGAATCATATTCAGGAGAGCACGATCTTGAATTATGAAGAAGTTCATTTACCCTTTAGTAAAAGAAGGAGCGGAATCATATTCAGGAGAGCACGATCTTGAAGTATAAGGAAGTTCAGTTTATCCTTTTCATATTCAGGAGAGCACGATCTTGAAGTATGAAGAAGTCCATTTATCCTTTAGAAAAAGAAGAGTCAGAATCGTATTTCAGGCGTCGACCTTAAATATGAGAAGATTTATATATCAGATAAGCAGCAGCCTCTTTATTTGAGTGCTTATCCATTTTGGCATGTAAGTCCCCTCCAACGATGAGTAACAATTCTCCCTCAAGAAGCTTATCAGGGCATTTCCCATTAAAGTCCATTTATTTTGGCATACAACCGGTTTTTACCCTGTATATTTGCTACGGGTTCCCGAAAAGTCCATTCGATCCCATCACGAAGGATAATTTATAGAAGCTTGGATGTTATTCTTTGCTCAATGCTCCAGCGTTCTGTAATCGATCTTGCAACCGTGTAGATCCAGTTTTATTATTAGACATTCCCCACTGGAGGTCATCTCATCGGTGCCATCTCCATTTAAGGATCTTATTCCCTAAAGTCCATTTATTTTGGCATACAGCCGGTTTCTTACCCTGTATATTTGCTACGGATTCCCGAAAAGTCCGTTTGATCCTGTCACGAGGGATAGTTTACAGAAGCTTGGATGTTATTCTTTGCTCAATGCTCCAGCCTTCTGTGATCGATCTTGCAATCGTGCGTGATCCAGTTTTACCTTTTAGATTCCCCAGTGGAGGCCGTCTCATAGGTGCCATCTCCATTTGAGAATCTCGTTCCCGGTCTAAAAATGATAATTGGTCGTGTTCGCACCAGCTGACCATCATTTTAGAATTCCCCAGTGTTGTACTGTGCCCCAGCGCGTCGTTTTCCCTAGTATGTTCTTCTCGTAGCGTCTGTCCCTGTGTCGTCGTATTCGTCAGCATTTTCGCACTCATCATTCCAGCATACACATCATATCATATTCATGGCATTGTCTGCATTAGTCTTGTTTGGTCCATAACATTGCATATCGCCACATATAAGGGCAAAATTTTCGGTTATCTATATTTAAATCCATCCACCATGATTCCTCGAGTCTCCGCCACTCGAATCACCCGGTGAAGTTATTTAAATAGGGGCAACTGTAATACCCCAAATTTTGCCCTATGATTTGACGTCGCATTTCATTGCATTTTTATTGCATTTAATCAATTACTAACAAATTTGTGTAGTCGTTTGACTTTTTGCAGGTAAATATCATATGGCATGCATTTTTTTTCTAAAAAGTAAAAATGGCACAATTGGCAGGAGGACATGTGTAAGGAGTTATGAGTGTGAGAGGTTGAGAGTTCGAATCTCACCTTTGTCACTTTTTTGTTTTTTATTATTTTTACTCTAAATTTTTCTATCTTTCATTAAAAAAATAACAAAAATAGTTTTTTATTATTATTTAATTATTATTTTCGTATTTTAATTAAATCATTTTTTAAAATATTATTTTTTTCACTTTTTTCTAAATTATTCATAAAAATATCCAAAAAATCATAAAATAAAAAATATTGGAAAAAATTTTGTTCTTTTTATAATATTTTTGATTTTAGGAATCAATAGGATTATTAGTTTTTATTTTAAGTTTATTTTAATTATTTTAAATTATTTAAATTTTATTTTTTCTTAACTAATTATTTAGTTTGGGCTTTAAAATGGGCTTTAGGGACATTATTGACAATTTGGTGTTAACCCTAATTTGTTCCCTATATATACATGTGTTGCCTTGTTGGAAAAAAGGGGGAGAATGGAAAAAAACCTAAGAGGAGTGAGTGCCGTTTGCCGTTATTTAGTTTTCTTCTTCATCCATTACTATTGTTTCTTTTTCTTCATCGTTTACCGTTATTTCTTTTCCTTCATCTATTACTGTTGTTTCTTTTTCTTCATCTTTTACCGTTATTTCTTTTTCTTCATCTATTACCGTTATTTCTTTTTCTTTATCTATTACTGTTACGTTTATATATATATAATTTTTAAATTGTTAGAGTTTATATATATAAGATTAATTTTTGATCGAATTATGTCGATACGATGTTTGCACATTTGTGTGCATGACGCGTGACATTTGTGTTAGTTCGATCTGGTTGCGATGATCGCATTTTTGTGTGAGCAATAATACTATTCTTTGCTTAATTTCTTTTTCTTTGCGATAAATTTTGTTTCGTCCGATTTAGATCTGGTTGCGATGAGCGCATTTCTGCGTTAGCAACATTGTTGGGTTATTTGGAACATTTAAAATTCATTATTGCTTTATTATTATTATTATTATTATTATTATTATTATTATTATTATTAGTATTATTATTATCATTATTTATTATTATTATCATTATTATCATTATTATTACCATTATTATTATTGTTGTTATCATTAATTTATTAAAACTTGTTATAATATAAAAATCTGTTTTTTAAAATAAATAACATTAACATCTTTTCCAAATTAATATGAAAACCTATTATTTTTAAGAAAAACTTTTTTTTAGATAAATTTAAAATAATAACTAAAATTTTTTTTTTTTAAAAATAATAACTAGAACCGTTATTTATTTTATTTTATTATTGTTCAATTCAAATTTCATTATCATATTGTATATGCTCCTCTCATGTAACCTCGCGAACTTAACAATCGCTCTTTAAATTCTGCCTTTAAATTTCTGCTTGCATGGTTTAAATTATGACATTATCTCTCTGTTTGCATGATTCAATTATCTCACGCGTTTACCATTATTTCTGTCACATTGCACACATCCGAAGGTTAGGTCTAACTGTTTGGCCGCCGCGCCAATAGTCCGTAAAACTTCACACATTCAATTTCAAATCCTCAAAACTACAAACTACAAACCCTAATTTTCACAAATGCCTCGCCGCAGGCAAGATTACAATTTTACCCCTAGCATTAGGTCAAAGAGCCGCCGCGCTCATTTTAGGGTTTCCCGCCGTGGAATCCCTAATTTAACCCTAATTACAACTTAACAATTCAACATAGAGATTTGGAGTTTCTACACTCCGCGTAAGCGTGTCCTTAAGACATGTTTATTCCCCTTGAGACCTTGACCACAGTCAAGAAGTCTCTAACCTCCCTTTTGAGGGGAACTACGATTACTCTGATTCCATTCCCGTAAGGATACGTAGGCACAAGATGCGATGTCTTGCCGAGTAAACTTAGAATTAACCCCTTAGGTCTCTTTTCTCACTTGTAATCCCTTTTTACATATACCTTAAGCAAATAAATAAAGCAAATAGTAAACATCTGAACAAAAGGTTCCTGTAGAGTACTACAGAAGTTTAGGGTGCTAATACCTTCCCTAAATTTAACCAACCCCCGAACCCTAGATCTTTCCCCGCATTGTGTTTACGATGCAAAATAGGTTTTCCCTCTTTTGACCTTTTCCTTCGGATAAATCAAAGAGCGGTTGTGAATTGAATTGCGATTCAAACTCATTAATAGTTTGTGATCCTATTTCCACCGCAACAACAGTGCTTGTTCGCGTCAAAGCCGTACGGAGGAGTGCCTGTTACTGGCGCCATAGTCCTTTTTTCCACCAGGTTCAAACCCAGTAACGTCTGTAGCAATTCTGCATACGTTGAAGGAGGCGTTTCAAACACCCTCCTTGGTCTGCCCCCCTGGATTCTGCGCTGGGCAGGATGTACCCCCTGTTGTGGCTGCTGTTGCTGTTGTATTGGTTGTTGCTGAAATGGGATGGTGACACTTGCCACCTGCTGCGGCTGATTGTACTGGTTTCGACCTCTGCCCCGGCCTCGGCCTCGGCCCCCGAACACTGCACTTGCATCACCTTGACGGCGCCCACCGAAAGCCCTTCTGTTACTGCCAGCTGAAGTGGATTCCTCAGCTTGGAATCTTCCCAGTTTAATATTGCTTTCAATTTTCTCTCCCATCAGGATTAAGTCTGAGAAACTGCCCAAAGAAGTGTGAAACAGCTTGTCATAAAACATACCGGTAAACGTTCCTATGAGCATATCATTCATTTCTTTGTCATCCAAAGGAGGATGAACTCGAGCAGCCATGTCGCACCATCTCTGCGCATATTCTTTGAAGCTCTCACCCTTTTTCTGGGACAACCCCTGCAATTGGACCCGGTTGGGTGCCAAGTCACTGTTGTACTTATAATGAGCCACAAACGCTTCAGCCAGCTGCTTCCATGTCTTTATCTGAGTTGGTTCCAATCCCATATACCATTCAAGGGAAGGACCAGACAAGCTATCTTGAAAGAAATGCATCAGCATCCTCTCATCGTTTGAATACGCCGACATCCTTCTGTAATATGATCGCACATGCACCTTTGGACAGGTATCCCCCTTATATTTGTCGAATGTGAGAGCTTTGAATTTTAGTGGTACCCTCAGGCCAGGCACCAGACCCATTGTAGTCATATCTAAGCCAACAGCGCTTTGATTCACGACCCCCTTCATCTGCTCCTCGAGCATCTTGATTCTCTGAGAGTCATCCATAGGACCTTCAAAACCTCCACCGGAGAAAGCATCTTCTTGCTGGTCTTCTAGCCAATTACCGTTCCCATTTCCGTATCCGTCGTATCCGTTGTTACGGCCAAATCTAGTCTGATTCATTACAGGGCCCCGCCCCCTGTTACCATACCCCGGAGCGACTCCTGCAGGTCCAAAAGACATTATCCCAGCACCATTTCCATTTCCGAATCCGCCATAACCCTGATTGGTATTACCAAATCCGTCCTGTCCGAAGCCTTGAGCGTTGAAGCCGTACTTCCCAGCATGATCAAACCCCTGTTCATTAAAGCCGAATCCATTATTACCGAAGCCATTACCTCCCATATTATCACCACCCAGATTGACATCTCCGAACCCAACGTTGTTGACGACAGTCTCGTTACCGATTCCAGCGTTACCGTTCCCGGCGGCAGCGCCGTTGTTCACATTGACAGCAGGTATGTTTACCACAGGTGGAGCTACCGGTGTGGGAGTACCATCCCCGTGAATAGTGTCAACTCGCACAGAATTATGGTCTTCATTTTCGTGCCCAACATTTCTCATCAGCAAAGGCTGCACCAATGCTTGCAAGTTCTCCTGGCCTTTCACAATGGTCTCCATTGTCTGCATGAATAGCGCCAGCTTCTCACGCATGTCCTGCATTTCATTCTGCATCTGATCCATAACTCTTCTGCAGTTGGTGCGAGTGGAGTATCGGTGCGGGCGTTGACTTTCAATCCTGAAAAGACCTGCTACAGTGCAGGAAATGAGATACAGTTCAATAATCACCTGTAATGCAACATGAATGTGTATGCAATG
This sequence comes from Lathyrus sativus, assembly GCA_963859935.3. Taxonomy (NCBI): domain Eukaryota; kingdom Viridiplantae; phylum Streptophyta; class Magnoliopsida; order Fabales; family Fabaceae; genus Lathyrus; species Lathyrus sativus. The sequence continues at coordinate 530,607,880 of OZ012738.1, forward strand.
CAATATGTGTCTGTGCATTAGGGAATATCATTCCCCGATTCTAGTGCGAATGTGTCAGTGTGGTGACAGCGACAGCAATACGAAGTTCGAAGCCGAATCATAGAAAACACCTCATATATTGCAGAGAAATCCATCAAGTCAGGAATACAATATCAAGGAGTGTACAATAAGAAGGCATGACCTCAACCAACAATCCTGGTGATGGTCAGCGCAATGCAGATAAAGCATACACATTAATACATGAAATAGTAAAGTACTCCCATATGCCTGGTACTCCTCCAATAACCTCCTAGTCTCTGGATGACTTGGTCGGGTAAGCAGACCCTCAACAAGTAAATCTCTTCGCTTAAGAACACGTCGTAAATCACCGGCCGATTCCTCCCGTCCCCCTTCTCTGAATCGATCCTCTAGATTCCGCTTCTGAGACACAGCTTCTTTCTTGCCCTCGATGGCCTTGTTCAGCGAGTTCTGAAGACTATATCTTGCCATCATCTCCTCTTCATACTTTTTGTCGCTAGCCTTCACTTGTTCTTCGAGTTCAGAAATTTGCTGCTTCAATTTGTCTTCCCTCTTTTTGTTGTTGGTTAGCGTAGCATTCCATGTTTTGTTGCAAGAAGAGATTTCCCGGTGGGCGGCCTCGAGTGCCTTCTTCTTGGATTCCAACATATCATGAGAGCTTCTGAATTCTTTCCCCAGGCGTTCATGCTTCTTTTTCTCTTCGGTCAGTTCAACACCTAGCCTGTTTACTAATTCAGTTTGCTGTTGAAGAGAATGCACAACCTTGTTCTTCTCACTACGCAGCTGAGCCAGCTCCTTTTCTAACTCTTCATTGATCTTTATCAAGTCCTCTTTTTATTTTACGACCCGCTCATAGACCTCAACAGCTACATTAGTGGGTTCCTCCACTGTAATGGGAACAGGGCGTGATACTGCTGGAAAAGGCATCTGTACCTGTCTTACCCTCTCCTGGATCCACACCTTGTATGGTATATAGGCCTGACAATCATTCTTGCCTAGCAACGGTTTCCCTCTTCTGCAGATATGATTCCAAGCGTGCTGAAGCTTGGCCAACAATTCTCCACTCAAGTCACCGCTGAAATACAGAGATTCCTGTATTTTTTTCTTCCTTTGGCGGGCTTTTCAGAGCGTAACCGAACTGCCTGATCAATAATGATGGATTGTAATTAATGCACCCCTTCCTCCCAATCAGAGGAACATTAGGATATCCGGCGCAGCTGTAGATAATCTCCGACCCCAGTAAAGCTCTGTCAAACCAGCCAACGTCTTTTGAAGAAAGTCCCATCAGATGCTTAGACCAATCCACCGTATCTGCAGACTCAGCAAAGATACCCTTCTTGGGCAGATGACTCTCAAACCACATAGCCAGTAAGGGTACACAGCAAGAGACATTCTTGCCTCTCCTATTCTCATTTTTGTAATGCAATGAATGGTAGAAATCCCCGATCAATATGGGTACAGGGTTGCCAGCAGCAAACAAATGAAATGCATCGAAGTCCACAAAATTCGGGAAGTTGGGAAACAGCACTATCCCATAAATGCATAAAGCCAAAACAGCGTTAAAGACTACCCAGCATCCATTCTTGGCGTATTCCTGAGCCTTACCAATCAGAAACTGGAGGGAGAAGCCTGGAACCCCGCGCCAAGAAGTCATCAATAACTCAGAAGCGTCCATGTGCAAGGCCTTAGCTAAGTCCTCCAGCTTGGGCTCAGCGTCAAAGTGAATAAAAGGAACCTTATTCTGTACTGGCAGCTCAATAAACTCAGCGTACTCTTCCATGGTAGGCCCCAAAATAAAGTCAGCAAATGTGAAACATCTCAAAGCAGGGTCATAGAATTGCATCAACGTATACAGCCCATTCAGTTCATCATCAGTTGGTTTGCGAACCAATCTCAACAGTCTTCCGTAACTCTGCCTGAAGTTTCTCCGGACATCCTCATCAGCAAGGGAAATCAAACCAAGCAGGGGAGTAACATCAGGGATAGGTAGCTTGTAGGCAACTGTCATCCTCAAACCAGCCATGATCAATAATCAGAAGTCCGGACACTAGAATCAGGGAATATGCAAATGCACCTGCAACACAGACACACGTTAATGGAATGCGATGATAATGGTTATGCAAACAATGCAATGCAAATAAAATGCAACAGGGACCAGATGCCATGGCTGAGAAGCCTGAACCACATCATAAGTCTCAGATAGACCATCCAGAATTCCTCAAACCCTGGCCTTAGACAGACCCAATACAAGCTTCAACTCTGGTCTCTGATAGACCCCATACATAAGCTCCAATCAAGCCTCAGACCCAATAATCACTCCAACTTGGTCTCTGACAGACCCCAATAACTGTCCATAAGTAGCCTGAATCTCAAATCAAGAATAAACCGGTATCTGGAGGTCTAGTTACCTGCATAGCCCCAAACCCTCTCACAGGTAGTTGTCCTAATACTGACAATGGTATGGCATCCTATGCGGTCGTCGGCGTCACAGACTTTCAGGGTTGATGATACGATTCCCAGAAGGAGTGGCATCATCAAATCCTGAAGAGGCCTCACTTAGCCAACTTCCAAATGATCAGTTCCCAGAGTCGACAATCCAACTAACCAGCAACCCGAGCCACCCAAAGGGTAGGACAGGAGGCCAACCAGAAGAACCTCGTCTGAGTGTGGATTTCGCAGGACACTAGGACATGCAAAGCATGTGCGCGCCCACTACTTTCCACTCTAATTCTAGGTGCACTCAAGCCCAGGTCCGGCTTATCTCTCAATCATAGAACACCCGTCACAACCCCAATACAACAATAATAACAATAATATAATGCTAAAAGTAAATGACAGAAACATAAATCCATACAAAATCCTCGACGGGAAAACAAGCGCTAGGATTGACTCTCTTAGGGAACCGTTGAATTCCCCAGTAGAGTCGCCAGCTGTCGTTACTGCGAAAATCGGCGCCGGCTGAACAGAAGAGTCGCCACCGTGCGTTATTTATCCCAAAGAGGGGAAAGGAAACGCTCGAGGTAAACCTACCGCAAAACGGGAAAGGTATGGTCATCGCAACCAAAACCTGGATTCGGGAGTCGGTTACGCAAGGGGAAGGTATTAGCACCCCTCACGTCCGTCGTACTCGACGGGATCCACGCTTGCTTGGTTTGTCTAAAGGATGCAAAACAATCTATCTACGGCTGCTAAATCTAAACGGAAGGGAATTGACTCGATAGAGCTTCGCACTCTATGCCTACGTATTCTCAAGAGAGAAAGTCAGAGTCAACGTAGTTCGGGAAACTGCAGGGAATTGGCTCGCCAAGACTTCGCGTCTTGTGCCTACGTACTTCCACACAGCATGGAAGATCAGAGCTTTCGTAGTTCAGGCTAACTACGGCTAAACTGGGTGTTCTCACACAGAAGTGAGAAATTAAACTGGTTTCAAAGGTACGGGGACCTATGGGAACTAAAGCTACGGTCTGGTCTCAAATGCACAAGGGCAAGAGAAAAGGATAACAATCAGTCGTCAGCGGGGAAGTCTCGATCGCACAGCAGCGAGAGAACAAAAGTTAGGTGTTAGTGTGCTCGCTAGGATATCGCATCCTATGCCTACATATTCTCGTTCAGTACGAGAAATCAGAGCAGCTGTAGTTCGGCTACTTTCGGGACCACAGCTCAAATCTCGTTTTATTAATATCTTGAAAATGATTACAATGATTGAATACGGGAAAATAAACTCCTAAAAGATTCTATCCAACTATCATGGAAAATAACCCCCTAACAAGTGGATTTCTAATTCTACCTCTAAAAGGTGCACAATAAAATCTATAAAAGAAACTGTATCCTAAATAGAAAATATTAAACCTGCGCGCTAATACTTTATATTCTTTCTTTTTTTCTTTCTATATATCCCCTTTTTTTTCATGTCTTTTCATATATTCTTTTTCTCAATATTCTTTTATTATTATTTTTCTTTCTATTCTTCTAAACAAATGCATATACAAGAAATAATAATAAAAAAAACAAAAAGAAAAGCAAAAGGGGTGCAGTCCCAGCAAAGGGGGTACAACAGCAAAAAAAGCAGAATGGTCAGGGCCCAGCCCAATAAGAAAATCAGCCAAGTCTTGCCAGGGTGTATGAGAAAACGGAGGGTGTAAAGTAAAACAATCCATGAAGCCCAGCCCAGCGAATCCATACACCCACACAAAAACCAGAGAAAAAAAACAACTACACGGGGCGGGGGGAGAAAACAGAGGATGTGAAGAACAAGTCATTGGGCTCACAAGCCCACGCCCTTAGGTCCACCTATTCAGAACAAACAACACTAACCCTAATTCTCTAGTCACTGTTCACGCACCAGAGGCGCCGTTTCACTCTCCCCATTCTCACATTCTCTCGTCTCCTTAGAAATCTTTCCCAGCTTTTCTCTTCCATCAATCTTTCTCACAAAATCTCTTCCCAGACAATCTCCCAACCAAAACAAACCCCGTCCGCCTCTGGTAAACAACGGCGAAACCATAGCAATCACACTCAGAGTAAATCTTGAAGATCACTGAAGATCGTTGTAGGCGATGAAGACAAGACGATGCAGATGAAACGGAACCCAGACGCTGCTAGTAATCGTTCGAAGATGTGGTTGAACATTCTGGAGAAAATGTGACGAAACAATGAAGAAAGAAACGGCGAACCTGCTGAAGTCTCGATGCAAGATCTTGATGAAGAGGTTCCTAGCTCGTCAGTTGCAAACTTCTGGAGGATCTTCAAGGATCTATTTGGGGACTTTCCGGGAAACTTTGACGATCTGGACAATCAGGGATGAATACTCTTACTTTCTGGAAATTTGCTGAGTATCATTCGTTGAAATCTGCGACCGTGTTCTTGATATGATCGATGATGATTATTGATCGGAAACAGGAGAAGAAAAACAAGAAAGAGGAGGTTCTGGTAATTGATGATGAAGCTAATGACGTATTCGGATCTTTTGATGGCTTCTGTTAACGATGGTTGTCGGTGGAGGTTCGGATCGGAGAAGATAGATGATGATCGGAGTTATGAGATGTAGATTTGAAGAAATCGGACTGAAGATTGGAGGAGGAACATGAATTCTGGGATTTTTAGGGTTTCCGGCGAGTTTAGGCGGTGGTCGGAGTTGGTTGGTGGTGGCCGGAGTTGGTTGCCACCGGGCTTGCATGGCCGGCGGGGACTTTCCCGGTGAGAAGATGGTGAAGACAAGTGGCAGAGGGAATCAACGCCTGGAGCACACGTGTGCTGAGAGAATGAGATAGAGTGAGCCACGTAGCAGTAAGAGAGTGAGTGGAATTATGAGGTGGGACCCTGAGAGAGAGACTCGTGGATACTCTTATAGTGCGACACATGGCATGGACAAAAAATGGACTGAGATATTGGGCCTCCAAAAAACTCTGGCCCACGAAAATGATAGACTTAATGAAGGATTAAACCTGGTTAAGACTTAAAACCACAATTAACTGAAAAATTAAAACTACCATTAACTGCTAAATGAAAATTAAACTAATCTAATCCTAATTAATTCTAACACACTCTAATCAGACCCTAATTAATATCTAAACACATGATTAAAGCCTCAATTACACTAACTAAATCCTAATTAAATCTAAAAGATGATTAAAATCTAGTTAAACTCTATTAAACCTAAAAAAGAATTAACATCTAATTAAATTCTAAAAAAAACTATTAACTAATAAAAAATAAAAACTCTAATCATTTCTATTATTTCTATTAAATTTATACTAAAACCTCTAATAAAATCTATATTAACCTATAGAAAAAAAAACTATATTAATTCTTATTTAAAAAAACCTATTAAAATAATATTCTATCAAACTATTATCTAAAAAAACTTAATATCTAAAAAAAGAAAGTTTATTCTAAAATCTATTTAAAAACAATTTATAAATTCTAAAAAGATTTAAAACTATTAAAAATATTAAAAGAAATTTATTTAAATTCTAGAAAATCTATAAAGCCTATTTAAAATCTACAAAAGGCCATTAAATCCTAAAAAATGCAAACAAAGGCAAATAACCAACATAAAAAAGAGCGCGAGACCAGATCGAAGCAAACAGTAAACCCGGACACCAAGAATCTCCAAAATCACTGCGTAAGCTGAAAACACCCAGGAAGCGCGCGACTTCCCAAAATAAACTCCGATTGTCCGAACCGGTCTGAAACACCTGAAATGCGACAGCAGGGCTGTAATCCCAATAAAATCACCATGATTGAGAAAATGCACTATATGCAGTATGTAAATGCGAATGCAAAATGCGTCGAAACATCGAGCCAGATACGGGACCCGGTTGGTCAAATTTTAGGGTGCAACAGCAAGTTTTTCAGATCTGGTGGTAGTAGGAGAAAGATTCGAAAGCGGTATCAAACTAGGAAAAATACAAGTTTCTCATGATTCTTCTAAAGATACAAAGAAGCCTTATGTTGGGAAAGAAGGAGAATCTAATGTTGTGTATGCTCCAACTGCGGCTCAACAGTCAGCCCGGTACCAACAACCTCATGCTCCTTGACAGCAAAACTATCGGCGCCAGAATCAGAATGGGCCTCGCAACAACTTGGAAAGGAGGAATGCTCCTCTTCATCCAGTCCTTGTACCGTACAATGAGCTTCTGCCCCATTTGATCCAGAACTCATTGGTGGAGCCCAAGGCTCTCAAGCCGGTGCCAGAGCCATACCCTCCCAGATATGATCCCAGTGTTCAATGTGGATATCATGGAGGATCCATGGGACACTCAATTGACGACTGCAAAGCCTTTCAAGCCAAAGTGCAGTAGTTGATTGACAAAGAGTACATTTCCTTTCCCGAGGGAAATTTGGTTGTGCACGTCGACCTCTCATCTGATTGAGTTTGAAGATGGCTGATCCTGCCGCAAGTCAAGATCTGAAAGCTCGGTTCCCGAAGTTGGCAATCTCTGTTTTTATCATGTCATTTCTTTGCATTTGTAATTTCTTTTCTGTTGAAGTGCAAACTCATTTGTAAAACTTGTCGTTTTCAATTGATAATGATAATGAAATGAATATGCATGTTTTTAATTAAATCCATTTGTGTTCACTTATGTTTTTAGTTGATGTCTAATGCTTGTTTAAGCGGAATCTGGGGAGGATGACGAAATTTGAAAGACGAACTTCCGATTGTATGCTTTTGAATAAAACCTACTGATGATGTACATGCATTTGTTTCAAATTCCTAAACACCAGAGATATAAGGATGATAATCCCTTATCAACCCCTTTGAGCCTAGTAGTAGGAGTTTCTTTCTGAAAAACGAAAAAACCCTCAACTTTAACCCGGGGCAGGGTAGGTGTCAGCTAATTTGATCGAGCGTCTAAATTGCGAGAGGAGTGTTCCTGTTCAAGGACCAATCACACCTCTAGAGGTCGTGCCTAAAAAGCCTCAGTGGTTATCACTTGCCGACCAAAGAGTGGGACAGTCACAATCCTTTTAACAAGTCAGACAAGCCGGTGTCATACGATTTGTTCAAAAAAAAAAAGAATCAAAAGAAGAAGCCCGCTAAGTCAAATATTGAGAACAAGCGACTTAGGAAAAAATTAGGTCATCCCGCTGGACTTTGAAATCAAAAGGAGCTCAAAAGAGCCAGTCCAGGCAAAAGAACAAAAAGCAGAAAAGCGAAAAGGATTACAAAAGAAAAATCCTCGAGAAAAACAAGTCGTGTGACTCCAGGCACAAAAGACGAAAAGCGAGTGAGTGTCACTCCAAGAACTTGTGGTTTCTTGAACCATCACTCCTATCATTCAACCTTTAAGAGGTGAGCGCTTGTGTCGAACTAGCTGAATATAGGATTGGAGAACATCAAGGAGAAGGGGTGGGTTAAACAGAACTTTGAGCCTTATATCCTTTCTTTCAAACCGTGAACCTGACCAAGTTATAACCTTCAAAAGTCCTAATTGAAGCAGGGTTGTTTTGAAAGCATACTTCGGTAAAAATCGCATTGAAACGGATTCCTGAAAGGGTTCCTCTTACCATGTTGGTGCTAAGCTTGACATTCTGACAAGTGATTCGTTTACTATATGTCACAACTTTTTCCAATGCAGACTTGGATTTCAAAACTGTCATATGCATTGCATTAATATATCTTTTGTGCAGAACAATTTGTTTTACTTGTGAGTAAGCATTTGACATCAGGAAAGTTTCCACAGTGGAAAGTTTGATCAGGATAAGATGCACAGTGCCTGAGTACTCCGTTGAACCGGGGAAAGCTATATCAAATGATCATATCATGGGAGTCAACCATTCGGAGGTCAGTTAATCGGATGATAATTAGGTCAAGATTTGACAAATCTATCGAAAGTCAGGTGTACTGCTCCGTAAATCATCCAATCAGGGGAAAAGTCATTGCAAGGCTGGGGCAGGCCACCCCGAGAGCCCAAGGGCTATTCTTATCCAGAAGGCAGTTAATCTGAAGCGTCTCTTCGAGGTTCTGTTGAGTTAGTTCATGTCAAACCATCAGGGTACAAAAATTTTAGGGTTCCTTTCGAGGAAGATTTTCTGCAGAGATCCCACAGGCTGGGGAAAAATTGGAAATAAAGGAACTGTTTCTCTTCCTATCTGCAGAGTTCATCAGAGTTAGTCAACCAGGGACAAATCCTTTCATGGTACGGATTCTGGGGCAAGCCATCTCGAGATCGTCTCATGGAAAGCTACTTTCTTTTCTCAGAGATCAGACTGGGGCAAGTTGAATTATACTGGGGCAGTTGCCCAAGCAAGTTTATTCTCTTCAGCAAGAGTTGAGTGTCAGGGAATCGTGCCATCACCCCACCAAATAGCCTGAACCCGTTACCTGTCAAAACTGTGTAACCGGAATCATTTCTAAAGCCCAGTTCTTGCCTGGCCAATCCTTCGGTAAGCACCAGTTCCTGTCTGGTATATGTCAGATTTTCCACCAGTTCTTGTCTGGTCACTCTTTCTGTAGCCCACTGTTTAACCAGTTCTCGTCTGACAAACACGGTTCCAAAGTCCAGTTCTTTTCTGGAAAACCAGAAATCAGTTCTCGCCTGATATCCCAACTACAAAATCAGTTCTCGTATGATACCTGAACCGGTAGTCAGTTCTCGTTTGACAGCTTAACCTTTCGTCACCAGTTCTCTCCTGGTAGTCAGTTCTCGTCTGACCGTGTTGTTTGAATCCCAGTTCTCGCCTGGTAGTCAGTTCTTGTCTGACTTGCTTTGAACCCAATTCTCGCCTGGTGATTAGTTTTTGTCTGACTTGTTTTGAACTTAAGTTCTCGCTTGGTAGCCAGTTCTCGTCTAGTAGTCAATTCTCGCCTGACTTGTTTTGAAGAACCCAATTCTCGTATGGTAGTCAGTTCTCGTCTGACCTGTTTTGTAAAACCCAGTTCTCGTCTGGTAGTCAGTTCTCGTCCGACATGTTTGGTAGAACCCAGTTTTCGTCTGGTAGTCAATTCTCGCCTGACCTGTTTTGTAGAACCCAATTCTCGTCTGACCTGTTTTGTAGAATCCAGTTCTTGTCTGGTAGTCAGTTCTCGTCTGACCCTGTTTTGTAGAACCCAGTTCTCGTCTGGTAGTCAATTCTCGCCTGACTTGTTTTGAAGATCCCAGTTCTCATCTGATAGCCAGTTCTCATCTGACCTGTTTTGAAGAACCCAGTTCTCACCTGGTAGTCAGTTCTCGTCTGACCCTTTTCGTATGAACCAGTTCTCGCCTGGTAGTCAGTCCTCGTTTGACTTGTTTTGAAGAATCTAGTTCTCGTCTGGTAGTCAGTTCTCGTCTAACCTATTTTGTGGTACCCAGTTCTCGCCTGGTAGTCAGTTATTGTTTGACTTGTCTAATGCAAATCCATGCCCTGTTTGGCTTATTCTTGCAAAGTCCAATTCTCGTTTGGAAAATATTTTCTTCAAAGAACACCAGTTCTTGTCTGGTAGTCAGTTCTCGCCTGGCCTATTTGAAATTAGCTCATGTCTGATAAGCCATCATGGAATACCAGTTCTCTTCTGGTAGACGACGTTTGAGTCCAGTTCTCGCCTGGTAAACGCCAGCTGTTCAAACTAGTTCTCGTCTGGTAGTCAGTCCTCGTCTGACTCGTTTTTGTAGGAGCCAGTTCTCGTCTGGTAGTTGGTTCTCGGCTGACATATTTTGCAGAAACCAGTTCTTGTCTGGTAGTTGGTTCTCATCTGATCTATTTTGTGATACCCAGAACTCTTCTGGTAGTCAGTTCTTGTCTGACATGTTTTGGTAGAGCCCAGTTCACGCCCGGTAGTCAGTTCTCACCTGACTTGTTTTAAAGAAACCCGTTCTCGGTTGTCAGTTCTCGCCTGACCTATCTAATCCAGATCCAAGGTTTGTTTTCCCTATTATAAGTCTAATCGTACTTGGCGCACCCGGTTATCCCCAACGGAGTTTCCTTGTGGTTAGAAGCTTATCAAATTCGTGTTGATCCGGCCATATATGGTTGTCTGGAGGAGATGTCAGATGTTTATCAGATGTGTGTTTTTCTGGCGGCGATGTCAGATGTTTATCAGATGTGTGTTTGTTTGGAGGCGATGTCAGACGTTTCATCCTCAATCAGAGTTTGCAGTTCTATTTCCGCGGTTGGCAAATTTCCGGGTTCTTTGGTATTCAACCGTCTTTTACCTTTAATGTTTGAAAGCTGATGCTTCTCACCCAGTCAGGTCCAAGTTGCTTGAATAGGGGCAGCTGTAGCACCCCAAAATTTGCCTTTCCGTTTAGCAGTATCTGGCTTTTGTTTCTTTTCGCATTTTTACATTTCTGCATTGCATAACATTCGTTCTTGAGAGAGGGGATCAAGGTTTTCCTGTGGCTCAATTTTTATCCCAGTGCATGAACCTGAACAACAAGCATAAGAGGCTTTGACATTTATTTTTCCCAGCGGTCGAACAACCGATTTATTTTATTTTGCAGGGTATTTTTAGCTCAGGAAGCAGCATTCAGACTATCGCGAGCATTTTCATGGTTATGATATTCAAAAGCAAGTTTCAGGAGTTGAACAAAGCTCAAAACAGTTGGAAACGGACAAACGGGCAGATTTCCCTCCAAAAGGTGCCAAAATTCAAATTTTGGAGGTGTTTATCGGTTAACCTATATGGTTAATCGATTAACCAAGGCAAAATTAGGGCAAATTGGGATTTTTTGAAGGTGTTAACCGATTAACCTGTATGGTTAATCGATTAACCAATGCAGATTTTGCCTCTACACGTGAATTTTCAATTCAAGTCACTTTGGGGTCCAATTTTGATCATGTGCAAACTTGATTCTCACTTTGGGAAGGATCTAGAACCTATTTGAAATTTGGTTAGTTTCATTTTCCCTCCAAATGCCCATTCCTCATTCCAAACCATATTCCAAACCTTACATTTGGATCCAAGCCTAAGTGATATTTAAGTGATCCACTCCAAACCTTACACATCTAATCACTCATAATTTCATTTCAAATTCAGAATTGATCTCACTCTCTCTCAATTTTCCATCTTCCAAAACCTTCACCAAAGCTCTTTTCCATTGAATTCTTTGATTCTTCCTTGGAATCAATGAATTCTTGAGCTCAAACCTCCATCCATCATCTTCATTGGATCAATTTCTTCATCCAATTTTTGTGCAAAATTGGATCTGAATTTGGAAGTGATTTTGGAAGTGATTATTTGGCTTATTTTGGTTTAATCTTGAAGGATCTTCATTGCTACTACAAGAATTGGTGTGGATCTTGAAGTATTCCGGACTTCTAGCATTGGATCTATTCAATTACAGTTGAATCAACACTAACCGGAGCAAATCTCCGCTCCGAAGGTTGGATCCGAATCTGTTTTTAGCTTATTTTGCACAACCATGTGGATTTTCATCTTTGATTAGCTTTTAGTTAATTTGATCCGATTGATTCATGATTTGGTTGTGTTAATTTGTTCACATGCTGTTTGAATCATGATTTTCTGGTTTAATTTCGTGATTAAGTGATTATGCGATCATCCGGTTGATCGGATAAGTGCTTATTTACTGAAAATGTTGTTCTATTGCTGTTTTTCTGTTGTTGGCACAGTGTTAATTGGTTAACACATATGGTTAACCGATTAACCATTTCAAATATTCAAATTATTCAACGTTTCCAGGGTGTTAATCGATTAACGCCTGGTGTTAATCGATTAACATGAACAAATTTCCAGATTTTCAAGCATTTTTCAGTGGTTAATCGGTTAACGCATATGGTTAACCGATTAACTGTACCAGTGGGTCTGTTTTGCTGATTTTCTTGCATGTTTGGGTACCTTTTCGCATCGAATCATCGTAATTCAATACGATGCATTTGAAGTGAAATGTTTTGGACATTTTGTCGCTGTTTTGGTTGTTTAATCGAGACTTTGTCGGCTTGTTTTTGTTTTTGTTTTCCACTTGGATGCACACTTGTGTGTTGTTGTTCATAGTGATGATGTTCATGCTTGCAATTCCTCTTGCGTTTTGCATCTTTATTTCCAGCGTTAATAAAGGTCGAGATGTGCTTGTGGTGGTATTTACCCCACACTTTTTCCTCCATTTGTTTGTGTGTTGCATTCCATGATTGCATATCTTACTTGTGATTGAATTTACTTGGTGCTTTCTTGTGCTTTTTGCCATGATCCCCATAAGGTTCCTAGTCCCTCCGTTTAGGATGGGAGTAGGAGAGACATTAGGTGTTCAATCCAAGCATGCTAACATTAGGGTATATGTTTCCCCTTTTAATCCAAACCTTAGGACCACTTTGCATGACAACGTTAGGGCCGAGTTTCCCTTAGACCTTTCGTGCGTCTCTCTTCTCATCTCAAAATCATTCTAACTCATCTAATAAATGCGATGAACGTTGTGTGCTACGAGCCTTAAGCTACATGCGGAATGATGAGTGAGGGGTCTCCTCTCGCTTGTATAGAGTGTTTAGTGTACGTCCCGTTTAAGGGCGATACACGATGCATTCACCCCTATATCATAGTCTTTAGTGCAATGTGAATCACAAACCAAATTAATTCACTTCACTAAAAAACGCAAAACAAAATTCAAACCTTTTTCCTTCGGGATTAATCAGAAACCTTTTTTGTAAAAAAAGAGTGTTGTTAAGCTTCGGTTCTACCGCAAACATGCATCGTCCCTAACTGCTGGAACGGAGGTTTAACCCTACTCGGTTAAAACACTTAATTAACCCGTGGTTTCATGTCAGCCCGAACTATGTTTGCTCTGATTTCTCATACCATATTGTACGACTGCCCATCAAACGCTGAATACCTTCTTTCAGCTGCCAACAACCTTTGGATTGGCAGATACATTAACAACAGTCTTCATTGCAACCCGGAAATAAACTGGCTTGCAGCAGCTTCAATCATCAGAGGAGTAGTCAGATCAGTCACCATAGAAACATAAGAACTATCATCAACAGCATTAACAGTCTTCTCATGCTTAAGCATAGGAGCAATAGTCACATTAGGAGTCTCAGGAGGGTCAAACTCAATTTCTCCAGCATCAATCATATCCTGAATCTTATTCTTCAATGCCCAACAGTTATTAGTATCATGCCCGGGGCAGTTCGAGTGATATGCACACCTTACATTGGGATTGTAACGAGGAGAGGAAGTATTGAGGTTAGTAGGAGGATCCCTCACAGTAATCAGCTCCCCTTTCAGCATGTGTTACAATGCCTGAGCCAATGACATGTTGAGCTTTGTAAACACTCTCTTGGGTGCACCTTGCTTAGGTTGATTATTCGGTTTCTGATTCTGTTGTGTAGGTGCAGGGTTGGAGATTAGAACTGCCCCCACAGATTGATTCCGACTATTCTTATTACGACCATGTTGACCATAAACAACATTAGATTCTTTTTTCCCACCAGAAGTCTTCTTAGCAGTACTTGAAGAGGCATATATCTGTATCTTACCACTTCGTATACCATTTTCCACACGTTCTCCAGTCATTATCAACTCGGTGAACCCAGATGACGAGCTTCCAATCAGATGACTATAAAAAGGACCAGTCAGCATACTCATAAACATATCAACCAATTCCCTGTCAGTCAAGGGAGGTTGAACTCTGCTTGCAAGATCTCTCCATTTCTGTGCATATTCCTTGAAACTTTCTTTGGAACCCATGGACATGCTCTGAAGTTGAATGCGATTTGGCGCCAAATCAGAATTATATTGATACTGCCTGTAGAAAGCTTCAGCAAGATCACTCCAGGTTCAGACGTTAATGCTCTCAAGTTGGTAATACCACTCCAGTTGGGCTCCTGTTAAGCTTTCCTGGAAGAAATGAATCCATAGCTTCTTATCAGCAGTATGGGGTTGGATTCTTCGGACATAAGACCTCAAATGTAGCTTCGGGCATGAGACGCCATCATATATCCTAAAAACAGGAAGTTTGAGCCCAGTAGGAATGACAACTCCAGGAATCAAACTCAAATATTCAAAGTCAAAACTAGACTTCTTCTGCAGATCCATAGCATTCACTCGGTCTTCCAGCATCTTAATCTTCTCACTGTCAGTAGGATCATGATAATAATTTTCCTCCCGATCAGAATCACTAATAGCATCAGGCATACTGTCTTCTTTCTTCACCAAATATTCCTCTTCAGAATTCTCACTTTCATCATCAGTCTTGGCTGGACCCTTGAACCTCCTACCCAGGTTGATAAGGCCAACTGATTTCTTGGTCTTCTTCTTTTCCTTCTTGAGCATAAGTGCCTTCAATTCTTCTTGTCCCTTGGTCAAGTTCAGGATTATCTCTTGAAACTGAGCATGCTGAGCTTGAAGTTCTTGGACAGTTTGATCGGGAGCCATTTTTGCTGAAATAAACAGCGAGAAGATGAGAAATCTGTAACGGAAACCTGTTATGCAATGATATGGTATAAAGATGCATATGCAATGTTTTTAAAGACCGCAGGATTTAAATTTGTTGAAAACAGGCAGAAATAAATTTTTTATTAGTAAACATAAAATAGTATTGCCCCTTGGGCTTACAGATGAAGGAACATAGAAATTATAAAGAAAATAAAGCATATGAGATTCAAGTCTCCCGTAGACGCTTTCTCTTTAGGTTGAGATAGGTATTGAGATTCCGCTCCTCGTGAAGTTGCTTTGTTAGCTGCAACACCTTGTCTTTGTAAGCATGAAACTGAGTCTCAAAGGTATCTCTTTCCTCCTTCAGTTGAATCTAAGACTTCTGCAACTCTTCCAGATATGTAGGCATATCCGGATGAAGAATAGTATAAGAAACATCTCCTTCAGCAACAGGCTCCACAGTTATTGGTAGGATAGCAGGGTATGGCATCATAAGAGTCTGAGCACGAGACCACACCCATCTGAGATAAGGTTCCATAGGAATGGAGTGCTTTGGTTCCAAAGTATTGTTGTTGATCTTATTCATCATGCTCTAGGATTGTATAAACCTTTGATGGTAATCTTGAAAATCGATGTTATAATCAAACACAATACCCAGAATAAGCATGTCATGAGGACCATTACTCCGAGCGTAACCAAACTGATGTAGTGCTAGAGAAAGATTGTAGGTAATTCCTCCTCTTATGCCAAGGAGTGGCACATTAGGGAATTCTCTGCAACGGTCAATGATAGTGACATTCACCATAGATCTGGAACACCAATGAATGCCTGAATGAGAAATTAACATTATTCTTTTAGACCACCTCCAACCTTGCACATTCTTCATCACAGATCGATGAAGGTGTGAAATAAACCACCTTGATAGTAGAGGTATGCAACACGTCAGAGTTCCTCTCGCCTTCGTAGTACAAGTATGAAGAGAGTGTAAGATATCTCCAAGCGAAGTAGGCACCGGATTGTGAGTCAGAAATATGTTGATGGCGTGTACATCTATGAACTAGTCTGGATTAGGGAACAACACTGAACCATAAATCAATAAGGCTAAGATCTCCTCAAAGGCATCATAACCCATAACATCCAGGAATACCTGGGCTTTCTCCATCAATACCTTAGCAAGAATACCCTTAGTTCCACTTCTCGTTTCCAATACAATGTCTGACTTCCTTAGATGTAGGGCTGCAACAATGACTTCAGGTTTAGGCTCTTTCCCTAAGCCTGTGAAAGGTTTCTGATCAAGGATAGGCACACCAAGTAATTTGGAGAATTCTTCCATTGTGGGCACCAACTGATAATCGGGAAATGTGAAGCAATGATGTTTAAGATCAAAGAACTGGAACAAAACACTCATCATATCTTCATCAAACCCTGAAGTAACCAAGTCAAGTAGGTGACATACTTCTTGATGAATTGAGAGCTTTCAGAAACTTTAGAGACCAATTCCTTAAGCCTGGGAGGTATCCTTACAAAGTTGACTCGGATAGTGTTCCTACAAGCGAAAGCCATAACCTGCAACAAAGAACAAAGACAAATCCTTTGGTCCTTGAAATGGTTAGTGAGAATGTTATGCCTATGATGTCATGATGTTATAATGTTATGATGTTATGATGTTATGATGTTATGTCCAAACACGAATATGTGTCACACACAAGCAATTCACACAACAACCCCAGGTTTAGAGGCTTGCATGAGGTTTAAAGGTAAGTACCCTCCCACTGAAGTTTAGTTGATTCATCCTGTCCTAGAAATATTAACCGGGTTCTACAGGATCTCAATATCATTGATTCTTCTCAAAGGTTGTTGTTCAGTAGGCAACTGACTTGCCAAGCAAAACTCCCTTAGATTAGAATCTCAATGAGTGTAGTATCGAGTATCAACCAACTTCAGTCTTCACCAAAGCCAGTTATCTCGCTACTTTCTAAAGGCCAAGATGGGTCAATTAGGGTTCTAAAAGTTAGTTAGTGTTAATGTTAACGTATGACAGCCTCATATTATCCTCAACTGACTTAAGGAACATAAGTACCCACCAAGAAGTCACACTAACTGTAGCCACCAGATCAACCATATTGGTATACGCTGTACAATTTCCTTGGTCTATTGCTACTTACCTAAGGTACACTAGGTCCGGGTTAGGATCTTTCACTCAAAAGCCCAACAAGTAAGTAAAGCAAGCAAGACAAACAAATAAGTGATCTAATTCCTAAGGGAACCCCTCTTTTACTAAGTACTCCCCAACAGAGTCGCCAGTTCTGTAACACGGTGGGAGAACTGACTTGGTGTTTTTGTTTGACAAAAACATGTGCAGATAGCAAGCGTCGCCACCGACTTTTATTTTATCCAATAGGAAAGGCTATAAAAGAATAGGAAAGACCTTTTTAAAAAGATTTTGAGTTCGGAGGGTAGGTTATATAAAGGGAAGGTGTTAGCACCCTTTATATCCATGGTTATCCATGGGCTCTTAGTTACTTAGCTCATTTGTTTGTTTGAAAAGTAATGTGATGTGTATGTTTAGAAAAGATTTTCAGAAGTTCTTTTTAGTGATCCTCGTATGGATGTATACAAAGCCTTGAGTTTGGAAATATTTTGAAAGTGGGGTGTAAAGAATGTTTTTTTTTAAAAGTGAGCAAGTATTTAAGTGCTACCTACCCTAAGTTTGTAAGGTCTTTCTTGTTATTTATTTCCTTTAAGGGTAAGACTGTCCTTACTATTAGTGAGTAAGTAGTCTTTACCTTGGATATTAAGGGACGAGCGTTGGGTCATTGTATGGTCAAAGAAGGAAACATGTAGGGGTGTCTTAGTAATTCGAAGGGACTATCATAGTTTTTGTAGGGTCATCGAGGGACAAGATCATTTATTCCGTAGGAAACTTCGAAGGGACTATGATCCTCTTAACTTTAAAGGGACTTGATGATTTATTTGTTTGCAGGGACATCGCGTAAGACACCCCTACGTTCAAGGGACTTGACCATATTAAGGAAACTAAGAGGGGTAACCCTAGGAGGTGTAGATGGTGATCGTAGAACGGTCGACTTATGTGTGTGAGTGATTATTTTCAGATATTTCTTTTATTATTGATTCTCTAAGTCCAATTTATTCAATTAGATCTTTTCACGCCCTAGATTACTAACCAAGCAATTAAATATTTACGGAAATAATTAAAAAAAAAATAAAGTCCTAAACTATTACACGGCTTCGGGGCAATTACAGAATAATCGACACGAAAAAATAAGTTACATGAGGAAAATCCTATACAATCCTCTAAATAATAGAAATAAAGCAATGAAAATAAATTAACTTAGGAAATTAATTGTTTTAAAAAAAATATCAAGTTTAGAAAATGAGGGTCTAATTAGGGTTAGTGAAAAATTAGAGTTTTTAAATTAATCTAAACCTAGTTATATTCATTTACAATTTTAATTAATAAATTAAAAAAAAGTTATGTGAGAGAAAAAAATATAAAATTATATTATAAAATTTATTTTAAGAAAAATAATTAGTGAGCAGTTAGTAAAAATTAATGGTTAATTAAATTAATAATAATGTTTTAATAATAATAACTATAAAACACGAAAAAAAAGAAAGGAAGAAATTCACTAAAAATAAATGGGGGAAGACCTGAAAATGTCCGTACGAAGAGTTTCGACTCTTGAAAAGCTTATGCCTTAACCATGGCACTTCTTGAAACCTGCACCATATCTTGCAAACAAATGATCAAAACAAACCTAAACATGATTATGAAGATCATTATGAACAGAAAATATGATAAAGTGCAATGAAATCAAAGATTAGAAAGCAAAAAAAAGAAGAATGAGAGGCGACATCTTCATGGGATGCACTTCGTGAGGTTTCAACCTTCAAGTCTTTGAGGGATAGGTTCCTAGGATCTTGAGGAATGTGAATGGACTTGTAGAGCTGATTGAATCTTATTGCAAAGTTGTTTTAAGATTTTTCTAAGGTTCTTATGGCTTCCAAAAAAAATTCTCTCCTCTTTTTTCATTCTGACTTTGTTGTGTATATAAAGTAGTGTAAATTAGGGTAAACAATTGGGCCTTGGTTGGAGTTTATGGGTTGCTTGAAGATGAAGGAGTCAATTATCATAATTGTCAAAAAAATCAAATTAAATCATACCATATTGGTCTTGAACGAATTTGAATGACTTCAATCACTTTGAATACCATATATTTGATCCCAAAATAAATCTTAAATCAAATCTTTGATTTTTTATAATTTATTTTAATTAAAAATGATTTTAAATGATAAAAATAAAAATAAAAATAAAATAAATGATAAAAATCAGAAAATATGGTCATTGGGTTGTAAACGACTTTATCTTCAAGTTCGGGTTGCAATCTTATGGGCCCATTTGGAAAGAATTGGAGTTATGACTCTTTTTACTTCATACACCCCTTGAAAAATTACCAACTTTGACAGTGCATAACTTCCTCAATTTTAATGCTTTGGAGGTGTTCTAAGACTTTTTAGAAATCTTAGGGTATCCTCTAATCAACCCTTTTAGTCCCATGTCCATATGTTTTTTTTTTACCATTTTCAAATTATGAGCTTTGGAAAACGTTGACTTTCAAAAGGACCTATAATGTCTTGGCAGATATCTTTCAAATGATGCATTTTTAGGCTTGCTTGTGAGACACAAAGTTGTAGAGAATTAAACATGTTTCAAAATGAGCTTTGGATGGGAAATTTTTGATGAAACATGTGAAAGTTATGGCTGGTCAAAGTTCAATTGACTTTTCCTACACAAAACCCTAATTTAGCAACTTCCGATTCTTGATGATCTGAGGTTTCCCTGATGAATCATGATCGACCCTTGATTAAATGATGAATTTCACATCGTAATCTTGATGTTGACCAAAAATCTTGAAGTTTGACTTTGAGTTGACCACAGTTGTCCTCAGTTGACTTTTTGACCAAGTTAACTGATTTTCAGGTATCTGAGCATCTGAATGGCCAAACTTGTGAGGAAAGCTCTGAAACTTGACATGGAGATTCCTTAAAGTATGTGGGATGTTATAAAGTCCATTTTAAGTTTTATAAGTCCATTTTGCTCGGGGAGACTCAAAACCCTAGTTCTAAGATCCACTGTTAAGGAGGAGACTTTGGAGAAACCTTCAATCCCTTTGACCAATTGCGAATTTGTGACTATTAAGTAACCTATTGGGACACATTATCTTGAATATGGGGGGGGGGGGGGTAAATTTAGGGGTACAAAATAATCGAAAAAAGAAGAAGAGGATGTAGCGATCGGTGAAAAGAAAAACGAAGGGAAGAAGAAGGAGAAATGAGGAAATGGGAACCAAAGAGAAACCGAGTGAGGGCGGCGAGATGAGGTTGACGAGTTTGGAGTTTGGTTAGGTTTTTTTTCTTCTAACCCTCCTTTAAAAACTAGCGGACGATGGGCCTCGTTGGGGCCCTTATGACAATTTTCTCACCAGAATGTATCCCTCACCCCTCCGCGTTACTTCTCACACAATCCCTTACATTTATTTTATTTAATTTTAACCTTAACTAACTATTAACTTTTTTAAAAAACTCAGTTAACTTATTAATTTTTCTTTCTTAAAATTAATTTAATCAATTTAATTTAAATCCAATTAATTGGTAGTCTTTGATTTAAACTCAATTAAGTAGTTTGTTTTTTGATTAATTCAATTAAATGATGAATTTTGTTTGAAATCCATTTTGCGATTGTCAAACTTCGACTAAAGTTCATTTATTATATTTCCGACTTAAAATTCCATTTTGTATTTTGCAAAAAAAGAGCATCAACTATGTTTGTTATAATTTTGATTAAAACTCATTTCCAAATTGTTAATTATGCCGCAATCTTGATGTATATCTTGTTCTGATTCTTTTCCTTGATATGCTTGTATGCATGTCCAATGGAAGAACCTGTGTATGACTTTTTTAAGTCGTACACGTTGCATCTTGTTGCGGTGAAATTTGAATGTCAAGCTATTGATTAACTTGAATCTTAATTCATTTACAACCGGTCTTTGATTTATCCGAAGGAAAGGTTAAAGAAAGGAAAAACCTAAAAGGGAGAGATCTAAGGTTCGGGGGTTGGTTAAATTTAGGGAAGGTATTAGCACCCTAAACTTCCGTAGTACTCTACAGGAACCTTTTGTTTATTTTTTTTTATTTATTTCATTAATTATTTTGCTTAAGGGTATATACAAAGGATTGAAAATTAAAAAAGACCTAGGGGTTAATTCTAAGTTTACTCGGCAAGACATCGCATCTTGTGCCTACATATCCTTACGGGAATGGAATCAGAGTAACTGTAGTTCCCCTCAAAAGGGAGGTTAGAGACTTCTTGACTGTGGTCAAGGTCTCAAGGGGAATAAACGCATCTTAAGGACATGCTTACATGGAGTCTTAAAATCCGATCTCTATGTTATAAATTGTTAAGTGCATTAGGGTTAGGTTAGGGATTCCGCGGCGGGAAACCCTAAAATGAGTGCGGCGACTCTTTGACCTAAAGTTAGGGGTAGTTTTGTAATTTTGTCCACGGAGAGACATTTGTGAAAAGTTAGGGTTTGTAAGGGTTTGAAGTTTTGAGGACTATTGGCGTGGCGGCCAAACGGCTAGACCTAATCCTTCGGAGGAATGCAATGGGACAAATTAACGATGCAAATGCGCGAATTTAAACCATACAAACAGCAGAAATTAAAGTGCGGAAAGGTAAACGCGATAATTTGTTCGCGAAGTTACAAATGAGAAACAGATACAATTATAATACAACTTGAATTGAAAAACACATTAAAATAGCTAATAGCAACGTAACAAGCTGCACATTGAATACACAAGGTTAGTAGACAGAGTCAGACAGTAATCAGACGAGTTATGAAACGGAAGTGCGAAAGTTATAGATATTCTTTGTTGTTTATTTATGATATATAAAAAAGCTTTTGATTTAAGTTAAAAAAGAGGTTTTAATATTATTAAAAAACTTTTCAAAAATAGTCTTAATTTAATTATCTAACAAAAAGGTTTTATCTTAAAAAAAAAGGTTTAATGTTATTATTATATATATTTTTTAAAAACGATTCTAGTTATTATTTTAAAAAAGATTTTAGTTATTATTTTAAATTTATCTAAAAAAAAGTTTTTCTTAAAAATAATAGGTTTTCATATTAATTTGGAAAAGATGTTAATGTTATTTATTTTAAAAAACAGATTTTTATATTATAACAAGTTTTAATAAATTAATGATAACAATAATAATAATAATGGTAATAATAATAATATGATAATAAAGCAATAATGAATTTTAAATGTGCCAAATAACCCAACAATGTTGCTAACGCAGAAATGCGCTCATCGCAACCAGATCTAAATCGGACGAAACAAAATTTATCGCAAAGAAAAAGAAATTAAGCAAAAAACAGTATTATTGCTCACACAAAAATGCGATCATCGCAATCAGATCGAACTAACACAAATGTCACGCGTCATGCACACAAATGTGCAAACATCGTATCGACATAATTCGATCAAAAATTAATCTTATATATATATATAAACTCTAATAATTTAAAAGTTATATATATATATATATATATATAAACGTAACAGTAATAGATGAAGAAAAAGAAATAACGGTAATAGATGAAGAAAAAGAAATAACGGTAAAAGATGAAGAAAAAGAAACAACAATAATAGATGAAGGAAAAGAAATAACGGTAAACGATGAAGAAAAAGAAACAACAGTAATAGATGAAGAAATAGAAATAACGGTAAACGACACTCACTCCTCTTAGGTTTTTTTTTCATTCTCCCCCTTTTTCAACAAAGCAACACATGTATATATAGGGAACAAATTAGGGTTAACACCAAATTGTCAATAATGTCCCTAAAGCCCATTTTAAAGCCCAAACTAAATAATTAGTTAAGAAAAAAAATAAAATTTAAATAATTTAAAATAATTAAAATAAACTTAAAATAAAAACTAATGATCCTATTGATTCCTAAAATCAAAAATATTATAAAAAGAACAAATTTTTTTTTCAATATTTTTTATTTTATGATTTTTTTATGAATAATTTAGAAAAAAGTGAAAAAAATAATATTTTAAAAAATGATTTAATTAAAATACGAAAATAATAATTAAATAATAATAAAAAACTATTTTTGTTATTTTTTAATGAAAGATAGAAAAATTTAGAGTAAAAATAATAAAAAACAAAAAGTGACAAAGGTGAGATTTGAACTCTCAACCTCTCACACTCACAACTCCTTACACATGTCCTCTTGTCAATTGTACCATTTTTACTTTTTAGAAAAAAAATGCATGCCATATGATATTTACCTGCAAAAAGTCAAACGACTACACAAATTTGTTAGTAATTGATTAAATGCAATGAAATGCGACGACAAATCTTAGGGCAAAATTTGGGGTATTACACATCTCATTTGCATCATTATTCCCCCCGCTTGATCCTTGGGTTTTTAAGTCGACCAGCTTAGGCTTTAGCCCCTACACCTTAAGACAGGACCGATTTCTCTTGAATCTTTCAACATAGACAAACCAATATACAATTCAATATTATTCTCCCCACAAGAGAATTAAATGTGATTCATCTTAACAGTTGAGATATAATTCTCCTGCCCCATAATAACATCGAGAGATGTAGAATCTTTTCCGCTTGAGAGAGGTATGTGGCATACTCATCGATAAATCCGAGTTCTGAGCCCTTCTCTCAATGTGACGCAAAGACCATCTCCCACAAGTTGTGGCGGTTAAGTCGAGTGTTCTCCCTTAAGATGAAGAATCGTCTCTTCTTCTAGAATCAATCAACAAACCTTTCCCCCCTGGAACTTTGACCAACAATTAATATTTTCCTCAATCCCTTTTAGGGGAACTACGAATGCTCTGATTCCATTCCCGTCAGGATACGTAGGCACGAGATGTGATGTCTTGGCGAACATACTTAGAAATAAACCCCTAGATCTTTTACCCTTAGCAAATAACAATAACGCAATTAAAACAAGAGGTTCCTGTAGAGTACTACATATGCTTAGGATGCTAGCACCTTTCCTAGGTATAACCAACCCCAAACCTTAGATTCTCTAGCTTTGCATGTGAATTGTATTCTCATGGGTTATTTTGATCTTTTTCCCTTCCTTTGGACAAATTAAAGACCGATGGTGAACAGTGAATTAAGATTCAAGTTAATCAATAGCTTGGTATCCAATTCTAACCGTGACAGAAATGACGACTTCATTGGGGATCTTACAAGAGGGTTTCCCCTAACTTGTTTTATTGTGCTTGTTTATTGTTATATATATATTTTCTTATTTTTATTTATGCTTTGGGTTGATATCCTTGTGTGGTGAGGAATGTCCTACACCCAGACTTGAGTGCATTTATGATAGGAGGTGATATATTTGAGAAGGCTTATAGGGAGTGATTCCCGACCAAGCTAACTTGAGAATCACCGCTCAGTTGAGGCTCTCTTGAAAATAATATTATTGAACGAGTATTCGTGAAAACAATTACTATTTTTGACCTAGGAGCCTGTGATACTTGGGATCTTTATTTACCCTTAACCCCACTTGGGCTTTCTTAGGACGTAGTGCGATGACTATGAGGGAGTAGTCCCAAAGTAGTTAATACACGATGCTACACTCAAAAGAGGTTCTCTCGAGAATATTATTAACCACCGAGTATTCAGGAAATTGATAATATTTGAAAGACGGACTGATGATTTTGGGCACCTCTTAGAACCCTTGTTCTGCAGGTACAATCAACCCTTAGTCCACACCCTTTGGGGATGCGTATACCCTTTGCCTCCATTGCTTACAAACCTAAGTTTCCTGTTTGCTTATCCCTGTGTGGTTGTCTGTGTTTGTGCATCTTCACATTCATAAAGCATCATATTGCATTGGTTTTCATGGAATTCTGAATTTATTTGTAAACATTACAGGACCAACATGGATTACAAAAAGAAAAATGTTTTGAAATATTCTTTCAAGAGTCTTAACTGGATGGCCTAAGGAAGATATGAGCTCTGATTGAAGATCAAGAGAAGTTCTAAGACAAGAAACTCTTAAAGATCCAGGTGGACAATGGATTTCTTTTGTACTTTCTGACCAAAAAAGAAAAGAGCATGAGGATTTATTTTCCTCTACCAGACTACTCTTTGGAAGTTGATCATGGATAAACTTATATTCGAGAAGGTCCAACTGGGAGAGCAAATCAAGAACCAACACAAGACTTCTTCAGGACTTTATTAGCTTTTATTTAGTTGTTATGTCAGGACTCTTCTAAGAATATTCATTTGTAATATACTATCAAAATAATAATAAATAAGTTTTCTTTGGTATTTTGTGACATTTATGAATACTTGAGTTCCATGAAACCTTTCATCTGCATTCTGCATTTTTGCATAACATCCTTCATTTAGCATTTGCATGCGCATGTGCCTCTTCTCTGTGGTAGCTCATCCGACCTTCTGTCTTTGTCTTCTAGTTGACTTCTTGACCATCTGACCGAGCTCGAAGTATTTACTGAAGGATAATAGAGAATAAACGATATGGATCCCATGACCGACTTTAGAGTGGTGACTAATCCGATATTTGATCTTCCCTCTGATGACATTGTTCAACAAGTGGATGTTCCTATACAATCTTAGCCTGTGTAAGATAACCTGGTCGATCAAGTTGATGAAAGAGATTTCCAGTTTCCACGATGCATACCGAATCCTCAGAATGTTCATACTGAGATGAAGATGGATGATCCTAGAATTGTAAAAATTGAGAAAGGATTTCGTGATCTCAAAGAACAATTGAAGATGATGAAAGGAGCTAATTCATCTGGTTTTAAAGCTCATGACCTGTGTCTAGTTCCAGGCATGCTTATTCCTCCAAAGTTTAAGATGCCTGTCTTTGAAGTATATAAGGGTGTTAGTTGTCCAAAATACCATTTGACGATGTTTTGTCGAAAGATGATTTCTTATATTGACAACGACAAGCTGATGATTTACTACTTTCAAGAAAGTTTATGTGGGGCCTCCTTGATATGGTATATGAAGCTAGAAAGGAACCATATTCAGTCTTGGGAAGATTTAGCTGATGCCTTTGTAAAGAAATACAATTACAATTTGGATATGGCTCCAGACAGTGATCAACAGGTGAACATGAGTAAGAATGACAGCGAATCCTTCAGGGAATACACGCAACGTTGGAACGAATTGGCAGCCCAAGTTCATCTGCCACTTCAAGAGAAAGAATTAACCAAGATGTTTCTAAGAACGCAGCCAAACTTTTATTATGATAGGATGGTAGGCATTGTGCCATTATAGTTCTCCAAAATTGTAGAAGTCGGAGTAAACATTGAGAACACACTCAAAAGTGGGAGAATTTAAGATGACTCAAATAGCCAAGCTAATGAAGAGAATTCAGTTAGTGATTCCCTAGAGGAAGGAAGTGTTGATATTAACACAATTTGGGATTCCTCTCAAATCCTGTCAGATCCAGTTCTAGTACCTTATCCTCAACATCGGTATGCAGCGCCCGTTCAGCACAAGCAGCGACTACTTCATAGACTTCCATACCAATGATGAATATTGACTTCTCCAAATCAACATCAGAATCGACGGGTTCAAAATCAGTTTCCAAATCAACGGATACCTCTGAGTATTCCGAAGGAAGAAACTCACCAGTTTAATCCTATCTCGATAACTTATAGTCAACTATGGTCTTATTTTTCCTGAAACTCAGTGATGGCGCCCAAAAAGACTAGAACCATGAAATCTCGCCCACCTTGGTTCAATCCAGACGCCAGCTATGAATTTCATGATGGAATATTGGGGCATTCAATTGAAGATTGCAAAGCTTTCCAAGAAAAAGTTCAAGAAATGATAAATGATGAAGAGCTGACCTTCAAAGGAAGAAGCCCAGTCGTGAATGAAACACTGTTATGCTGATGAAAACTCCGGAAAATCCTGTTCGAGCCATTGAAACTCAGAGAAAGGCTCATCAAATTGTTTATTTTGTTTGCTTATATGTATTTTATTTCTTTGAGTATAAAAGCATAATTGACATGTAAGAACTTGTTTATTTTGAACGATAATGCAATAAAAGTGTTTGTCTTGAAGAAATTCATTTGTATTTACTCGTAAAATGTTTTTCATGATTTATAATGCCAACTTTACCCAACTTTTTCTCACTTTGATGAAGAAATGAAAGGAGGATGACGAAGTAAAACGCAAGGTCTCTTGTTGTATGCTTTTGAATAAAGCCATGTTGATGATGTAAGGCATTGTTTCAAACCTCCCAAACACTGGAGATATAAGAAAGTTAATCCCTCTTTAACCCTTTAAGCCTTGATTGTAGGATATGTTTTTTTCTTAAAATCAAAATTCATCTTTAACCTGGGGCAGGACAATTTTCAGTCAGCTTGATTGAGCACCTAAGCTTTCAAAAGAGAGTGACCATCATGAAGAATGAATGGGTACAAATAAACTTTGACCTTCATATCCTTTGTTTCATAAACCGCAAGCCAATCCATGATACAACCCTCAAAAGTCCTAATTGAAGAGGGGTTTTATTTTGAAAGCATACTCAATGAGATGACGTTTCCTGACTCCTTTTGGGCTATGCTTAATTTTTGTTGGCTTTATAAAACTAATTTATATCTTAACTAGTGATTTTGTCACAGGTTATTGTGATATTTTTTCAAAAAAAACTTCAAGACAAACATGTATGTTGCATTAACAGTTTCAAAATTAACATTTCTGGTTTGCTAACATTACTTGATATCATAGAAAGTTTGCATATAAACATCAGCGACGAGTTCAGTCTACTGAAACTTGAAGACTCTGCTGACCTGGGGCAAGTTATTTTACAAGTGTTTTGTTCTTTACAAGTATGACCACACCTAAAGAGCTATTTTCGAAGACTCAGTTATACATAATACATTCAATAAGGGGAAGTTACGTTGAGATTCGACGAATCTCTTCGAGAGTTTGAAAACAGTGGAGCAATTGGATACCAAGTTTTCTGTAAAATCCTCTTGAGATGACTTCTTCTCATAACTATGTGATCTGGAGGCATTTGAGAATTGAAGATTATTTTATCCATTCACAACAACCGTTGTTCAAAATGGAGACTACCACGCAGTTCATCAATGCAAAACTACATTGTTCACGCAACATTCTTCATGTCCCTGGTAAATTTTACTTCAGGTGGTCATGATAATTCTCCGATGAAGCTTTTCGATGCAAGGATTCTCCCTTAATTTGCTCGATTTCACCTCCCAATGAAGTGGATGATATTTTAATCCTCAGTGAATCCTCTTAACTTCACTCTCCCAATGAAGTGGATGCTATTTTACTCCTCAGTGAATTTCTTACAACTCTGATCTTTTCCAGCAAAGCGGATGTTTATTTCATCCCCATGCAGTTTCAAATCTGACATATTCAACAGCTACGCTGACCCAGGCTTCCCCATTGAAGTGGATATTTATTTTATCCCTTGTGAAACCTCAGCTCGGGTGTCTCCATCTACAACTCTAGTAAGAGTCTCCCTAGTGAAGCAGATACTTATTGTATACATGAAGTTTCTCCAATTATGAGTTTGATCCACTCCTAGTACATCTTTATTCTCATCTTTAAACAGGATAACTCAGATTTATCCTGCAGTAAGATCAAGATGATATATCCCCAAGTGGAGTATACTATCCCCTAAAGAAGTCTTGAAGCCTTGAAATAAGATTATGATCCCATATTTAGTTCCCCGTCAATCCCCAGTAGTGCTTCTATCTTGGAAGATCGGTCGGATATCTGTTTCAGGATGTTTATTTCATCTCCGGTTGCCTCTTTCTGTTTCCTTTTGTCAGCATAGACATACACATAGCATATAGATAGATAACATGGCATGTGCATTTTGCATCTTTATGTTTGTTTGTTCTGTCACTTTGGCCGTGTTTATCCCCAAGTGACTGGGTTTCGTCTCCTCCTTCCAAGTAGATTCGTCAACTCTAGGCAGAAAAAGCGATATCTCTAATTTCCCACTGAGTTTGATCCTCGTGGAAGATGGTTGCTTTAGTTTCCTTTCCCATTTGAGTTCATGCCTCAAAGGTTGAGTCTTGCTTGACTGTTTCTCTTCAGTTACTTCTTGAATTGAACTTTGGTCCCTGATAATCACAATTTTGGACATCTCCAGGCTTTTTGGATTGGGCGTGCATTTATTTTACGCTTTGACTCCCCAGGAAGAACCTATTTTCAGATAAGATATTTCTCCAGCAGTGTTACAAAATCTTCTCAGCAATTTATACCTAGACTACAAGCGGCCTCTTTATTTGAGCAACATGTTTTGACCAGGTTTTCTATTTTGGATGAAAAATGGCAGTCTCCTCAAGACAGTTTGCCTATCCCCAATGATTTTATCAAGGTTATCAACTCGTAAAATTGCATCTCTCCGGGAATCCGTCAGAGAAGTTTGTCGAATACTTTGCTGATGTTTCTCTTTATTTGAGAATTTTCACTACAAAGGTCTCACACATTTTACAACTACAACAAAGATACTCCTCAGGAACGTATTCCCCAGTGAGTCCATCACACAAGCTTAATCTCATCAAATGGCATCTCTCCCGAGAAGTTTGGTGAAGTTTATTACATTTGATCTCTCTCTCTCTCTCTCTCTCTCTCTCTCTCTCTCTCTCTCTCTCTCTCTCTCTCTCTCTCTCTCTCTCTCTCTCTCTCTCTTTATTTGAGAAGACATATTTATCAGATCAACTGGCTTGCATCTCCAGTGAATTATGGATTCCTGCTGAAGTCCTTAATCTCCACTAAATTATGGATTCCCACTGAATTTCTTAATCTCCAGCGAAAATTTCCAATCCCCTGTGAAGATACTCTCATAAGTATTCATCATTCCAGGAAGAAATTGAGACCCGTTCTTGGCATACAACCTTGAAGCGCGGGGAGGTTTATTCTACCATTTTCGAAGTAAAAGAAGAAACTGAGACCCATTCTTGGCATACAACCTTGAAGCGTGGGGAGATTTATTATCCTTTTGAACAATTTATTCGAAGGTATTTCATTTCGTGGCAAGTCTCGGCAGCAGATTTCCAGAAGACCTCGACAGTAGGTATTTCTTTTCATTTCCTGGCAAGTCTCGGCAGTAGATTTCCATAAGACTTCACAGAAGTAGATTTCTAGAAGACTTCGACAGAAGTAGATTTCCAGAAGACTTCGACAGAAGTAGATTTCCAGAAGACTTCGACGAAAGTAGATCTCTAACGGACTTTAACATAGAATCTCAGCAGCAGATTCCCAAGAAGTTTGAACAGTAGACACTTTGGTAAAAAGTTTCGAAAATGAGGTTACAAGTCTCGACTGTAGACTCCTCCAGCTGATATCTATTGAAATCACTACTTTTAACCTAGACAGTGGGTTCTTCAAGTAGATTTCCTCACTAAGTTCTTCATAACATGTTTGAAGATACCTTGTGATTTTCAATTGGTGTTGTTTCCCCAAGGAGTCTCGATTTGTTGAGCCTGTTCTTTGTTGACCTTTGTTTCCCGAGTGTCGTGTCCAGTTTCTCCTCTATGGCATCATGTTCCGCACAGGTTCTCCGTCTTTCATTTCATATCATCTTACATCATATGCATCTGGTGGCATCTTAGGGTCAAACATTCATGTAATGTTTGTATTTAAATCCCTCCTATCACGTCGAGATGAAGATTTCGATCCATATCTCCGGATAGAAGAGACTTGAATAAGGGCATCTGTAACACCCTAATTTTCGACCTTAAGATCCCACCTCCTTATGCATTTTCTTACATTTTATCTTTATACTTTTATGTGCGCATTTTTCACGACTAACAAGTGTGTGTAGGTACCTTAACTTCAAGAAAACGACATTGATTCTCGCAGTCAGGCATTTCAGGACGTAACCATTTTGATTCGAGGATCCCGAGGTTTTCTACTGGCTACATTTATTTTCATTTAGAGGTGGGGTTTATAAAGAATTCAAAGAGGACGCACAACCAGAAGGCTTTTATTGGAAACTAAGATATTGGACCTTTTGGGAATTTAATTTCACAAGTTAGATTAAACTCGTATGATTCAATTTTGTTTGATTTAGCTTCAAAGGTCAATTTTCAGGATATCATGGATGAGGTTTTCTTTTTTCATTTAGTTGCAATTCAATCCACCAGGTTTAAGCCTAAAAGGTTTAAGTTCCTTAAGTTATTTCTCATCCTTCCGATTTAAGCTAAGTGGTAAATTGCATGACGAAACCCATACGGGATACAAGTTGCTGGAAGATAAGTTTAAAGCCATTCGCCAAACCAATACTTGAATTCACTTTCCATGTTTTATATAACAAATCAAGTGCAACTAAGTTCATTAACTTCAAGAGATTCAAGGTGTACAATAATACAATGATTCACTGTTCCCTTTACAAGACCAAACTAACCTCTTGCCAAAACTAAACTAAACTAATTGTTACATGGAATGCAAACCACCGTAGAGCCCCTCAGGCCCTAAAACCGTGACATGCCCATACTTTTTATTTTCAAACAAAACCAGTTATCAAAGAAAGACTTTCATTTTTCAACCTAAAGCTCATTTCTCGCTAAACACCAACAACATACTAGAGGATTTGATTGAAGGAAATCTTAGTCATCGCCACCTCGAGCTCCGACACTCTTCATAGCCATCTCTTCACGACCCATGAGCCTGCTACAAAACAAACACAACCAAAGTTTAGTACAATCAATAGAATTTCAAGAAGAATTGTGAGTTTATCTACAGAAGAAGAAGGTCTCTATACCTTGTTGGTTTTTCTGTGGGGAGAATTTATTATCTCATGAATACATTAAGACCAAACAACTCCCATAACAAGTGCAATCAACGTATCAGACACCTGCAAAACACATGGCAGTGTGAAGATTTTCATAAACAGTAGTTCACAACAAAGCGATTACGAGGGAGATTGGAAGCCGACATACACCATGCATAAGGAGAACTATTTTAAATCTTGATGGCGCCGTACAAACGCAACGAGCACGAACATAAGAGGCATTAGGAAAAGCTCCTTGAAGCGGGGTTCGAGCGATGAATCCAAAGTCGCATTCAGCGGCAAGAAGACGCGGGCTAGCCATTCATCTGCAGCTACACCAGAAGAACACAACTCAATCGACTCCAAATACGTTTAAAACCAAATTAGAAGCAGTAAGAACTGAGCTAGTAACGGTAAGCGGGTATCCAAATCTGGCTGCTGCAAAACAAAAGAAGAGGATGTTAGTGAAAACCAAGTACAACCCATAATTCAAGATTGAGAAATCAAACTCTCTTACTGACCGCGGTTATCGCGAGCCCCTTTAGACCTCTGTATTCCAAAGAGCGTCGAGTTTCGATCTTTAGTTTTGGAAGCCATAACGTTGGTTTAATCTTTGTCAATATTAATTGTCCTGCATAAAAGCTCAAGTCAGAAGTGAGTTTAGCTGAAACATATCTCAAGCTATGAACAAGCAGCCTACAACCAGGAGTTTCATACAGGACCAAACCTATGAGGAATATACGAGTCCCCTTGATCAATAACATAATAAATTCAAGTTGCATAATTGGAAATTAAAGTCACCGTGAGATTCATCAAACTTGGCTAGCGACTTAGAATATAACGAGGATAAGGATGACAGTGGCGGCTCTATAAAGCTGAGAGCAGTTTTCAAGTGCAAGGTTGTTGAAGCGGTAAAGCAGCAAGCAAAAAATATTAAGTACCCAGTTTTATCGTCTCCACAGGGATCGGTGCGATGAAAGAACTCCGTTCAACGGTTTTTACATTTCTAAACTTTTTGTTCAAAAGGTTTGGTTTAAAAGGTTCAAGGAACCAGGAGTAAAATCAGAAAATATAAAGACGGAAAACATAAAGTAAAGACTGAAATATAAACGGATCCTTGTTATTGGATCTCATCAATTGATAACACATGCATTCTTCTGATCAAGTTAAACACAATGCAATCATTCGTCTAATATCCTCACGTATCACCCACGACAGAGGTCATCTCTAACGCAACGCCGAGAGAACAACCGTGTTGTCTCATTGGAGATGTCTCACGCAACAAAAACACAACACATAGCATTAAGAACTGATACTCACGCAAATGCTAAGCGTAAATCTATGTCTAGAATTTAGGACCTAACAGGTAATCATCCTAGATCCAGATCTGAAGAGTACATGTCTATAGCAGTTCAAATCAAAGATAAACAAGTAAGCAAAGACGACACCCGTATCGGACAAATGATTGTTTCATATAAAACACAATAATCAGAATACGTACATACATTTAACTCTTTTTACATGTATTCATCTAATCTGCCAAATGTAGGTGACCATCGTTCTTCATCACTATTATCACGTACCCACCCAATATCGTATTGATCCTACTCATGCTACTCATGCTACTTAATCAACACAATACAATAGAAGATACAATGAATATCAACTTACAAAACCATGTCAAAAGTTTGTTTATTGATAGATGAAAATCTTAGATCAAAGATGTGAAAAGGTTTTGTCAAGATCCACAAATAAGCAATCAAAGACAATCAATCAATAGAGAATCAAAACTAGTTAACAAACATATATTAGATGAAATACATAAGGTATCAAAAGATTATATCCAAACCCCAACAAGATATCAAAGATCTTACCTCCTCCCTCTTAGGGTTTTGTATTTCTCTCTCTAAAATAAACTTGAAATGAAGAGAGATAAGTTCTGATGTAAAAAATATTACATAATAACCTAAAAAGCAATAAAAGTACTTAAATAGTACATTCAGGATCTGTCATATTCGCATAGCGAACAGATCCTTCGCCTAGCAAACAGAAAATTAGGAACCTGAGGTGCCTCTGAACAGTTAAACCGCCATTGAGAAATTTCCAAAAGTTCGCTGCGCGAACAATCCTTCGCCTAGAGAAGCCTTCGCTGTGAACTTCGCCTAGCGAGTTTATGGCCCTTTCGCCTCTGTCTCAAGTCTGGGAGTTATTGAAGGTGAGAACAACACTTAGAAGGGGGGGGGGGGGGGGGGTTAATAAGAGTTTTAAGAAATATGGCAATAAA
The DNA here is from genome assembly GCA_963859935.3 of Lathyrus sativus. NCBI lineage: Eukaryota > Viridiplantae > Streptophyta > Magnoliopsida > Fabales > Fabaceae > Lathyrus > Lathyrus sativus. The sequence continues at coordinate 530,641,857 of OZ012738.1, forward strand.
AACAACTCAAGATTTTTATCCTGGTTCGTTGAACTCAACTACTCCAGTCCACCTTATCAAAGATGATTTGCCTTTCTCCACAAGGACTTAATCCACTATTAATCAACTGATTACAATAGTAAGCACTAAGAACAACTGTCTTAGTCTTCTCAAGAACTACTGACCACACCTTGGTCTTCTTAAGGAACTTCTTACAAATTAATGTAAACTAACAAGTGTTTGAATGCTTCTAATAAGCTGTATCACAACTGTGATGTTTACACTTAAGATTAAGTACAACAAAAACTATACAGTTTTATGAGAGATCAAAAGAATAAGATCTTTGTGATATTTTCACTTTAATGAATCAATCGTGTATGAGAATTTCTTTCTGAGTGAGCTAACAATGAGCAAGTGACGAGCAGGAAATTAGCAGCTTCAAAATGTTGTAAAAGTTCTCCTTTTATAGCTTTTCCAAATGCTTAGAGTGATGTGCAGCTGAATATAATATTAAGATATAAGACTTTTGATTACCAAAAGGTATGGGCAGAGATATGCTTTCTGCAGAAAAAGTATGGTTGTAGAAGCCTTGGGATTTGCACCACGTCACTTCTTTGGACAAATTAGCCGTTGGTTACTTTGGAAGTAGCACCACGTCTAATCAAGTTTACAGCTTCTTCAACAAGCTTCCTTCAGGATGAAGTCTTCATAATCTGCACTTCAGAACTTGTAGCAAGCTTGAAGGTATGAAATACTTTAAGATGATCAGAGCTAAGATGATTGAGATGATCAGAGCCTTGATAGATGATCAGGTCTTAATATATCAGAGTCTCAATCTTGATCAGAGTCTTCATCAGAGTATGCAGCAGTATGTGCTTGAGCGTGAATATTAATGGTAAGAGTCTGATAATCAAAGCCTCTGTTCTTGCAGTGAAAAGAACTTCAGATCATTAACGCATCAGATCATTTTGTAGCTTTTGCTTCAGATCCTTCTGGCAGTGCTTCAGAATCTTCTGATAGTCTTGCATCTGATGCTTCAGAGCCTTGCATAGTTTCTTGTACTTATGTATTTTTCTTCTTTAAGATTCTTTAACTTAATACCTTAAACAATAATACTTGAACAAATTTTAGAGTATATATTTTCTTAATACAAAATTCCATAAAAGTTATCATCAAAACATAGAGATATAAGAAACACCAATCTGTGTTCTAACAATCTCCCCCTTTTTGATGATGACAAAACATAGGGAATTTTGTTCAATAAAGAGAAATAAAATATATAACTCCCCATGAGACTAAGAATCTCCCCCTGAAATGAATACTCTAATAGAAGAGAACACTTCCCTTTTTGCTTGAGTATATTTCAGAACCTGGTAGAAATCCTTATTGAGAGAAAGAATTAGAGCTTGAATGCTTTCCAGAATTAGAGTCTGATTATTTCTTTCAAAATGAAGAGTTTGGTGTATCTTCCAGAATCAGAGTCAAATTTGCTTCAAGGATCAGAGCCTGGTTGGGTAATTTCTCAGGGTAACTTCAGATAATTTTTGTCAGATGACATAATAAGATCTGAAAGTCTTAAGATTCAATGTTAGATTAATACAATGTCTGAGTTTCATTTTAGTATTGCTTGTGGATTGAATAATCAAATTCTCTTTCTCCTTCTCCCCCTTTTTGTCATAATAAAAAAGAATTGTAAAGACAGAAAAGATAACAGAAGAAGAGAAAAACACAACACATAAATGAAAAACATAACAACCAGATTCATTCATATTCAAACAGAACAAAAAAGATTAGATGTTCATACAGCAGGTGATAGAAAATAAAACAACAGAAAACAAGTGCAAGATAAGAATGCAAAAAACATGAAAAAGAAAACTAGGGCTGGCGAGAAGCAATCAAGGTCAGAAGATCAGTAATCTTAGCAGTGGACTCTTCTTGCTTGGCCATCTAAGTCTTGATCTCTTCAGTAGTCTATTCCTATTTTATCATCCATGATCTGATTTCCTTGACTTCTTGGACAACATCCGGAGTTTCAGTCTTCATCTCAGATGCAGAGGGTTCAGAAGCAGATGCAGTTGCCATAGGATGATCAATCTCCATGTCAGATGCAGGAGTATATTCTATTATTGCAGAATCTTCAGCAGGTGCATCTTCCAGAAGAAGTACTGGGGTTGTGATAATGCTCAGCAGAGTCTGTCTGACCATTTCAGCAAACTTTGCCTTTGCATCATCAGCACAGAATGTTCTGAGATCAGATGCAGCAGATTTGAACTTAGAGATGAATCTATTCCAAGAAGCTTCAGATTCAGTATGATCCATACTAGCCATGCACTCTTTCTCCACAGAAGCAATCCCCATACATATTTCCTTCTTGAAATTCTTGAACAGAGTAGAAACATCTGATCTGGGTTTGGGGTTCAGAAAGTCTTCTATGGTGACTTTGGGTGATGGTTCAAGAGGTGTTTGGTTTTGTTCAGGAGGTGGGTGATTAGATGATGGTTGATCAGATGATGGTTGTTCAGATGGTTGTGGTATGGATGTTTGTAGTATGGTGAGTTGAGGAGTAGAGGTTTCACCATCAGATGGTGTTGATGTAACAACATCAGATGAGGGTGGAATAAAATCTGTGAAGTTAAATTTGAAGCGAAGAGGGTGGTCAGATGCAGGTAGGTCAGATGGTAATGGTTTATAAGGATCAGGAATTTGTAAGCTAGTTGGTAAGGGGACTTCAGATTCATCAGAATCAGATGATTCAGTTGAATGAGATGAAGTGGAAGAGAGGACATACATGGTTGCAATAGGTTGCACATCCAGAATGTCTTCAGATGATTGTGGAACAGATGGTTCAGGATTTTGTATGGTTGGTTCTTCTGGTGGTTGAGTAGAAGTGAGTGGTTCAGATTGTTTTTGTGGTTCAGAAGATGGTTATTGTTGTGGTTCAGATTGTGTTTGTTGAGTGGGTTGTTCTTCAGAGGATTTTTGTTGTTCAGAAGATGGTTGAGAATGTGTATGAGATGAAATGGGTTCAGATGGTTTAGGAGGAGATGGTGGGGGTGAAGGTGAGGGTGAAGGGACAAAAGGTTTGGGATCAGATGTTAATACCTGTTGAATAGTTGCTCTTATTTCCTCCAAGCTAGCTTCTGGAGGATTTTCCTTCTGCTTCTTGTGCTTCTCAGGTTTGTCAGCAGCATCAGAGGCTTTCCTCTTAGGCTGTGCAACAGATCCTTCCTCAGCTTTTCTCTTCCTACGCCTTTCTCTCAGAAGATTTGGCAATACTTCTCCTTCCTTCTGTACTATGTTAGCAGGAAGAGGAGTACCATCTCTTAAACATTCAACAATGTATGTCAGAATGATTTTCCTAGGTTCATCTGCACTGAACAAGGGAAAACCTGCTAAAGGAATTCTCCTTCTGCTGATGTCCTCAGAATCAAATTTCTTGGGTTTCCCAGCAAGCTATGAAATAACCTTCATTCTTTTCAGAGTGTTCCTATTGATGATAGACCCTACAACATAAGACAGATCATCTGTCACTCCAGCATTAGTCAGATTCTTCACAAGACCATTCTCTGTTAGAATGTCTGATATCAGTCTTCCCATAGGGATCCAATTTTTGATCTTTCCAGCTTTAACTCTTACTTCCTCTCTTGTTTCCTTTATATGGTTCAGAAGATGACTGAACATAAGATAAGGCAGATCCACCTTCTTGCCTTTACTCATACAGAACATGAAGTACATTTGTTATGAGTTGACATAATCTGGTGAGTTTGAAGATTTTCTATGAAAGATAGAACTCATGAAAATCTTAGCCCAGATTCTGTAAACAGGCTTCAGATCTCTGACTTTGTTAGATGGTTCCCCAGAAACACAAACTTCTTGAAAAATGTCAGCCAAGTCCACACGAGCAGTAGCCATACTTGTGATTCCATCAGTTTCCTTATACTCAAGTCGTTGTCTGATTAGCTTCTCAGTGATAATAATTTATTTCCCAAGAATAGAAGAATGAATGAACTTAGGGAAAACTTGAGCGTGTATCCAGAATTCCTTCACCAGTGTTGGATAAACAGGACCCATCATCCTGTCAAAATACTTTTCCCAGTTCTGAGTTTTGATGGTTGGGTAGAGATCAAAACCATTTTCTTTAATGGATTCAAAATCCACAAAGTTTTCACACAGCACCTCAAGATCTTTGATTGGAGTGAGAAGAGTTCTCACAGGTGCCTTGTACACAACAACAGTTTGAGATGAAGCAGCAGCATTTAGGGATGATGTAACAACAATTGAGGTTTGCATCTGAGCAGATGTTGAAGAAGGTGAAGCCATTGAAGTTCTTGAGAAGCGTCTGGGTTTACAAGAGGTTTTGGGTTTTGAAATGAGATGGAAGCAATAGAGAAGACAGAAATGGATATGAGAGGTGAAAAGAGTGTAAAGTGTGATTTGTGAAGTGTTGTGAGAATTTATAGAGCAATTTTGGGCATGCAAAAAGACATAAGATCTCACGCGTACACATAAGCATTGAATGAAGTGAAACATAATCATATCAAGCAATTAATGCAAGGAATAAAATCATATCAAGCATTTAAGATTCTAACAGAAGGGGGGGAAATCAAGAGATTTTGGATTTTCAAAGCAATACCTCAAACGTCACTTTAGTATGGTGCACTCTACCTTTCCAGATTCTGAGCTACACGTGTTTGCTTGCATGTGCCTCTGAAACTCTTTGAGAAATGAAACGTTAGGCAACGTTCAGATCCTCTGAGCCTTGTTAGGTCAAATTTACACACAAATAAATAAGCATAGAAATGAGAAGAAGAAATACTTCAGAGTTTAGACATTTATCATCTGAAAAAATTTTCATCTGATGAATATTTTATTCTGGACAGAAGTCCATACTTATATTTTTCAGAATAAATTTAAATCTATCTTCAGCAAGGGGTTTTGTAAAGATATCAGCCCACTGATGATCTGTATCCACAAAGTTTAAATTGATAATTCCCTTCTGAACATAGTCTCTGATGAAATGATGTTTAATCTCTATGTGCTTAACTTTAGAGTGTAAAATGGGATTTTTAGATAAGCATATAGCAGAAGTATTATCACAGAAGATAGAAATGTTACTCTCAAAAATCTGATAATCTTCCAATTGACTTTTCATCCAGAGCATCTAGGTGCTACAACTAGCAGCAGCAATATATTCTGCCTCTGTTGTTGAAAGTGCAATTGTGGGTTGCTTCTTGCTGAACCAAGAGATCAGATGACTTCCAAGAAATTGACAGCTTCCAGAAGTACTTTTACGTTCTACTCTGTCTCCAGCATAGTCAGCATCACAGAATCCAACTAATTTATACTCATCAGATCTTCTGTAACACAGACCCACATTAGTAGTACCTTTCAGATACCTTAGAATCCTCTTAACAGTTGTTAAGTGAGATTCTCTAGGATCTGATTGGAATCTAGCACATAGACACACACTGAATAAAATATCAGGTCTTGAAGCAGTTAAATATAAGAGAGATCCAATCATATCTCTGTAAAGTTTTTGATCAACTTTCTTACTTACCTCCTCCTTACCAAGTGTGCTTGTAGGATGCATTGGAGTCTTTGCCAATTTGCTTTCATTCAGATTGAATTTCTTCAGAAGCTCTTTGACATATTTAGTATGGTGGATGTATGTGCATTCTGGAGTCTGATTTACTTGGATTCCCATAAAGAATCTAAGTTCTCCCATCATGCTCATTTCAAATTCAGCATGCATAGACAAAGCAAACTCCTTTCCCAACATAATATTGGTAGATCCAAAAATAATATCATCCACATAAATTTAACAAACTAGTAAATCTTTCTTAAATGTCTTACAGAAAAGAGTTGTGTCCACTTTGCCTCTGATAAAGTTCTTTTCCAGGAGAAAATTACTTAATCTTCATACCAAGCTCTGGGAGCTTGTTTCGAACCATAAAGAGATTTTTTAAGTTTGAAAACATGATCTGGAAATTTATCACTTTCAAAACCAGGAGGTTGATGGACATAAACTTCTTCTTCTATAATGCCATTTAAGAAGGCACTCTTAACATCCATCTGATATAGAGTGATGTTATGTTGTGCAGCAAATGAAATAAGAAGGCGTATAGGTTCTAACCTTGCTACTGGAGCATAAGTTTCAGTGTAATCAATTCCTTCCTGTTGACTGTAACCTTAAGCTACTAACCTTGATTTGTTCCTAACAACTTCTCCTTGCTCATTTAGTTTATTTCTGAATACCCATTTTATTCCAATAATGTTGAAACCTTTTGGTCTAGGAACCAGATCCCACACATTATTTCTTGTAAATTGATTCAGCTCATCTTGCATTGCAAGTATCCAATCATTGTCACTCAGAGCCTCAACCACAAATGTTGGTTCGATAATAGACACCAACCCAAGAAGTGATGTTGCAGATGATCTGATAAATGGCCTTGTTCTTATAGGGTCATCTTTCTTCCCAATAACCATTTCTTCTGGATGAGAAGCTTTGATTCTGGATGATCCTTTAACTGTTGGTTCTTCAGAAATATTCATGTTATTCATCTGAGCAGCCAATGGAGTTGCATCTGGCATAGCTTCTTCTTGAGCTTTCTCTACCTCTGACTTCTCAGATTCTATGAGAATAATTCTCCATCTGCAGAGTTTTCAATCTGCTTTGACTTTTGATTGCCAAGCTTATCATCAAATCTAACATGTATAGATTCCTCCACAATCTGTGTCTCAGTATTGTATACTCTGTAGCCTTTAGAGCGTTCAGAATATCCAAGCATGAAACACTTTTGTGCTTTAGAATCAAACTTGTTAAGATTCTCTTTAGTGTTCAGCATAAAACAAATACACCCAAAAAGATGGAAATAAGAAATGTTTGGCTTTCTATTCCTCCACAATTCATAAGGAGTCTTTTCCAGAAGAGGTCTAATTGACACTCTGTTATGAATGTAACATGTTGTGTTAATTGCCTCTGCCCGAAAATGTTTTGCCATGTTAGTCTCATTGATCATGGTTCTGGCCATCTCTTGCAAAGTTCTATTTTTCCTCTCTACAACTCCATTCTGTTGTGGAGTTCTAGGACAGGAGAAATCATGAGCAATGCCATTTTCATTAAAATATTTTTCAAAATGTTTGTTTTCAAATTCACCACCATGATCACTTCTGACTTTAACAATTTTGAAATCCTTTTCAGTTTGGACTTGTTTGCAAAAGTCAAAGAACACAAAATGTGACTCATCCTTGTGTTTTAGGAATTTTACCCATGTCCATCTGCTGTAGTCATCAACAATGACTAGTCCATACTTCTTGCCTCTGATGGATGCAGTTTTCACTGGTCCAAAGAGATCAATGTGAAGTAACTTTAATGGTTTTGAAGTTGAAACAACATTTTTGGATTTGAAAGATGATTTTGAAAATTTTCCTTTCTGACATGCTTCACAAAAAGCATCTGAGTTGAACTTCAGATTAGGAAGTCCTCTGACCAGATTAAGCTTATTAATCTGAGATATACGTTTCATATTAATATGACCCAATCTTATGTGCCAGACCCATTGCTCCTTATTAACAGACATAAGACATTTAACATTCTAAACCTTAAGTTCTAAAAGACTAATTTTATAAATGTTGTTTTTCCTTTTACCATTAAAGAGGATTGAGCTATCCTTTTGACTAACAGCTTTGCAACACTTTTGATTAAAGATTATGTCATAACCATTGTCACTTAATTGACTTATGGACAATAGATTATGAGCTAACCCTTCAACAAGCAAGACATTAGATATGGAAGGAAGTTTACCATTTCCTATGGTTCCAGAGCCAATCATCTTGCCCTTCTGATTCCCTCCAAACTTGACATCTCCTCCAGATCTAAGCTCCAGACTTTGGAACATAGACCTTTTTCCCGTCATATGTCGTGAGCATCCAGAGTCCAGGTACCATGACTGGAGTCTTGACTTTGCTGCTAAGGATGTATGCAACATAGATTATCTTATCCTTAGGTACCCATATTTTCTTGGATCCTTTTTGGTTAGTTGCCTTAAAGCTTTTTCTGAACTTCTGTCTTTCAACATAAGACTTGTTCTGATTAGGTTTAGATTTATTAAACACAGGTTTGTTCTGATTAGAACCTGTGTGTTTAATATCATTTAAGTGACCAAATGTAAACTGAGAATATAAAGGAGTATACTTGATATCCAGTTTATCTACAGATTTTGGATTTGAATCTTCATAAGAGAAGGATTTATATCCAACACCTTTTCTATAGTTTCTGCTAATACCGTAGATCATTGAAGCCATCTTGCTTCTATCTAGGCTTTTAGTTAGAAACTTCCTGAAGCTATAGTCATACTCTTATAAAATATTTTTAGAGCATGGTTCAGACTTTGAATCAGAGTTTAGTTGAGCAGATTCTAAATTATTTTTCAATTGAAGATTTTCAGCTTTTAGTTCAGCTATTTCTGATTCAAACTTGTTACTCTCAAATTCAATATGCTTTAGAAGTGTTTTGTATTTGAGTTTAATTTTGCTATAGTTTTCAAGAATATCAGATAGACTTTCAACGAGTTCCTGTCTAGAAAGTTCAGCAAATACCTCCTCAGAATCAGATTCTGATTCTGATCCAGATGATTCAGCACTGTCTTCAATGTCAGCGATGAATGCTACATTTGCATATTCCTCTTCTGACTCTGATGACGAATCAGATGCATCTGAATCATCCCAGGTAGCCATCAGAACTTTCTTTTTGTGATCTGACTTTCTTTTTGGGTTCTCCTTCTGAAGCTTTGGACATTCACTCTTGTAGTGCCCAGGTTCTTTGCATTCATAGCAAACAACCTCTCTTTTTCTAGATCGTCTGTGTCCAGAGGATTCTCCAGATCTTCTGTATCCAGAAGATTCTTTGTGTTGATCTGGTTTTCTAAAGTTCTTGAACTTCCTTTGCTTATTCTTCCAGAGTTTGTTGATTCTTCTGGACAGCAAGGATAGTTCTTCTTCATCTTCAGAAGCAGACTCTTCAGAGCTTTCTTCTATTACCTACAATGCTTTAACCGATTTATTAGATTTTAAAGCAATTGACTTACCTTTCTTTAGAGGCTCATCTTCCTCTAGTTCAATCTCATGACTCCTTAGAGAACTGATTAGTTCCTCCAGCGTAATCTTGTTCAGATCCTTTGCCAGCTTCAAAGCAGTGACCATGGGTCTCCATCTGGTTGGCAAGCTTCTGATTATTTTCTTGACATGATCTGCTGTAGAGTAACCCTTGTCCAGAACCTTTAGGCCAGCAGTGAGAATCTAGAATCTGGAAAACATTGCTTCAATAGATTCAGATTCTTCCATCTTAAAAGCTTCATACTTCTGGATCAGCGCCAGAGCCTTGGTTTCTTTAACTTGAGAGTTCCCTTCATGAGTCATCTTCAGGGATTCAAATATATCAAAGGCAGTTTCTCTGTTGGTTATTTTCTCATACTCAGTATGAGATATAGCATTTAGCAAGATAGTTCTAGCCTTGTGGTGATTTCTGAATTCCTTCTTTTGCTCCTCAGTCATTGATTTTCTATCAACTTTCTTGCCATTCCCATCAGTGGGATGAACATATCCATCAATAACTAAGTCCCAAAGATCAGCATCAAATCCTAGAAAGAAACTTTCCAGTCTATCTTTCCAATAATCAAATTTCTCTCCATCAAACATGGGAGGTTTTGTGCTGACTCTTTCTTCATATTTGTTGGATGTTGAAGTTTCAGCAGCCATAAATAATATCAACCAAGAATATCAAGAGTTTTTCCCACTGGATCTTTTCTGGTCACAGTTAAGTGATAGCACAAACAGAACCGGAGCTCTGATGCCAACTGAAGGTGAGAAAAACACTTAGAAGGGGGGGGGGGGTTGAATAAAAGTTTTAAGAAATATGGCAATAAAAACAACTCAAGATTTTTATCCTGGTTCGTTGAACTCAACTACTCCAGTCCACCTTATCAAAGATGATTTGCCTTTCTCCACAAGGACTTAATCCACTATTAATCAACTGATTACAATAGTAAGCACTAAGAACAACTGTCTTAGTCTTCTCAAGAACTACTGACCACACCTTGGTCTTCTTAAGGAACTTCTTACAAATTAATGTAAACTAACAAGTGTTTGAATGCTTCTAATAAGCTGTATCACAACTGTGATGTTTACACTTAAGATTAAGTACAACAAAAACTATACAGTTTTATGAGAGATCAAAAGAATAAGATCTTTGTGATATTTTCACTTTAATGAATCAATCGTGTATGAGAATTTCTTTCTGAGTGAGCTAACAATGAGCAAGTGACGAGCAGGAAATTAGCAGCTTCAAAATGTTGTAAAAGTTCTCCTTTTATAGCTTTTCCAAATGCTTAGAGTGATGTGCAGCTGAATATAATATTAAGATATAAGACTTTTGATTACCAAAAGGTATGGGCAGAGATATGCTTTCTGCAGAAAAAGTATGGTTGTAGAAGCCTTGGGATTTGCACCACGTCACTTCTTTGGACAAATTAGCCGTTGGTTACTTTGGAAGTAGCACCACGTCTAATCAAGTTTACAGCTTCTTCAACAAGCTTCCTTCAGGATGAAGTCTTCATAATCTGCACTTCAGAACTTGTAGCAAGCTTGAAGGTATGAAATACTTTAAGATGATCAGAGCTAAGATGATTGAGATGATCAGAGCCTTGATAGATGATAAGGTCTTAATATATCAGAGTCTCAATCTTGATCAGAGTCTTCATCAGAGTATGCAGCAGTATGTGCTTGAGCGTGAATATTAATGGTAAGAGTCTGATAATCAAAGCCTCTGTTCTTGCAGTGAAAAGAACTTCAGATCATTAACGCATCAGATCATTTTGTAGCTTTTGCTTCAGATCCTTCTGGCAGTGCTTCAGAATCTTCTGATAGTCTTGCATCTGATGCTTCAGAGCCTTGCATAGTTTCTTGTACTTATGTATTTTTCTTCTTTAAGATTCTTTAACTTAATACCTTAAACAATAATACTTGAACAAATTTTAGAGTATATATTTTCTTAATACAAAATTCCATAAAAGTTATCATCAAAACATAGAGATATAAGAAACACCAATCTGTGTTCTAACAATCTCCCCCTTTTTGATGATGACAAAACATAGGGAATTTTGTTCAATAAAGAGAAATAAAATATATAACTCCCCATGAGACTAAGAATCTCCCCCTGAAATGAATACTCTAATAGAAGAGAACACTTCCCTTTTTGCTTGAGTATATTTCAGAACCTGGTAGAAATCCTTATTGAGAGAAAGAATTAGAGCTTGAATGCTTTCCAGAATTAGAGTCTGATTATTTCTTTCAAAATGAAGAGTTTGGTGTATCTTCCAGAATCAGAGTCAAATTTGCTTCAAGGATCAGAGCCTGGTTGGGTAATTTCTCAGGGTAACTTCAGATAATTTTTGTCAGATGACATAATAAGATCTGAAAGTCTTAAGATTCAATGTTAGATTAATACAATGTCTGAGTTTCATTTTAGTATTGCTTGTGGATTGAATAATCAAATTCTCTTTCTCCTTCTCCCCCTTTTTGTCATAATAAAAAAGAATTGTAAAGACAGAAAAGATAACAGAAGAAGAGAAAAACACAACACATAAATGAAAAACATAACAACCAGATTCATTCATATTCAAACAGAACAAAAAAGATTAGATGTTCATACAGCAGGTGATAGAAAATAAAACAACAGAAAACAAGTGCAAGATAAGAATGCAAAAAACATGAAAAAGAAAACTAGGGCTGGCGAGAAGCAATCAAGGTCAGAAGATCAGTAATCTTAGCAGTGGACTCTTCTTGCTTGGCCATCTAAGTCTTGATCTCTTCAGTAGTCTATTCCTATTTTATCATCCATGATCTGATTTCCTTGACTTCTTGGACAACATCCGGAGTTTCAGTCTTCATCTCAGATGCAGAGGGTTCAGAAGCAGATGCAGTTGCCATAGGATGATCAATCTCCATGTCAGATGCAGGAGTATATTCTATTATTGCAGAATCTTTAGCAGGTGCATCTTCCAGAAGAAGTACTGGGGTTGTGATAATGCTCAGCAGAGTCTGTCTGACCATTTCAGCAAACTTTGCCTTTGCATCATCAGCACAGAATGTTCTGAGATCAGATGCAGCAGATTTGAACTTAGAGATGAATCTATTCCAAGAAGCTTCAGATTCAGTATGATCCATACTAGCCATGCACTCTTTCTCCACAGAAGCAATCCCCATACATATTTCCTTCTTGAAATTCTTGAACAGAGTAGAAACATCTGATCTGGGTTTGGGGTTCAGAAAGTCTTCTATGGTGACTTTGGGTGATGGTTCAAGAGGTGTTTGGTTTTGTTCAGGAGGTGGGTGATTAGATGATGGTTGATCAGATGATGGTTGTTCAGATGGTTGTGGTATGGATGTTTGTAGTATGGTGAGTTGAGGAGTAGAGGTTTCACCATCAGATGGTGTTGATGTAACAACATCAGATGAGGGTGGAATAAAATCTGTGAAGTTAAATTTGAAGCGAAGAGGGTGGTCAGATGCAGGTAGGTCAGATGGTAATGGTTTATAAGGATCAGGAATTTGTAAGCTAGTTGGTAAGGGGACTTCAGATTCATCAGAATCAGATGATTCAGTTGAATGAGATGAAGTGGAAGAGAGGACATACATGGTTGCAATAGGTTGCACATCCAGAATGTCTTCAGATGATTGTGGAACAGATGGTTCAGGATTTTGTATGGTTGGTTCTTCTGGTGGTTGAGTAGAAGTGAGTGGTTCAGATTGTTTTTGTGGTTCAGAAGATGGTTATTGTTGTGGTTCAGATTGTGTTTGTTGAGTGGGTTGTTCTTCAGAGGATTTTTGTTGTTCAGAAGATGGTTGAGAATGTGTATGAGATGAAATGGGTTCAGATGGTTTAGGAGGAGATGGTGGGGGTGAAGGTGAGGGTGAAGGGACAAAAGGTTTGGGATCAGATGTTAATACCTGTTGAATAGTTGCTCTTATTTCCTCCAAGCTAGCTTCTGGAGGATTTTCCTTCTGCTTCTTGTGCTTCTCAGGTTTGTCAGCAGCATCAGAGGCTTTCCTCTTAGGCTGTGCAACAGATCCTTCCTCAGCTTTTCTCTTCCTACGCCTTTCTCTCAGAAGATTTGGCAATACTTCTCCTTCCTTCTGTACTATGTTAGCAGGAAGAGGAGTACCATCTCTTAAACATTCAACAATGTATGTCAGAATGATTTTCCTAGGTTCCTCTGCACTGAACAAGGGAAAACCTGCTAAAGGAATTCTCCTTCTGCTGATGTCCTCAGAATCAAATTTCTTGGGTTTCCCAGCAAGCTATGAAATAACCTTCATTCTTTTCAGAGTGTTCCTATTGATGATAGACCCTACAACATAAGACAGATCATCTGTCACTCCAGCATTAGTCAGATTCTTCACAAGACCATTCTCTGTTAGAATGTCTGATATCAGTCTTCCCATAGGGATCCAATTTTTGATCTTTCCAGCTTTAACTCTTACTTCCTCTCTTGTTTCCTTTATATGGTTCAGAAGATGACTGAACATAAGATAAGGCAGATCCACCTTCTTGCCTTTACTCATACAGAACATGAAGTACATTTGTTATGAGTTGACATAATCTGGTGAGTTTGAAGATTTTCTATGAAAGATAGAACTCATGAAAATCTTAGCCCAAATTCTGTAAACAGGCTTCAGATCTTTGACTTTGTTAGATGGTTCCCCAGAAACACAAACTTCTTGAAAAATGTCAGCCAAGTCCACACGAGCAGTAGCCATACTTGTGATTCCATCAGTTTCCTTATACTCAAGTCGTTGTCTGATTAGCTTCTCAGTGATAATAATTTATTTCCCAAGAATAGAAGAATGAATGAACTTAGGGAAAACTTGAGCGTGTATCCAGAATTCCTTCACCAGTGTTGGATAAACAGGACCCATCATCCTGTCAAAATACTTTTCCCAGTTCTGAGTTTTGATGGTTGGGTAGAGATCAAAACCATTTTCTTTAATGGATTCAAAATCCACAAAGTTTTCACACAGCACCTCAAGATCTTTGATTGGAGTGAGAAGAGTTCTCACAGGTGCCTTGTACACAACAACAGTTTGAGATGAAGCAGCAGCATTTAGGGATGATGCAACAACAATTGAGGTTTGCATCTGAGCAGATGTTGAAGAAGGTGAAGCCATTGAAGTTCTTGAGAAGCGTCTGGGTTTACAAGAGGTTTTGGGTTTTGAAATGAGATGGAAGCAATAGAGAAGATAGAAATGGATATGAGAGGTGAAAAGAGTGTAAAGTGTGATTTGTGAAGTGTTGTGAGAATTTATAGAGCAATTTTGGGCATGCAAAAAGACATAAGATCTCACGCGTACACATAAGCATTGAATGAAGTGAAACATAATCATATCAAGCAATTAATGCAAGGAATAAAATCATATCAAGCATTTAAGATTCTAACAGAAGGGGGGAAAATCAAGAGATTTTGGATTTTCAAAGCAATACCTCAAACGTCACTTTAGTATGGTGCACTCTACCTTTCCAGATTCTGAGCTACACGTGTTTGCTTGCATGTGCCTCTGAAACTCTTTGAGAAATGAAACGTTAGGCAACGTTCAGATCCTCTGAGCCTTGTTAGGTCAAATTTACACAAAAATTTGCACCACGTCACTTCTTTGGACAAATTAGCCGTTGGTTACTTTGGAAGTAGCACCACGTCTAATCAAGTTTACAGCTTCTTCAACAAGCTTCCTTCAGGATGAAGTCTTCATAATCTGCACTTCAGAACTTGTAGCAAGCTTGAAGGTATGAAATACTTTAAGATGATCAGAGCTAAGATGATTGAGATGATCAGAGCCTTGATAGATGATCAGGTCTTAATATATCAGAGTCTCAATCTTGATCAGAGTCTTCATCAGAGTATGCAGCAGTATGTGCTTGAGCGTGAATATTAATGGTAAGAGTCTGATAATCAAAGCCTCTGTTCTTGCAGTGAAAAGAACTTCAGATCATTAACGCATCAGATCATTCTGTAGCTTTTGCTTCAGATCCTTCTGGCAGCGCTTCAGAATCTTCTGATAGTCTTGCATCTGATGCTTCAGAGCCTTGCATAGTTTCTTGTACTTATGTATTTTGCTTCTTTAAGATTCTTTAACTTAATACCTGAAACAATAATACTTGAACAAATTTTAGAGTATATATTTTCTTAATACAAAATTCCATAAAGGTTATCATCAAAACATAGAGATATAAGAAACACCAATATGTGTTCTAACAGTGTTGACTGGCTACTCGTTATCTCTTCGCCTAGCGAGTTTTACGATGTTTTTCTGCTGTCTTGGTTTCCTTGCCCAATTTCTTGTGTCTTACTATTCACTTGTTTTGTGCCTAATTCATGCACAATAACACACAAATCAAAGCAACCAAGACATTTTCCAACAATGAAGCATATCATCTAAAACATGAGTGATTCTAATCACTTTCACCTACAAAATGAATGAAAGATGCCAACATTTGATAGAGAAAATAAGCAAAGTTTGGCATCTAACAACTCTCCCAGCTAGATTTTTGCTTGTCCTCAAGCAAAGTATGCCTCTCATTTCAAACAAGAGGATTTTCTTAAGACTAAGATTCACCCAAGAATGGATAAAATAGCTCAAACACAAAGAATGCAAACAAGCAATGGTTTCAAATGTTGAGAATCAAACAATGCACGCGAACTAAATTCTTAAAGAAAATATTAAGCCATGTATAAATCAATAACTATGTTTTTCATGAATGAATCATTCTATCTCTTCTCTTCGAATAAGGATTGAAGAAATTACGCGTTTGCAACCGCGGGGAAAATTGTACTCACCTAACAAACAATGCCAATATCAATTCAATTCATACAACATCTAAAAATCAAAAGTGAAAATATGGAAGCAAGAAGATCACTAAGGTTTTTTCGGTTGTAGCTTGGTCGGGTTTACAAACAAGGGACATTTTTAAGGCCATTGAAACGAAATTGCCGATGCAAAAGAGACATTCACCGTACAAGTTATTCACACATCCCAACTTCATTCCCACTTGTTTCTCATTTGAAAACCTTCCCAACTTTTATTTCACAACTTATTTTTTTCTTTTCCAAGCAATCATTCTTTTTCTCTTTTTTTTCTTTCTTTACAATCATATTCACATAACAAAATTTTCTCTTTTTTTGTTCTTTGCTTGCTTGGTTTTTTTTTCAAGAGTTGCAACAACCTACCATATTTATTTTTCGCTCTCCCCAACTTAACTTTTACTCAACCCTCAAGTGAATGCTCTTAACTTTTTATGGCAAAGAGAACAACTAACAAAAATTCAAGGGTTCAAAAAAAAAGTTTTTGGAATCTTGCACAATTTTAGGCCGAGAGTCACACCATTTTAGGCTCAAGGGGTTTACGAATACTCTCTGCTCACAGGTAAGTCGCATTTGGACATGGTTGTGCTCAATATAAACAAGTGCCTTGATCATTTCTAATTGCTTCCACAAATTCACAATAATACAAGATAAAGCATGAATCAAACAAATCAATAAAGTCTATTAGTAATCCAGCATTTAGTGAACAATGGAAGCTTTCTCACAAAGTGTGGTTTTGGTCCTAAGTGAAACAATCATTCAAACAAGTTGTTAAAAGAACAAATTTCATTTGCACAGAGACATAAGTTCTTAATCATTCTAAAATTCTAAACAAAAGTAACCATGTACCTTGACAACATTCACTTGTTCTATACTATCATCGCTATCCAAACTCGGTCGAATCTTAGTTGAATGCTTTTATACAAATAGCAACCACTCTAAAAGGAGTTCTTGTCATTCCTAATCACACTAGAGAAAACGTAAGAGGAAACAAATATAAACGATATAAACAAATATACAACGCTTAAAAATATAGAAACAGTTGCAATGCACTTCAATATCTCAATACTAATCCCCGACAACGACGCCATTTTGTTGAAGCGGTAAAGCAGCAAGCAAAAAATATTAAGTACCCAGTTTTATCGTCTCCACAGGGATCGGTGCGATGAAAGAACGTCGTTCAATGGTTTCTACATTTCTAAACTTTTTGTTCAAAAGGTTCGGTTTAAAAGGTTCAAGGAACCAGGAGTAAAAGTAGAAAATATAAAGACGGAAAACATAAAGTAAAGACTGAATATAAACGGAGCCTTGTTGGGATTGGATCTCATCAATTGATAACACATGCATTCTTCTGATCAAGTTAAACACAACACAATCATTCGTCTAATATCCTCACGTATCACCCACGACATAGGTCATCTCTAACGCAACGTCGAGAGAACAACCGTGTTATCTCATTGGTGATGTCTCACACAACAAAAACACAACATAGAGCATTAAGAACTGATACTCACACAAATGCTAAGCCTAAATCTATGTCTAGAATTTAGGACCTAACAGGTAATAATCCTAGATCCAGATCTGAAGAGTACATGTCTATAGCAGTTCAAATCAAAGATAAACAAGTAAGCAAAGACGACACCCATATCGGATAAACGATTATTTCATATAAAACACAATGATCAGAATACATACATACGCTTAACCCTTTTTACATGTATTCATCTAATCTGCCAAATGTAGGTGAACATCGTTCTTCATCACTATTATCATGTACCCACCCAATATTATATTGATCCTACTCATGCTACCCATGCTACTTAATCAACACAATACAATAGAAGATACAATGAATATCAACTTACAAAACCATTTCAAAAGTTTGTTCATTGATAGATGAAAATCTTAGATCAAAGATGTAAAAAGGTTTTGTCAAGACCCACAAATAAGCAATCAAAGACCATCAATCAATAGAGAATGAAAACTAGTTCACAAATATATATTAGATGAAATACATAAGGTATCAAAAGATTACATCCAAACCCCAACAAGAGATCAAAGATCTTAGCTCCTCCTTCTTAGGGTTTTGTATTTCTCTCTCTAAAATAAACTTGAAATGAAGAGAGGTAAGTTCTGATGTAAAAAATATTACATAATAACCTAAAAAGCAATAAAAGTACTTAAATAGTACATTCAGGATTTGTCATGATCGCCTAGCGAACAAAAAATTAGGCACCTGAGGTGCCTCTGAACAGTTAAACCGCCCTTGAGAAATTTCCAAAAGTTCGTTGCGCAAACAATCCTTCGCCTAGAGACGCCTTAGCTGTGAACTTCGCCTAGTGAGTTTAAGGTCCATTCGCCTCTGTCTCAAGTCTGGGAGTGTTCGCTGGCTGCTCGCTATCTCTTCGCCTAGCGAGTTCTTTGCTGCCTCCTTCGCCTAGCAAGTTTTACGATTTTTTTTTGTTGTCTTGGTTTCCTTGCCCAATTTCTCGTGTTTTACTATTCACTTGTTTTGTGCCTAATTCCTGCACAATAACACACAAATCAAAGCAACCAAGGCATTTTCCAACAATGAAGCATATCATCTAAAACATGAGTGATTCTAATCACTTTCACCTACAAAAAGAATGAAAGATGCCAACATTTGATAGAGAAAATAAGCAAAGTTTGGCATCTAACAAAGGTGTGCGGCCTTCCAGTTGACGGCATCCCCAATACTTTCTTCTACCTCACTGGTTGTCCCTAAAAGGACTAAAAGCAGTACCAATTAATGAACGAATAACAGAGACAAGAAGTATACTATTTAAGTTGGCAGATATACCTATGTCAAAATACCACGGTCTAAGCATGAGTATGGATTATTCACGTCCCCGATTGGCATAGAAGTCGAAGGAAATGCAACAATAGACTCCCCTTCAAATGAAGAAGTAATAATTAATTTCCAAGATATGATACAATACTATACACCAAGGACATTAAAACAGAAGTGCAAAATCTTCAAAACATGTTATACATTCAAAACCCAAGAAGGAAACAAATTGCAAACATCAAACCAATGGAACAGGGTTCATGGTTTATTTACAAAACATACGGGAACATGCTTTTCAAAACATCCATTACAATATCAAGCCACAACAGAACCTTTTCAAAGGAAGTCACGACATGATATTCCCCTTCCTAAACAAGAGCAAACGGTAATCTCCAGCAATTAAATCTAACATTCATTCTACATATTGATTCGAAATCATGACTAGAATTCCAAAGCCCATAAATAGGAAAGAAAAAATCATTCATGGAAAAAAATATAGACACTAATTTAAAACCCTAAATCATACACAAGTTCAGAGGATTCAGGAACTTATCTGTAAGTGGTCGCCGGTGTCGTCTTCTCCATTTTGATAACCATTTTTGAGCGATGGAGAGGCTCGTGTTTTGAATCCATGGTCGTCGTTTGAAACGGGCGAAGGGGGTAGGGTTTCAAGGAGTGTTTGCTTGTGATTTGATTTTTTGGTGTTTCGTTGAGCGTTTGATGAACAGAATCCAAAAGAGAAGAAGAGGATGTAGCGATCGGAGAAAAGAAAAACGAAGGGAAGAAGAAGGAGAAATGAGGAAATGGGAACCGAAGAGAAAACTGAGAGAGTGAGGGAAGCGAGATGAGGTTGACGAGTTTGGAGTTAGGTTAGGTTTTTTTTCTTCTAACCCTCCTTTCAAAACCAGCAGACGATGGGCCTCGTTGGGGCCCTTATGACCTTTTTCTCACTATAACGTATCCCTTACCCCTCCGCGTTACTTCTCACACCATCCCTTTCATTTATTTTATTTAATTTTAACCTTAACTAACTATTAACTTTAAAAAAAAATCAGTTAACTTATTAATTTTGCTTTCTTAAAATTAATTTGATCAATTTAGTTTTAATCTAATTAATTGGTAGTCTTTGATTTAAACTCAATTAAGTAGTTTTTTTTATTAATTCAATTAAATGATGAATTTTGTTTGAAATCCATTTTGCGATTGTCACAACTTCGACTAAAGTTCATTTATTATATTTCTGATTTAAAATTCCATTTCATATTTTGCAAAAAAAGAGCAACAACTATATTTGTTATAATTTTGATTAAAATTCATTTGATCTTTGATTTGATTTAAAACTCATTGGTAATGACGTTGGACTAATTATTCTCATTTAACCATGGTGAAATCGTTAATTAGATTAGGGTTCCTGAGCTTTGAGCCTTTAAATGATTAATTTGTGATCCGAATTGTTAATTATGTCGTAATCTTGATGTATATCATGTTTTGATTCTTTTCCTCGATATACTTGTATGCATGTCCAATGGAAGAACCCGTGTATGACTTCTTTAATTCGTAAACGTTGTATCTCATTTGCATCATTATTCCCCCCGCTTGATCCTTGAGTTTTCAAGTCGATCAGCTTAGGCTTTAGCCCCTACACCTTAAGACAGGACCAGTTTCTCTTGAATCTTTCAACTTAGACAAACCAATATACAATTCAATTTTATTCTCCCCACAAGAGAATTAGACGTGATTCATCTTAACAGTTGGGATATAATTCTCCTGCCCCATAATAACATCGAGAGATGTAGAATCTTTTTCGCTTGAGAGAGGTATGTGGCATACTCGTCGATAAATCTGAGTTCTGAGCCCTTCTCTCAATGTGACGCAAGAACAATCTCCCACAAGTTGTGGCGGTTACGTCGAGTGTCCTCCCTTAAGATGATGACTCGTCTCTTCTCCTAGAATCAATCAACAAACCTTTTCCCCTTGGAACTTTGACTAACAACTAATGGTTCCTCAATCCCTTTTAGGGGAACTACGAATGCTCTAATTCCGTTCCCATCAGGATACGTAGGCATGAGATGCGATGTCTTGGTGAGCATACTTAGAAATAAACCCCTAGGTCTTTTGTCCTTAGAAAATAACAATAACACGATTAAAACAAGAGGTTCCTGTAGAGTACTATAGATGCTTAGGATGCTAGCACCTTCCCTAGGTATAACCAACCCCGAACCTTAGATTCTCTAGCTTTACATTTGCATTGCATACTCATGGGTTATTTCGATCTTTTTCCCTTCCTTTGGACAAATTAAAGACCGGTGGTGAATAATGAATTAAGATTCAAGTTAATCAATAGCTTGGTATCCAATTCTCACCACGACATATAAAGGTAAAGATATTGAACTTAACAATGTTATCTACCAGCATATCAATGTGTGGTAGTGGAAAATCATCTTTCGGACTTGCTTTATTCAAATCTCTATAGTCAACGCAAGTTCGGACTTTTCCGTCTTTCTTTGAAATAGGCACAATGTTGGCCACCCATTGAGGATACTCAGCAGTCACAAGAAAACCAACATCAATCTGCTTCTGAACCTCGTCTTTGATCTTCATAGCATTGTCAGGATGAGTTCTTCTCAATTTTTGCTTCACAGGTGGACATTCAGGCTTCAATGGCAAATGGTGCTCCACAATATCAGTATCAAGATTAGGCATGTCTTGATAGGACAAAGAAAATACGTCAACATATTCTCTAAGAAGCTCTACTATCCTCTTCTTAACATATGATTGAATTAGTGCCCTAGTTTTGACTTCTTTTATATTTTCCTCTGAACCCAAATTAACCAAATCCGTCGGCTCTTCATGAGGCTGAATGATCTTTTCCTCGTGCTCAAGAAATCGCGAAATTTCATCTGAGATTTCTTTAACATCCTCTTTTTCAACTTCAAACACAGGGAACTCAGAGTTAGGAGAGGGCATAGGGTCATTGTTTTCAATGGGTTTAACAGACAATATGCACAATGATTTATGTTTGATTTAAGAGTATGAACAAGAAGTGCAAATATCATGCAAATAAAAGTGATTATCACATTATTACTTTTTTGGTTCTTTATATTACCATTTTTCATAATAAAGCAAAAAGAAAAACAAAATATGGATAAACAAAACAATATTTTATTGATGATGATAAAAGTTGAAACAAAGCCCTGACAAATTCACTTTCACCTTGGGCAGAGTGAAAGAATTTTTAAGAGAAACAAAAACAAATTACTTTGAAACATGAATAACATTAAGAATGTCAACAACGATCCAATATTGGCATATCAAGCCACGCGTCACAATGTTGGGCATTTCTTCCTCTTGATCATCCTCAATGATTGCACTAACTTCATACTCAGGTTCCTTAAGTCTCGGCCGAGGAGAGTAAAAGGGTACATATGCATCTTCTGTCTCAGAGCCATATCCAGGATCTTCCAAATAAGGCTCCCAATCTTGAACAAGAATGGAATCATCTTCAAAACCATCTGAAATGTAATTTTCAGAGTCGCCTTCAAGAATTGTAGCTGCAGAATGATCTTTGGCATGAATGAACCCAACACTTTGAAAAACCTCATGAATACTTTTCAGCTCTTTGCGGATTGAACCAGATACAAAACCCAAACCAGCTCTATCTTTTTTCTCAGCAACTTCAATGACTCATCCCCACCCATCAACTTGACCACTCTTCAACACATGTTGTGCATCTTTCAGGGAAGACATGAACACTCCATTCTTCTTAAAAACATTATCAACTACGAAAATAGCCTGGAACAGAGTTCCAACATCCTCGTCAGCATCAATGTAAGAAAAATATGACAAACTGCTCACCAACACATCTTGTTCTCCACCGCCAACAACAAGTTTGCCATTCCGGACAAATTTCAACTTTTGGTGGAGTGTCGAAGTGACAACTCCAACTTCGTGAATCCAAGGGAGTCCCAGAAGAAAACTATAAGCATGACAAATGTCCATTACCCGAAAAGTAATTTGGAGTAACCACAGACCTGTCTTGATAGAGAAATCAACCTCTCCGATCACAGTCTTCCTCGAGCCATCAAAAGGCTTCACAACAACCCCGCCAAATCTCATAGGAGTACATTGATAAGACAATTTGGATAAAGTATATTTTGGCATCATATTCAATGATGACCCGGTATCAACCAACACATTGGATAGAGCGTCCTCTTGGAAATTCATGGAAATATGGAGAACCAAATTATGATTTCTTCCATGCTCAGTCAATTCTTCATCACAAAAGCTCAGATTATTACACGCAGTGATATTGACAACAATGATATCAAACTAATTAACAGTCACATCATAGTCTACATAAGCTTGCTCCAATATTTTTTGCAGAGATTCTCGATGAGCTTTAGAGCTCATTAGCAGGGATAAAACAAATATTTTGACAGTGTATGCAAAAGTTGATCCACTATATTGTATTCATTCTTTTTTATCAATTTCAACACCTAATCATTATTTAATTTCTGGTTTACATCACTTGATTGATAAGATTCAATAGAAGTCTTCAACTGAGTTTTCTTACCCACAACATCTTCACTTGTATTCGAGGGTAGATTAGCAAATACTCGACCACTTCTGGTCACATGATCTACATCTGCAACGGTCACAACTGAGGGAAGAGAAAGAATGTGAAATTCTTCTCCATCCTCTAACATAGTAGCATTGTATTTGTAGGAAACAACTTTATCTGATTCATATGGTACCGAGCCAGGAAAATGAATGGCCAAAGGTGTAACAACAAATTTCTGACTATTGTAAGAAACTACAACTCGCTCTGGGATGTTGAAACGTGGAACTATGACATTCATCTCATTCTCAACTTCATTTCTATTTGCAGTAACCTGAACCAAATTCTGATCATTCAACTTTTGTAAATCCCTCTTTACAATCACACACCCACGGGGGTTCACAAAACAAATGCAACAAGCGGCATAATCATGCTCAATATCATGGTATTCACTCAAAGTAGCATGCATCTCAACAAGTGACCTCCGAATCCAACGAATATAAAAAATATGGTATGTACCAGGACACTCATATACCATATTGACAGACGTGTTACCATGCTTAGGCAACAAATTTGATTGCACATTAGGATTGGTGTCTTAAAAAGACAGAATACCACATTAGGAGTCATATTTAAAAGGATAGCAATTTTTAATATCATGCCCAGGGGTGCCCTGATGAAATGCACAATGGGCCTCTGACTTATACCACCATGGAATATTTGTAGGAACATCTGGAAATCACGAGTCTAAACTAA
Source organism: Lathyrus sativus (assembly GCA_963859935.3). Taxonomy (NCBI): domain Eukaryota; kingdom Viridiplantae; phylum Streptophyta; class Magnoliopsida; order Fabales; family Fabaceae; genus Lathyrus; species Lathyrus sativus. Next base: position 530,665,870 of record OZ012738.1, read on the forward strand.
ATTCTTCCTTATTAAAGCCGGAAATAATTCAGTATATGGCATCAGAATGGGATCAAATTGCACTTTCTTCTGCACACGATTTTGCTGATTATTTTGATGTGTTTTCAGTTGGAACTGTGGTCAATAATTTTAATTAGCTTGAGCGGCAGGAGCGATATTGATGATGGGTGTAACAGAAGATACTTGTTGTTGGTGATGACAACCATTGTTGTTTATGACCTTGGGTCTTCTAGACCTCTCTTGAGATATGGCATTGGTTTCTCCGTCTTTTTTCTTAGAAAAACCAACACTAAACTTCTTCACACTTCTAGAACTACCTTCTTTTGTCAGACGTCTCTCACAGACAACTTCCTCTAATCTCATTCCCATATCAACCATCTCCGTAAAATCACCAGGAGCATTTGCAACCATCTTTTCATAGTAAAACAAACCCAAAGTATTTAGGAAGATTTTGGTCATCTGTTTCTCTTCAAGCGAAGGGCTTATCTGAGTTGCAATCTCGCACCATCTCTGCGTGTACTCTTTAAAAGTTTTCTTCTCTTTCTGAGAAATTGCGCGGAGATGATCACTGTCTGGCGCCATATACACATTGTACTTATACTGTCAGATAAAAGCTTCTCCGAGATCATTGAATGTCTTGATTTTGGAACTATCAAGTTCCATGTACCACTTCAATGCAACACCGATAATACTACCTTGGAAATAATGAATTAGCAGCTGATGGTTGTCAGTATGGGTGGACATTTTTCTAGCATACATAGCTAAATGGCTTTGTGGATAAGTGTTCCCTTTATTCTTCTCAAAATTCAAAACTTTGATCTTGGCAGGAATCTTCACATATGGGACAAGACAAAGCTTATGAGCATTCTTTCCAAATAACTCTTTCCCTCTTAAAGCCCTAATCTCTTTCTGCATCTTAGCAAGCTAATCTTGAAAATCATCTATACGATCATCCAAACTCTTGCTCGGACCAGTGTGGAAATTTTGTTCTTCAACATAATGCGTAGTGTGAACTACGGGTGGTGGCACAAGTACAATAGTAGGAACAATTGGAATCTCATCATTAGAAACAACAATAACCATATGAGGTGGTACAATCATAACAGAAGAAACTCTTGGACCTTCAAAAACAGAAGGTTGATATCCCTCTGGCACAAAATTGATAGGCATGCCCCAAGGGAAACCAGGAGGCAACTGATGTTGAGAAGCATTAACCGAGGCCATATAAATGGGTGTTGATACGATCTCAGAAATCACAATCCTCTGCCCAGGAGAAGGAGGAGGTGATGGTGGCTGATTCTGAGCAGCCACCAAATCTTCCATTGCAGGAGTGAGTCTTTCCACACTATCCTTTATAGTTTTCACTTCCTCACGAAGCTCGTCGTTTTCTTGTTGCAATTGATCCATCTTTTTCTTGAGATTAGCTTGAGTGTTGTACTAGTGCGACAACTTGGATGAACGAATACCAAAAGAAACATAAGACACCTGGAAAAGGAAAAACGCAATGCACAAGGTGCGAATGCAAATGCAAAATGAAAATGTTTCATTAAGCTTTCAAGGATCTTTAAAATATAAAGCAATTACAAACATCGTAAAGAAATAACACTTTTTGAAATAATGATAAACATCTCATTTCATTGAATATTGGAAAGAGCTATAGTTGGAAGTACAAGTTACAAAAGATTAAAATTCGATAAAAAGCTAGATCCTAAGGATTATAAGGAGCATCTAATGACGATCCAAGCTGATACTTCCTTCAGAGTCTCTTAATCTCTCTCTCTCTCTCTCTCTCTCTCATAGTTGTCTTTCATTGTGGTCTTCTCTAACACGAGTTGATCCACAACACCTTTCCAAGCACCGGAAGTAGGAGGATGTGATAATGAAGTAGTAGAGAAAAATAAATCCTCTCCATGTATCTTCACAGCGTGTCGCTCAAGCAACTCAATCAAGTCATCCTTCTCCTTCATCTGCGTTTGCAACCCCGTCTTCTCCTTGTCAGAAGCATGAAATTTACTTTCCCACATCTCTTCCTCTTGCTTCAACTTGGCCAAATCATCTTGAATGGTCTTTACATCATCAGAAGAAACATGGAGTGGCATAGCGACCATTGTAGTCATGGGTTTCTCAAAAGGATAAGGCATTTTGAGCTCCTTAGCTCTCTTCTTCATCCAAAGTGTATAAGGTTCCAAGGCAATGCAAACTTGTCTTCCAAGCTCTCCTTTACCCATCCTATGAATCTTAGTCCAAGCATGAACCATTCTTCTCCTCAAACCAAGAGAGTCATTGTAACACCCCACTTCCCAAAATCATTTAAATTAATAAACATTATAAATAAACAAAATCAGAGTTCCAATCTTCCCAAGTGGGATATCACATAAAAATCATGTTTCCTTATAAAAAGGTTTTTCTCCAAATACAGCGGAATATTTAAACAATAAAATTCTATAAAAGTTTGATACGTTCACAGGAAAAATTATAAGTTCTTCATAAAAACAATAAAAATGCCCAAGTCTCGTGCTACGTATCAGAGCATCCTAGACTCGACGGTCACACCAATATCCAAGCTAGCTAAGCACCTGGATTATCTGTACTTCCGAAGAAGCACAGACCACAACAACAACAAAGGGGTGAGAAATCATGATCAAAAATATAATGGTAATGTAATACATGTAAATAAGGTAGTACAACACACCAACACACCAAGATTCACCCCTAACAACACCATATAACGAACCTACTGTTCAAATTACAATATAACATATTATAATGCAAAATGCAACTCAACACCATGCATGCGGTACCGACTCGTTGGTTCATTCAATCGAACCTGGATAGATCACTTACGCTCCTCCTGAGACATGATCTATCCCCCCACCATTCTCCACAAAGGAGTACGGATGAATCACTTACGCTCCTCCTGAGACATGATTCATCCCACCAAAACACCATGATATGCAAGACACCAATGCATAACTATTACATTCTGGCACACTAAGTGCACACGATCCTCCTGATCATATCATCATACATCAATGCATATGTATAGATATAACATACACCAACATCATATAATTCAATCACACAGTGAGTAGTCTCACTTTCTAACACCAAATATAAACACATCTCACCGCTCGGGAAATACAAGATCCTACTGATCACTACACACATATACATCAACTAATTGTTCACCAACAATATTAAGGGAAACGCGTACTATCACCAAGTACACAAGTTATATCCCATACTCATCATTTTCACACTACAGCAAGGCTAGAAGGATCACACGAGACCAATTCAGACATCTCACCAAAAGTCTCTGAGGTTACTCAGAACCTCCCTAAACCAACACCTCAGCCTATACACCAAAATCAACAATTCATCAACATCAATCCACAATCACAAACATGCCAATAGGTATTATACTTACCAATTATCCTATAATTTCTACTCTAGAACCGACATTATGGTACATTACCGACACTTCAGAGTCACTCTGAATCTCACCAAGGTCCTAACCATAGTCGTTAACAAGACTATAGGGAAACAACACATAACTTTCCCAAAGCTATAATCATGGTCATTGCCAACACTACGGTAACAACACAGAATCTCCTCAGCTTTATATTCCTAGTTACTATCAACACTACAGTAACATCAACAATCCAACAAAATGGATCAACATTACAGTTACTATCATCACCATATATATATATATATATATATATATATATATATATATATATATATATATATATATATATATATATATATATATATATATATATATATATATATATATATATATATATATATATATATATATATATATATATATATATATATATATATATATATATATATATATATATATATATATATATATATATATATATATATATATATATATATATATATATATATATATATATATATATATATATATATATATATATATATACCAAAATGCATCATCAGCATTCATCAATCCCCCAACATCAACAATAATCATAGCATGCCAATATAAAACTTTATATAACGATAAATTCCTACGGGGTTAAGGAATCCCCTCTACCCTATACATGTATAAATCATTCACCATCAAATTTCTCCCCCTTTACCTTGTTAATTGATTTGATCGGTGAAGAAATCCTTCAAGGTTGGCCAACTTTGACCCTCTGCCTTCTTCTCCGTTCTTCGCTCTCTTCCTTCGCTCTTCTCACTTCTCTCGTATTTTCTCTCTTCTCCCCTTTCTATCGTATCCTCCTCATCCCTTCGCTTCCCATTTTCTTAATATTATTCATCCCAACTAATAATAAAATAATATAATATAATAATACTAATATTAATAATAACACTTATTAATAATAATAATAATAATAATAATAATAATATTATTATTATTATTATTATTATTATTATTATTATTATTATTATTATCACACCAATATCCCACGATCTATGGTAATCCCTTTTCTCTCCATTCCAACTTTTTCTAATATCTCCTTGCTACCCCTTCATATTTCCTTCCTCACGGTTTCTATTGTGACTTTTCATATTTCCATTCTAACTTCCCAATAACTCTTCCACCTCTTATTTTACTTATTCCAACCACTAATATTCCCAATAATAATTCTAATAATGATAATTATAATAATCATAATAATAATAATAATAATAATAATAATAATATAATATAATATAATACTATTATAATATTATAGTAATATTCAACATAATAATAATAATAGTAATACACCCAACAATAATTATAATTATAATAATAATATTATCACACCAATAATAATAATAATATTAATAAGAATAATATAATAATAATAATAATAAATATAATAATAATAATAATAATACCTCCACCAATATTACTATTATTCATTATATTATCATATTCACACCAAAGCACCACCAATAATCCTCCCATATCAGGGACACCCACCAATAATAATATTCATACTAATAATAATAATCGTAATAATAATAAGAATAATAATAATAATAATACCACCAATATTACTATTAACTATTATATTATTATCTCCACACCACCAATGATCCTTACATATCAAGGGTACTCACCAATCATATACCAACACACCCCACCTAAGGGCACACCAACATAAAATAATTAAATTAACACCAAAGTGACTAAATAAATAAAATGGGTGTTACAGTCATCCCCTCCTTGAAAAAAAAACCCTCTAATAGAATTTTTTTAGGCTTATCCTTCAACATATAACCAAGCTAACGACGAGCTAAACTCGGGTTGTAGTTAATTCCACCTTGTGTTATAAGAAGAGGAACATTGGAGAATTCCTCACAACTATCAATAATATGGACATTCTCATAAACAAAAGAATGCGAAGTAATGTCAGCATGAGTAAGGGACATAATCCTCTGAGACCACCTTAAATAATCCTTGTTCTCCCTAAAAGCAGATGATTGTGGCAAGTGCGAAATAAACTACTTGTACAGCAGAGGTGTGCAACAAAAAATGGTACCGTTCCCCTTAGAAGTCCTATTATGGATGGAGAAATAGGTTTCACCAGTAAAGTCGGAATAGGGTTCCCAATCAAGAAAATCCTAATAGCGTTAACATCCACAAAGTTGTCAATGTTAGGGAATAAGACTATTCCATAGATAAGCAAAGCAAATATATCCTCAAACGCCAAAGTGCTACCAGCATTAGCAAATAAAGTGGCTTTCCCAATCAAGAACTTAGAAGTCAAACCTTTGATGTCTCCTTTAACCATCAGATTAACATCTACATCAAATTTCGTCAAATGGATGGCTGCAGTAAAACTTGGGGCTTAAGAACTTCCTCCAAACCAGTATAAGGAACCTTATCAAAAACTGGTATACCCAACAAATAAGCATACTCCTCCAAGGTTGGCATGAGCTGATAATCAGGAAAAGTAAAACATCGGTAGACAAGATCATAGAATTGCACAAGGGTGTTCAAAATTTTATCTTCAATGTTGGTAGAAAGAACAAATAGAAGTCTCTCATGAAGAGATCTAAAGACTGCACGATGAACTACCAAGGACACTAGCTTTCTCAAATCTGTAAGATTGGGAGCTCGGAAACCATACTTCTGAGTGTTTCTCCTTCCAATGTCCATAATCACAATATCTGCGATGTTTGCAAATAAAAATCTCTGAGATCCTTAAAAATTGAATGAAACAAAATGTCCATGAATGCATGAGCGCAAGATGCAACACCCACAAACAAAATCACACAAAGCACACAGGTTCAAAGGTTCGACACAAGCATGAGGCCAAAGGTAAGAACCAATCCACAATGGAATATAGTAAGGTTATATCAGCACCTGTAGAACATGGTTTTAAAAAGTTCCCAGAGTCATAATTCTATCTTTTGGAAATTATCGGCTTAAACGACTACTCATCGGTCGATAATATTCTCAAGAGAAACTCGTCTGAGTGTGGCATCGCGTAATAATTAATTCAAGTCTACACCTGAATAGTCACCACACCACGTCCTAATAAGGCCAAGACGGGTTAAAAGGTTCTAAGGTCCTCCGGTTCTCAGACTCCCAGGTCAGAAAAAGTAATGCCAAATAAGACTACTTGTACGACATCATTAATTTCAAAGGGGCCTCCACTGAGCGGGGGATCTCAAGTCAGCTTAGTAAGGACTACTCCACGTAAGCCGAACAAGATTATATTGCCCTCCTATCATTAGTATACTCAAGTTCGGGTATAGGACTTATCTTACCATACAGATTGTAACACCCCAAATTTATTAGAATATTTATTTAATTTATTTAAATAGGAATATTCGTATTTTTGGTGATTTGCGGTGGTTGGTATATAGTATTGAGAATTACGGATTTTGGGTTATTTATTTAAATAATAGTATATAATATGAATATATTGTATTATTACTAATTTAAATAAATATAAGTGAATTAAGGGCAAAATGGACATTTGAGGAGGAGTTAGTGAGGGTGAAATTGGAAAGTCCATTTTAAAGGCCCAAAGTTAGGTTTAACAAAAAGGAATTTTGAAGGAATTAGGATTCATTCTTATTAGACCGTGAAAAAGAAAGAAATAGAGGCCAGAGCTCTGAGAAAGAGGATTGACGCAAAAGTTTCGCGAGGTTTCCAAGAATCAAGGAGAAAGGCTTAGAGTCGGTAATTAAGGTATGAGGAGTATTACCTTCATTGTTTTCAATATATGATTCAATGTATTTAAAGTTGATTTAAGGGCTTAGGAGGTTTTTGAGTTTGAGGAAATTAGGCCTTCGTGGCCAAATCTGTTGTTGAGGTTGTTTAAGTATGGGGAGTATTACCTTTATTGTTTTCAATATATAATTCAATGTATTTAAAGTTGATTTAAGGGTTTAGGAGGTTTTTGAGTTTGAATAAATTAGGCCTTCATGGCCAAATCTGTTGTTGAGGTTGTTTAAGTATGAGGAGTATTGTCTTCATTGTTTTCAATATGTTATTCAATGTGTTTAAAGCTGATTTAAGGGTTTAGAGATTTTGAGTATTGAATTGTTGTTGCCTTTCTGGTGAATTTAATGCATTTCAGGGATTTGAACTGATGGTCTGATAGGTTGTGTCTGATTTGGGAGTAAGGAAAATTAGGCCTTCGTGGCCAAAATCTGTTGTTGAGGTTTTAACCGTATATGATAATTGATTATGAGAACTCTAATGAATGGGGGAAAATTGTAAGGATTTTATGGGAATTGTAAGCTTAAATATGATATGGGATTGGCCTAATAAGTCGTATATTTTGTGCCTTTATCGCCGTAATATCTTAGGAATGATTTAGGGATGTTTTTAGGGCATTGGGGAAGGAAATTATAGAGGTTTTTGAGTTGGTGTTGGTGCTGGTGCGTAACAGCGATTTGCTGTAATCGCGAGTTCGCACAGCGAAGAATCCTTCTCACAATGAACATTCTCCCCAGACTCGCACAACGAACTTGCTAGCGAATGTAGCATAGTTTCGCAAATTCTGATCTTGTGCAGTGATGTCTTGATATTTTGATGTTGTGATTTCTTTGACGAATTACCATGAGTATGACTATGATTCTTCTAAGATTAATACATGATTGTATGATGATTCCTATGAGTAATGATGATGAACTATGATGTTAATTTCATGAGTTTTGATGATTCTATGATGACATGATTATTATGATGATTTTGATGAATGATGATGCACTTAATGAATTTATTATGAGGATTATACGTGTGCATCATGCATTCATATGCATTCTGCACTTCGGTCTAGGACCTTGATTCTTGTGGATTCAGTCCCATTGTGCGGATGTGAAGTATTTTGTTGTGCTCCGGTTCTCGTGTAGAATCGATCCTACTGTTGTGGATCTACGGAGGGTTGATAACCCAGTGTCCATCGAATTTTGTTGATTGGTACCACTTGCACGAGTCTTATTGCATTTGCATTTATGTGACAATTTGGTGTAATTTATAATGTTGTGGCCTTTGATGTTTCTTGATTGATTATGATGATGTTGAATATGAAAATGACGTTGTTTTATATATTGATTCCTATATTGATTATTATGAATCATTTTACTCACCCTGCCTGTTTGAATGTTGCCTTCACGTGGGTAACATGTAGATGACCAGGTTTAGTCGTGGATGCCGTCGATGACTTTTTGAAGTTTTTGGGTCGTTGACCATTGTGGTTGACTTAGAGGGTCTTGCTCTGAAAGTGTAACATCAGGTTGGGGTCTTTTGAGTTGAACCATATTTTATTGATTATTTTTATTTTGATTAAGTTACTGCGCAAGGAAAATTTTAGATTTTTGCCTTTTTGAGTTCCGCTGCCTTTTGAGTAATTTTGGAAAAACTCGTTGTTTACGGAGCATTAACTATATTTGAATTATTGAGAAATGTGCGCCCTTTTGAGATGATTTTATTGTGTTCAATATTTTACTCTGATTAATATTATTTATTTGCCATTATATTTGTGGGGTACAAAAAAATGTGTTACACAGATCACCAGACACCCAAACAGAACAAGCAATAACAAAAAATCAAACAAATAAGCGTAAATAAATCAGAGTAGGCTAAACCCATTAGGGACTACTCCCCATCAGAGTCGCCACTTTTCTGTAGCGGGGAAATTTGTGAGTGTAAGTTATTGATTAACTTAAGTAAAAAATGCAAGAGTCACCACCACACTTTTATTTTATCCAAAAGAAAAGAAAAAAGAGCGAACAAAACCTAAACAAGAACAGACAAACAGAGACTGGGTAAGGGGTTGGTTACGTTAAGGAAAAGTCTTAGCATCCAAAACATCTATAGTACTCTTTAGGAGCCCTTCGAAATATCTACGCTTTTTGGTTTGAAAAGGTTTGCTTTAAAGGAGATTGGGGAGATGATAAGAGAATTATTTTAAAGATTTTTGTGTTTGAAGAGATTTATCGCCTCATGCCTACGTACCCACAAAGTGGAATATAGGATCAAAACCCCGTAGTTCGTGGTACAAATAACAAAAAGAGGTTTGTTATCATTTATTTAAAATGTAAAGACAAGTCGTCATTTCCAAGTAAATAATTCCACTTAAAGAGATGAATCATGTCTAAACTTATGAAAAAGTTTTTTAAAAAAATGCACAAAGGAACAAAAAAAAGTTGATGAGTTATATATATTTTTTATCTTTTTGAAATTGGTCAAAGTATGATTAACATTGATTGATATTTATTAAAGAAAATAAAGTTTGAAAATCACTTGACAAAAGTCAAGGTTTTATTATGAAAGCAATTTGAAATTTGAAAACAAGAAGATTTTTTAAAAAGGGAGAAGATTTTGAAATTTTAAGAAGGCGAAGAGATGCAGTGGCTATCCTAGAAAGCAAAATAAAAGGTAGAGATAAGAAGAATCTAACCAAAATTTAGAAAACTCCATAGCAAGTGAAATAATAATTTCATCCACCTTGAGCATAAAAAAATGAGCAAACCAAATAAAGGCAAAGATCCATAATACTCAAGGCCTAAGTCCATCCATAAGCATAACCATAAATTAAGAGTAGCAAAATTTTTAGAGGTTTAATAATATGATATGAGATAATGATAATGAAGCATAAAAATAAAAGAGAGGTAGGGAGCGAGAAGGAAACATAAACAAAATTAGTACTATAATATTTTTAGTGAATTAGTGATTAATTGTTAGAACAAATGATCAACGATGGTCAAATGATGAACTTATGCCAAAGTTAATGAAGAGTCATTGGAAGATTGATAAAATCAAATCCCCCTAACAACAAGTTTCATAGATAATGGACCTAAGAAAAATAATCAACCATATTAGGAATTTCAAACATAAGTTTGAGCCATGAATGATCATTTTTCGATTACGGGACAATTTAGCGTTGCGTTAAGCAATCGTAATCAGGTTTATGTAGAAACCACGACTATCTGAGGCCGGGTGATAACAATGTTAGTGCTAATGCATGCTAGAGAAATGATATGTAGATCATTCTCCGAAAGCAATACCGCACAAAAAGAAAAGTGGTAACGATCTCATCTTCATCTAGAAATTAAAATAAGTTCCAATTATATTGAAGATTTTCATCGATCAAAAGAAAAAGGAGAAGAGGAAAGGGAAAGCCAAATTGAATTACAATTTCAAGGTCATTCCATCTTTAAGTTCATCCACTCATCTTGGTGGATTAAAGCACTAAACATATCACTAACTCAAAGCACCTAAAATAAATTGAACTATTCACTTTAAAGATATATTTGAATTATTGAATGTTTATCCAACTTCATCTACACCCTAAGTCCAATGAACTTAAAGAGGAAAAAGACCTTTAAAAGTGTATTCCAAAGCAAAAACCAAGGAAAATGGAAAAAGAAGAAGAAAGAACCAAAACAGTCCAAAAATAAAGCCAAAATGGCAAAAAAGACACCGTGTAATCGATTACCCTCAAGAAGGTAGCCGATTGTCACTTCTAAAACAACAACAAATCCATTTGAAAAATTGAAAAACATAATCAATCATTTCTTCGAACACCTTGTGATCAATGATGCAATTGAGCACGGAAATTCAAGTGAAATAATAGCAAATAACACCAAGGCAACAAAAATTTGCAAGATCCCAAGATCAAGCAACAAGAATCAACAATAGATAATATTGTGAAGAATGTATCAAGAACAACAATGGTGGATCAAGAGATTACCACTTCAAATCTGAAAAATTCTTCAAATCAACTTCAAAGACCACACTCCAAAGCCTTGATCTACATAAATTGTTGATGAAAAAGTGAATGGCTGAAGGTCTAGCTCAAAGATTAGTAAGTTCTAATGATGAATTTGGTGCCAGAAATGCCGCAGAATTCGAATTTGGAAAATTTTCACAAAAAACTCATAGAGTAATCAATTACCTTAGTATTGGTAATTGATTACCACAGGCAAAAATTGTAAAAATTTTCTTTTTGATGTGTTGTTTTGGCTCTGACTCAATTCTTTTTTCCTGTCAAAGAAGGCATGGAAATAAACACATGAATATTGGAGTCTCTTGAATAATTATCAATTAAATCTGGGAAACCCTTGATAAGATGATTTTGAATTATTTGCATATCAACTTTGACTTCGTTCAGATGAAGTTCATTCGAGCTGAGGGACTAATATTTGATATCCTTAATCCAAATTCTTTCTGAAAAAGTTAGTAAAGGAAAAAAAAACATTTTTTTGAATTTTAATTAATGGTTAGTAAACATAAACATAAACAAATACCAAACAAACAAGAAAGCAAGGGCGCCCGATGATCTCTCAAGAATAAACGCACAGAGAAAAACAAGAGAACCAAAGCTTGCAATATTAATTTTGGAATGAGATGCAAATTATATGTGGGATCTTAGGAGTAAAAATTAAGTTATTATAATAATGTATATTTTGATGTCTTCCAACATAGTGATTTGTGGTTTTGCCATTGCATCAGGAAATGATACTATTAAAGGATTCAGACATGTTATTGAGAATAACATCACACTTGTTTGTGGTTTTAAAGTAAGATCTACTCCAAAACCTTGGTGGGATCTTCACCATATGTTTAAATGCTTCTTCATAAATGACCCTCATTCCCTTCATCTCTATTTCCCATTCTTGTGGGTATTCTGACTTGGCAGCCTTCCATATTATGACCTTCAACATCTTTCCAGAAAACCTCTTCCCAAAATTGTTATAGAGGTGCCTAACACAAAATATGTGATCTACCCTTGGCAATAGCTCATCCATAGTAGGTAGCAGGCCTTGCAATAGAGAAAAATATGGCATAACAATATAGCATAACATACTTTGTTTACAAAACATAAAAATATAAAAGCATAACAATAAATGAAAAACTTGTCGTTTGTTGGTCTGAGATGAAGATGTATGTCATGCATTGATCTTTGCCTCCAAGGTCATCAATTAATAGCTATAAAAACCAAGTCCGGCTATCCTTGTTTTCACCTTCCACAACTGCATATGATATGGGAAGCATCTGGTCATTAGGATCCCTCCCTATGGCAGTCAGAATCTACCCTCCATAAAACCCTTTGAGAAAGCACCCATCTAGACCCATTACATGTCTGCACAACTTAAATCTTTCCTTACATGCAGCATAACATATGTAAAGCCTTCTAAAATATGGCTTGTGACCCTTAACACCTTATTGTATAGGATCAACGTTGATCTTAACTATTAACCCTAAATTGGCTCTTAACAGTTCATGACAATAGTCATACACCCTTGCGTAATCTCCCAAAAAAGAACCATCAACATAATCTCTAGCTACAAATCTTGCTTTTATTGCTTTGGTTTTGTTGACCCCAACATTCCCCTTTTTGTGTGTCTTCTCCTTGATATCCTTTATGGTCATCCTTGGATTATTTTTCAAGCTATTCTAAATTATTTTTCTCAACCACTTTGTACTCATCAACTTCACATTATATTCTCTACTAAAACTGTGTTTGTCAATTACTTTCCTGAGTTGCCAAGAGTCTTCATTTGACAACTTGCTATAATAAGCTACCCACTCACAACCAACTTTATATCTAACCTTTACCCTAACTCTGTCATTTTTTACAAACCTTAGATCTCTACCATTTTGCACAACATAAGATGTTATTGCTTCCTTAAAATCAACATTTGAACTAAAATACATTCCCACATCCCACTTGTAATCTGACATGTCTTTTGCTTGCCTAAAAATTGGATGTTTTTTTCTTGGAATTCTATTACTATCATCACTATCACAACCACTTTGCATGTCCTCAATGTCATTGTCACTCCTTTTATCTTCTACAAACTTTTCTTTAAGTTTTTGGACTTTTCCATTACCATCACTTTCACACCCAATTAAAGTATAAAGTCCATCTTCCTCAATATCATCATACCTGTTGCGGTGGAAATAGGATATCAAACTATTAATTAGTTTGAATCACAATTCTTGATTCACAACCGCTCTTTGATTTATCCGAAGGAAAAGGTCAAAAGAGGGAAAACTTATTTTTGCATCATAAACATAATGCGGGGAGAGACCTAGGTAAGGGGTTGGTTAAGCTTAGGGAAGGTACTAGCACCCTAAACTTCTGTAGTACTCTACAGGAACCTTTTGTTTATTGTATGCTTTTTATTTTATTATCTGCTTTAATATATTGAGCTAAGGGATAGAGTGACCTAAAGAGACCTAAGGGTTAGTCCTAAGTTTACTCGGCAAGATTCGCATCTTGTGCCTACGTATCCTGGATAGGGAATGGAATCAGAGTAATCGTAGTTCCCCTAATTAGGGAGGTTAGAAACTTCTTGACTGTGGTTAAGGTTTCAAGGGGAGTAAACGTATCTTAAGGACACACTTACGTGGAGTTGTTGAACTCCTATTTTCTAGGTTGAATTTGTAAATTGCAATGAAAGGGTAAATTAGGAATTCCACGGCGGGAAACCCTAAACAGAGCACGGCGGCTCTTTGACCTAAAAGCTAGGGTAAAGGGTATTTTCGTCCACAGCGGGACACCTAGGTTACTAGGGTTTGAAACGGTTGAAACTATGGTATTGACTCGGCGGTCAAACTGTTACCTAATTCCTTCTGAGGGATTAACGATAAACATGTAAATAGAGAAAGTATTGTATAGCACAATTAAAATGCAGAAAAGTAAAGCAAGAAGAAAACATCGCGGCCGTTCGCGTAACTTACAAACCCCCATGGGCCAAAAAAAATAATGCAACGCAGAAAAATAAACAAATAAACCGCGACCATGGCCTCGCGTAAATTACATCCATGGAACAAAATAAATTGAGCAAATAATTTAAATAAATTAAGGAAAGAAACAGGGAATATTAGCGAAAAGGGTTAGACAGAAATTCATGGCAAATAATAAAATAGCGAAAAAGAAAAAAAAATACGAATTTGGCCTTTAATATTATTATATTTTTTTAAAAAAAAAAACTTTAATTTTAATATTTGAAAGAGACGTTAATTTGAATTTTAAAAGAAAATGTTTGGGTTAATTTTGAAAAAAAAAGAGGTTGAATTTTAACTTAAAAAGTTTTTTAGTTTTAATTTTGCAAAGAAAAGAATTTTATTTTTAAAATTTTTTAAAAAAGGGATTTAGTTTTATTGTAAAAAAAACATTTTGGTTTTTTATTAAAAAAGATTTAAAGTTAAGTTTTTTTTTTGTTAAATTTAAAAATATTTTGATTTTTGACATTAAGTTCAATAACAACTCTAATTAACTAATATTATCCTAAGTTTTATTTACACACAATTCCCCTTTTTTCTTTTTTTTTAGATGACTTTTAGTTTTTTAAATATTTTTACCTAAAAAAATGATTGATAATTACACCAAAATAAATTATGTTGGCTAATGCTATTATTGAACTAAAGCAATAAAATAATAACTTAAAAATAATATAATAAAAAGAATGAAGACAAACAAAATGGGAAAGGAATTAAAGGGGTGGGCATACGGTATATTTCTGCATTAAGGTCATTAAACCACTTATTTAAATTTGAATTCTCCTTCTTTATTAAAAATGATTAAGGTCATTAAACCACTTATTTAAATTTGAATTCTCCTTCTTTATTAAAAATGATGAATGATGATGATTTATTATTTTTGTTATAGAATTTTTATTTAAAAGGAAAGTTGTCTAAAATTTTAAAAAAGGGTCTAATATTTTAATTAAGAATAAAACTTTAAATTTAAATTTTTGCATTTTTTGTAAAAGAAAATTATTTTTATGTTAATGTTTTATAAAAAAATTCGTTTTAAATTAATAAAATGTTTTAAGTTTAAGGTTTTAATTATGAAAAAATTTGTTTTAACTTTTGTTTAAATTAAAAAAAAATTGTTTTAATCTTAATGTTAAAAATAGTATATTTTTTTATATTTTAAAATGAGTTTAAAATTAGGCCTTTTAAATTTTAGTTAAAAAGAATTGTTTTAATTTTAATGTGAAAAAACAAATATACTTTTCATTTAGAGAAACTTAATTAACTAGCCATTATGTTATCATAATTACAATTATTAAAACAATATAATAAATCAATAAAATAATTAAAAAGAAACAGCATAGAGAAAAACCAGAACATAATACAAAAAGGGTGAGACGTGAGTTGTCTCGATATTTGCTTCCGTTGAAGCTTTTCAAATCCACTTCTTTGACCTTGCATGTGAACGATTTCCTCATATCTCTGAAACACAAACACAGATTAATGATTATGACAAACAGAAATCATTCTCACCCGAAGAGGAACGATGAAGCTGATGATGTCCTCCTGAGGCTATAGAAGCTTGGCCGGTGTGGAGGCTCCGTCGCTTCCGCCGCCGCTTCGATGTGGGAGCAACGATACCTCCACCCTTCTTCCTCTTCTTTATGGATCGGTGGTTATGATGAAGCTAAAGCTTCTGAATCCCGTTGTCGGTCGGCAATGATGGTGGAAACGATTCCTCTGAGCTGCCGATTTTGAGTTGGTTCTCCTTTGTTGTTAGGGTTCGAATCTGATGCCTTCCTAATTTATATGTTCGACCTGTGTTTGTTGGGCTTGCGATCCATTTGCAGATGTGCGATTTTGTTGGAAAACCTCGATGCTGTTTGTGCGGATTTGACGCCACGATTTTCCAAAATGGTTTCTTTTGTTTTAGCTTTGATGGTTAACTACCTTTATTGCAGGATTTTTGGGCGATTTTGTTGTTGCTGCTCAACTGGTTTTGGGAGAAAGCGTGTAAATGAGGAAAAAACATGCTGAAAAGACTCGTGTTCATTTGTAGGGCAAGTCGGTAATTCTGAAAGCAATATGGGGCATTACAAATGGTATCAAGGTCAGACTTCTCCCAATACTATGTGGTTCGGGGACGAACCAAGCAAAAGCTGGTGGGCATGTAACACCTGAGATCAATGAGGGCAGAGAGTGACTACATGTAACACCCGTGGGCAAAGGAGTGGTGGTTGGTGCGTGAGGCATGACAATGACACACTCCTAGTAGCTTCTGGGGAAAACCCAAATTCACATCCGAATGAGAGGGATCTTGAGGCTATGCAGGTATGGGACTGCATAGTTGAATGAAGGTGGTTGTCGGTGCGTGAGGCATGACAAAGAGATACTCCTAGTAGCTTCTGGGGAAAACCCGAATTCATTTCCGAATGAGAGGGATCTTGAGGCTATGCAGGTATGAGACTGCATAGTGGAATGAAGGCTTATAAGAATTAATTGATACCTATACCAACAAGATGCATCTTCTTTTCGGTAGCCCGTTCATAAGAACTCCATAGTTAAGCGTGCTTGACTTGGAGAAATTTAGGGATGGGGTGCGTTGAGAACCTGTTTCGTTTTTGCCGCCTTGATAGTAGCGTTAACTCGCAGGATTTTCAAACGGTCCCGTGGCTTGCACGTTGGATTTGTTACGTTGATTCTGAAAATTACTTTTTGAACCGGGTTCTCTTTAAACTGTTGGAACTTGAACTGGTTTCTCGGAACTGGTATGAACTGTTTGGATTTGGATTTTTCTGAACCTGATTCTGAACTGATTTCAAAATGTTTCGATTTGGATTTTTCTGGTATGAACTGGTTGGATTTTTTGTTAGAATTGTGTTTTTTTTCCAGGACGATTGGAGTTAAGGTCCCATTTGGGGCAAACCGTCTTCCTGAGAAAAATCACTTCTCAAATCGGCTTTTCAAATAAGCTCTTGTCTATATAATCTCTTTTTGGCCAAACAATCTCAAAAGCAATTTTCCTCTTCATCTTTCGGTGCCTTTCGATAAGAACAAACATCTTCCCTGTTCTGGCCGAGGTTCGCGAACCGGACACCCGATGATGATATCTCTGAGGGTGTCAAATTAACCGATTCAATTTTCCTGTTTTGCTCATTGCGCAGGTTTGGAAGGACTAATCGGACGAGTCAGAGAAATCTGAAGAAAAACTTAGGACCTTTTTAGAAATTTTATATTTTTTGTATTTTGTAATTCATTAATTTTTATAATTTATTATTTATTATTTTTTTTGTAAAAGAATTATCACTATTAATAAAATATCTTATTATTTATTTTTTTAAGATATTGAAACACTTAAAAATATTATTATTATAAATTTTTATTTTTTTATTTTACATGCAAATAATGAAAACCAAATTTAAGAGGTAGACTTTTGTTAAAAATAAATACAAACTGAAAACCAAATGTTGAAAATTAAATAAACATTAACTTAAAACAAAAATGAGAACAATATTTTAAAAGTGAAATCAAGTTATTTAATAATGACTTTATGAAATGAAAATAATAATTAATAAATGACATGAATTGTTTTTTTTTTTTGTTTTTTTTTTAAATGAATGATAATAACGTTGAGAAATGAACCCTGATTTGAAATAAGCGGAAGATGAAATACAAGAAATGAAATAAAATGAAATTCCATATTTTTTTATTAATCTTTATTAATTCCTAATTTTTCTAATTTATCCGACAAATTCCGTCTCTGGTATAGCTTTCGATTTAACCAGCCTGCACTTCCAAACTAGCAACTTTATCCAATCAAACCCAAACTGTCTGATCACTCAAAATGACTGTATTATCCGGCCAAATGCAATCTCGATTTTCTTTGAACAACTAATCCTTTCATGAACATACTTTTCGATTAAACCCGTCTCTGACTCACCTCAACCAAACCAAACAGCCCAAATTTCCTGCCCACAACTCAAAATTCGCGAGGTGACAGCCGATTGCAACCAAATGACCATTTTGCCCTTCATGAACTAAAGAACGCGTCGCACAATATTTTTCTGCCAAAATCAACCAACTATACGAACTTGTTAGCGGTTAATGCGATGCGAAATGCAATGAAATACGAAATGATTCGACTAAATCTCAGGGCAAAATTTGGGGTATTACAATACCCATCAGACTCATCCTCAAAATTCACTTCTTGAGCATTATCATAATTGTAGTCCTCATCTTCACTATCATCAGAACTTAAGTCATCATTATTTACATCAACTTTACCTTGTTCAACTCCAACATTACATTCCTCTACTGCAGGTTTAACTTGTACAACTCCAACATTAATTTCCTAAACTCCAATAATACATTCCTCCACTGCAGGATTAACTTGATCAACTCCAACATTACCTTCCTCCAACCCATAATGGCTTGTTCAACTCCAACATCACCTTCCTCCATCACAATAGTGGATTGTTCAACTCCAACAACTTCATCGTGCATTTTACTAAGTAACTTATCCACCTCATATACAATTTCAGCAGGGCCCTCATCAACATTATCAACAACAACAACAACAACATAGTAGTCAGGTTGAGACAAGGTGTGTTGAATGTAAATATCAACATTTTGGTGCACCCTATAAAGATCTGCAATTTCTAAAGCACCTTTGTCATCAACAAGTGCGTTCATCCCAAATTAAGGGTCCTTGTGATATATTGTTTCAAACTCCCTATAACCCAAGTCTTTCAATACACCAACTAGCTCAAAATAACTCCATTTGTCGACATCTACTATCAAATTACCTTCATCGATGAATTCACCACTATGATGAATTTTGAGATTTATGTATTCATCCATGATACCTAATCATATTACCTAAATAACTAGAGTTTACACTAAAATAATTACATAAACCCTAAATCAGAACATAACCAGATATTGCCCTAAGAGATTCGCAAACCCTAAATCAGAATTAAAGTTACTAACTTTTTGATAAACACGTCTTGAATCGTCTTCAATCCTTCACGTTGTTGATGCAACAATCCTATGCGCCCTCAATGTATCGCTTCATTCACTGA